>CM053584.1:195822032-195842826 GCA_028627135.1 Pseudochirops cupreus
CCCTCTACAGAAATGTGAATATTCATCATCCCTCCCCCCCTCCCTGCCCTCCCCTCCATCTCCCCACCTCTCATCCCCCATCCCCCTACTCTTCTGTGTGGTAAGATGAAAGTGGCTCATTTCTAATACATAAAAAAAGAAATGAGGGTGATGGTAAAAAGAAAAGATCAAGAAAAACCACAAAGCAGCAGCGACAACAGTTTGCGGTGCCCTGTTCTGGTTCTGTGTGATGCACAAGCAGGGTCCTTGCATGTTCAGTTATGCCTCTTGATACCATTTGCTGGCCAACCTAAATTGTTTTGTGACCTCCCCTTCTTCCTTCCGTATTCTCTAAAGCTCTGGTATCTAATAACCACAGGGCTGAGTTGAGTGGGGAGACAAGGGAGGAGGGTGAGATAAGGAGAGGGTAAGCACGCAGACCCCTTTACAGGGAACTGCAACATGCGTTTCTTGGGCCCCTGCTGTGTGCAGCCCCCGGCGAAGTCCTCTGACGCTCCTTGCTGTGTGGTAGTGGTAACCTTGGCTGTCGAAGGCTCGTACCAGCAGAATGTCAGAGCCTACGAGGTCTTCACAAAGGCGGAAAGGTTTGAGTTTGGGCCTTGAAATAGACTTCACCAGTGAATGGAGAACAAGCCAGGCTCATTCCAGAAAGTTCATTAACTTTGGTCAATTACCAAGCGATTAATTTTGGGACAAAGGAAGGAAAGGGCCCTAACATGCAGGATGTCTACTAAGGCATGACCGGGAGCGTCAAGGAAGCCAAGTGCCTTTAGACGCAATGAGGGCTCACTCTATACTAGGGGCTCTCGGTCAGTCCATAAGCATTTAATAATAATCGCTAGTATTTATATAGTACCTACTAGATGCTGAACACTATCTTAAGTGTTTTTCAAATATTATCTCATTTGGTCCTTGGAGCAAACCTGGGGAAGTAGGTGCTATTACTATTCCCATTTTACAGCTGAGGAAATCAAGGCAAATGGCAGTTAAGTAACTTGCCCAGGGTCCCACTGCTAATAAATGTTTGAGGTCAAATTTGAACTCAGGTCTTCCAGATTCCTAACCCAGCATTCCATCTGCTGTACCACCCAGCTGCTTCTAAATTGATTTAGTGCTTTAATGAATTTATTAAGAGCTTGCTGTGTGTCAAGCACTGTGCTAAGTGATGGGAATACAAGAAAAGACAAAAAACATGGTGGAAATGAGGCAGCGAGGTGGTGCAGTACATAGAGTGCTGGGCTGAAGACTTGAATTCAAATTTGGTTTCACATGCCAAATGACAGATGGCAAAGTGGCCTGAACACTGGGGCTGGGAAATCAGGAAGACTCATCTTCCTGAGTGAAAGTCCAGCCTTAGGTACTTACTAGCTCTATGACCCTGGGCAAGTCACTTAACCCTGTTTGCCTCAGTTTCCTCATCTGTAAGGAAATGGCAAACCATTCCAGTGTCTTTGCCAAGAAAACCCTAACTGTGGTCATGAAGGGTTGGGCATGACTGAAACTACCTTATGAAGATTGCTCATAAAGTGCTCAAAAAACAGGTGAATGCTCTCAAGGAGTTTGCAGTCTGGTTGGAGAGATAGACTGTAGACATCATAGCCCAGTAGGTGCTATAAGAGTCCAGAGGAGGGAAGGATCATCCAAGAACGGAGTAGCCTGGGGAGGCTTCCTGGCCCTGATGATCTCCAAGGCTCTTTCCAGTTTCATGATCCTATGATCTCCTGGCTCTTGCCTCTGTCACTTACTACTCCAACCCTAGTCAAATCATATTATTCTGTGAGTCTCCATTTCCTAAAATGAGGGAAAAGTGGGAATAGCATTTGCATCGCTTAATTTATAGAACTGTTGCAAGATCATGCCATAAACCCTTAAAATTGAATAGAAATGTGAACTTGTTATTGCTGGACAATGTAATTGGGGAACCCAAAGCCCAAGGCAGTGAGTACCAACTGCCCTCTCCCCCACAGGACAACAGCTGCATTAAGATTTCTTTCCTATCTTCCTGTCCCAAGGGCTGAGGGCCAGTGGGGACTGTAGATTGTTTTCTTTTTCTTCTCCACACTGCCCACCCTCCCTCCCCCCAAGGTAAAACTGTACCAAGGATAGAGCAATGGCCCAATACATATCTCATAGAATTAGAGAATAGAATTGATTACCTGGAGCAATTTCTCCTCCTGCCCTCTCCCCATTATTACAGGTTGTCCCAAAAGTCATTGTGCAGTTTTAGGTTTAAAACAAAACAAAACCTTAAAGTGCATTGAGGAACAACTTGTAGAGATATGGAAACAGAGATAAAGGCGATAAAGAGCGTCCTTTCTCTTTACATTTTATAGTTTTGAAGGTGCTTTTACATCCATGACTATCTTATTTTATCCTTAGGATGACCTTCTGAGGTAGGTAGGGCAATTCTTTCTTGTAGAGGAGGCTGATATCCATAGCAATGAGGTGGCAGGGACTAAGGACTAGGACCCAGGTGCAGTGGGAAGAGCAGTGGACCTGGAGGTGGAAAATCTGGTTTTACCACTTAATAGTTAACCTCTCTGAACTTTAGTTTCCTCATCCATAAAATGGGTATAATAATACCTCTACTACTTGCTTCTCAGGGTTATTAGGAGCATATCAAAAGGGATGACATATGTCAAGTGCCACATAACTGTCAATCATTCTCATTATTATTACATTGAACTACTATTTTTTGGTTGATTCTATGTTTTTTTCCACTTAGGTTAGTCCCAGGTTTGGAAGCCTGAACCTCATGCCCTGACCTCTCATCCCTGCTCAGCCCTTCTACCTCAGCAATTCCCACTTCCATAGGGTGTGTTCTTCGTAGTGCTTAGCTTCATAGCAGATGACCATTCTCCTCCTTATCCTCCCCAGGGCTCCCCCCACCCAATCATACTACCTAGTCCCAAGCCACCTCTGGTGTCCAGTGTCTCTTCTATCAGAGACTCCATCAGACACCAAGGCTGCCTGCTGCTTGCAGGGCGTTGGGTATCCAGCCTCAGCAGTATCAGCTGACCCACTTGGCCCAGCCCCAGAGTCGGTTGCTTCTCAAGTAGGGTACCTGCCCCCTCCTCCCATTTGGTGCAGTCTCTGCCACTGGCCCATTTCCAGTTGCCACTCCTTCCCTCTTCTCCTAGCTATTGTCACTGGCTCCCTGGGGCAGACACCTCAGGCAGATCCAAAACTAACTCTGGGCATCAGTTTCCCTACAGATATAGTAGGAACTTGAAAGTCTCTTTGTCAACAATCTCTCTCCCTCAGCCCTCCGTGTTCCACAATCAAGCTGGTTCCATTCATTCTGTGGCCTGGATTCCCTAGAAAGGGCTCATGAGATGGTGCAGGGTAGGGCTGATCACAATGGGTGCCTCTTTCTCCTCACCTGCATCCCTTCCCAGGTTTTTTACAGAGATGAAGTCTGTTTACAAAGTCTCATAATACTAGAGCATCTCACAGATGGAACGACCATCAGAGGCCATATCAGTCCTGACACCTACTCCAGACATTAACCCCCTCTTCGAAATTGCATGTAAATAGTCACCCAGTTTCATTTTGAGCACTTCCAGAAAGAACTTGCTACTTTCTGAGACAGTTTGGTTCACTGTTGGATGGGCTCTAATCATTAGAATATTTGGATAACTACAATCACCTTTCACTTTCTATTCAACAAGAAGATTCAGGACAGCTTTAAAAGGGAGAAAATTCACTAAAGGGCAGACTTGGTGGGTGTATATAGAGGGAAAAGGACAGCTCCCTTTCTTTCTCTTAATGATGGAATGGGGGAATTTATGGCCTTGATTATATGCATATGAGGCTCAGATGTTTTATCAGCCCCAGGGATGGAACTGCTTCCTTCATCTCTGTTCAACCAACTGCAAGAAGGGTGAAGATAAAGGGAGGAGCAGAGAGTGGGGGGAGGCAGAGTGGAAAAGATGTAAAGCTAGTTGGCCATGTTTCTATCCAATACAATAAACATTTATTCTGAGCCCATCGAATGCACAGTTGGTTGTGGGGGAGAGAGAGAAGATAAAAGTTAAGACTGGGTCCCATCCCTCACCGAGTTTACTTAGCTTATAAAGGGATAAGACCAAAGCAGAGATAAACGTAATATTACTGGTGTTCATATTTTTGTTCTGAAAGAGGACCAATGCCATCAGGAAGGTGATTTCTTGACTTGGATTTAAGTGAAGGAGGGCTGTGCAAAGACATCAGCTTCATTCTCTCCTCTGGAGGCATCAGACGCAGTGGGAGACCTTGCCTTTTTTAAGCTAAGGTTTTTCCCTGGTCTCAGTTTGTCTGAGGCAACGTCCATTCAGCAATACAAGACAAGGTAAGCATTGAGGCAAAAGCTGGCCTTCTCCCAAGAATCAATCGAGGAGGGGAAGACCCTGAGACTTTCTGTCCAGATTAGAAACAATTGCTGTTTGCACTCATTCTGAGCTGTCAAAAGCCTAGCGATGAGCAAATGAGGCTTGGGCTGGGGCCTGTTATTGTATTGGCCAATCAGTGAGAGCCAGAGTGATTTGGGTTCCAAAGCATAGTCAAATAGTTCTATCCGAATTCCAATGGGTTTTATCAAAGCTAGTTTTCCAGAGCTGTATTTCAGAAATCATAAATGAAAACTACATGGGAGTTAATTGCCCATGACTTATGAGAGAGGTGTAAAATAAAGTACTCTCTAAGGGTGGGGTCAGCACAGTCATTAAAAGCAGGGGTTATCTACTAAGACTCGAAGACTTCATGGAGGAGATGACATCACAGTTGGTTTTAAAAGTATGGGTAGATAAGTCTAAAGGACTTCCTGATTGAGAGGTGATAGTTTCAGGATATAGAGTGAGATAGAAATTTTTTGGATTTGGCCTATGAGAAATTCACAACATATTGTTACAAAGGGTTTGTTTTTGTTTCTTTTTTCTTTTTTTCTCAGTGGAGTGGGTTGGGAGGGAGAGAAAATAGATTTTTGTTCATTAGAAAAATTAAATTAAGAAGGAAAGTTAAAGAACGGGCAGGGATTCTATAGAGAGGGAGGAAATGCATTCCAAATATAGAACAGCTTGAGTAAAATCCCGGAAGGAGAATGCTATACATGTTCCAGGGAGCAAAGGCTTAGGGATCACTCTCGTGGGCTGCTCAAAACTTTTAGACCAACCCTTTCCCCTCACTATCTTGCCTAGAAAGGATTTACTGACTTCATGGGAAATATTTACTGACTTCAATCTCACTTTGTCCGTCCTCTCATGGAATGTTAATTGGTGATTTTCCACTGAGGTACTTGTCAGATTCAACTTGCAGAGGCTTTAACCATACACCCCCTCCCAGCTTAGAGGTCCAATGACATTGCTCCCCATCTTCAAGGAAGGGCTCCCCTGGAGCCAGCAGAGATAGAGGGGATAGAGGACTCCAGTTCCCTCAATTCTACTGCCCATTGTCTTGTTGTCTCTGAGCTAGGGGCAGGCTTGTCTAGGTTGTTCTTCCCTCCTACATCTGAGGATTAAGGTTCAGGGTCCAGTTCAGAGAGATGGAGCCTAACCAAGAGGTGGTCCAGCCTGGGTCAGCTCATCCTGATGCAGTAGTGCTTTGTGGGGAATCTTTCTGTGCATTTGGTGCCAAATGATTAGAATGCAAAGCATATGCAAAATGCACGCAAATAAGTCAGTCGTATGATTGCAGCTGCCAGTTTGAGCATTACGCTGCTTCATACAGGGCAGTAAATAGGAACTGCAGAGTTATGATGTTAGAAATAATTTCCAGAGCCTAGGATTCTCTTCTGAAGAGTTAGAATTTTGGACTGGGGATGGGGTGGAAGGGGAGAGAGGAAAGGTAGTGGATACTCATGCCCAGAATAAGATTATTGGACCCAAGGGGACCACTATGATGTCAGTGAGAATCCTGCTTTTCAGCCCCTTGAGTGTACTTTAGCTGGCTAATGCTTTTGGAAGGCAAAGCAAATTCTGTCATTTAAATACCTAAAAGAATCTTGCATATGCCGAGAGAGACAATTAAACCTTCTAAATTAAAGTCATTTAAAGAATTAACCAATGAAAGATCCAAGGATTTTAGAGTCAAGTGGGATATTCAAGACAATTTAGGCCACCACCTTCCTTTTGCAGATGAGGAAACTGAGACCTCGAGAGATTTATGGGGCCCCTGGGTGGTACAGAGGTTAGAGCACTGAGCTCAGAAACATGGAGACTCCTCTCCATGAGTTCAAATCCGGCCTCAGATGCTGAATAGCTGTGTGATCCTGGGCAAGTCACTTCACCCTGTTGCTACAGTTTCCTCATCCATAAAATGAGCTGGAGAAGGAAATGGCAAACCATCCTAGGATCTTTGCCAAGAAAACCCTAAATGGGGTCACAGACAGTCAGAAATGATTAAGCAACAACAGAGAGAGGTTTATGATTTGCCCAAGACTTTTTTTCAGTATCTTCTGACTCAAAAGACAGGATTTGTTCTAACAGGCCACACTGCACCTTTTTGAGACCTTCTATAACCTGACTACTGTTTATCTCCCTAGACTTATCTTTACCATTTCTCTAGGGCTCCCTCTTTTTTTTTTTGTTCCTTTACATGAAACCATGAATTTTTATTATTTATAGCTTGGGTTTTTATTTTTTTAAGTGTATGTTAGATTTAACACAGTAGTAACAACGTTGTCCTCCTTGTCTGTGCCCCCTTCTGATCTTTCTTCTGCTTTTTTCTATGTATTTTACAAAATGTTTCATTGACATATTCCTCTCTCTCTCTCTCTCTCTCTCTCTCTCTCTCTCTCTCTCTCTCTCTCTCTCCCTCTGTCTCTGTCTCTCTGTCTCTCTCCCCCCCATTTCTCTGTCTCTGTCTTTCCTTCTGTCTCTCTCTGTTTCTCTGTCTCTTTCTGTTTCTCTGTCTGTCTGTCTCTCCCTCTGTCTCTCTTTGTTTCTCTGTCTCTCTGTTTCTTTCTGTTTCTTTGTCTCTCTCTATTTCTCTGTCTCTGTCTCTGTCTCTCTCTGTCTCTTTCTCTCTCATCACTGCAATGCTCTCCCTCCTTATTGCCACCTATTCCCTGGCTTGCTTCAAGAAAAGCTTCTTCTCATGAGGCTTGAGAAGGAAGGGAACCTCAGGAGTATTACTCATCCTTGCTGGGGAAAAGTACAGCTGTTTACAAAGGGTACTCCTAAAAAGAGAGAAGGAAAGGGAAGTCCTGTGTAGGGAAGTGGGTGTGGTAGAGTGAAGTGAGACTCTTTATGGAAAGAAAGGAGGGATGGAAGGTAAAGGCAATTGTCCCCATAGTTACTTAGAGGGCTAATCTCTTCTTCCCAGTTTCTCAGTCAGTATTGGACCACAATCTCCCATCACATCTTTCTACTTTGCAGAAGGAATACATGTTTAATTCTTTTTTTCCCCACACTTTAAATTTCCTATCCTGGTCCTAAGCCCCAGTAGCCCTGGGCTAATTATGCCTCACGTTTTATCTTTTCCCTTTAAGAAGTCTTCAGCAAGAGAATATAGAAACCAGCTCTAAAATTATGTAATTTGTAGGGTCTGGCTTGTCAAATGGAGATATGGCACCTGACCAGAGAAAGACTATCAAGTGGAAATCATGCTGAAATGCTGCAAGCAATGTGATGTGCATCCATTTAGAGCCAAGAGGCAGATAGCACATGGAGGCTGAGAACTCAGAATAGCAGTCCAAGTATAGCCTTTGCTAGGAGAAATGAAATGTGGCTCATTCTCATCTGACAGTGATATTTAGAGGAGGACTGTGAGGAGGTATCTGTGCCTAGAGTCTAACCAATGCAGAACGGACAGTGGAAGAGGGATAGCAGCCAAGAGCTGAGAATCAGTTGTGGAGAAACCTGGGAAGGGAGAGGTTTATTTAAACCAGGAATTCTTAACCTGGGGTCTGTGAATATTTTTTAAAATGAACATTTTGATAATCATATTTTGATATAATTGATTTCCTCTGTTTTTATTTATTCCTATGTCTTTTATTTTATGTATTTAAAAATGTGATTCTATTTATTTCCTATATCAGATTGCTTATTGTCTGGGGAGGAGACAGAAGGAGGGATAGAATTTGGAACTCAATGTTAAACAAATGTTAAAACTTATATATAATTGAGGAAAAATAAAATATTATTATTTTACAGTATTTTATTTTACCCCAATTACATGTGAAAACAATTTTAACATTCTTTTTTCAAATTTTGAGTTCCAAATTCCTTCCCTCCTTCTCTCTCTCCCCTCCCCCCACTGAGAAGGTAAGCAATTTGACATAGGTTGTACATGTGTAGTCATGCAAAAAAATTTTACATTGTAAATGAAAACACAGACAAAAGAACTCCCAAGAAAATAAAGAAAAAGTATCTTTGATCTGCATTCAGGCTTCAACAGTTCTTTCTCCAGAGATGGACAGCATTACTTACTGTACTTCCTTCAGAATTGTCTTGAACCATTGCATTGCTGAGAGCAGCTAAGTTATTCACAGTAGATCATCATACAATATTGATGTTACTATGCACAATGTTCTCCTGGTTCTGCTCATTTCACTTTGTATCAGACCATATAAGTCTTTCAGGTTTTTCTTTTTTTCCTCACTTATTTATTTATTCATTCGTTCACTCTTTTGTTTGTTCATTTATTCAATTATGTATTTATTTGTTTACTCATTCATCTATCTATCTGTCTGTCTGTCTGTCTATCCATCCATCCATCCATTCATTTATTTATTTGTGTCTATTTACTTTTAGTTTACAACATTCAGTTCCAGTCTCTTAAATTTAAAATTTTCTCCCCATCTCTTTCTTCCCCCTCCCTCCCCCAGTGGCATGTAATCAAATATAGGTTCTACAAATACCTTCATGTTGAACATTAGTCGTGTTGTAAAGGATTATAACCGGTGGGCTGAACAATGAAAAAGAAGGGATAAAACAAAACAAAACATAAACGAGAGAGAGCAAATAGTTTGCTTCAGTCTGCAGACTCTGTGGTTCTTTCTCTGGATGTGGGTATCCCTTTCCATCATGAGTCTTTTGTAGTTGTCTTCTAACCTTGTATTGCTGAGAGGAGTCCAGTTTATCAAAGTTTGTCGTCACACATGTGATGTGTCTGTAATTGCGTACAAAGTTCTCCTGGTTCTGCTCTCCTCACTCAGCATCAGTTTATATATGTCTCTCCAAGTTATTATGAAGTCTGTCTGCTCCTCCTTTCTTATAGCACAGTAATATTCCATTACATTCATATACCACAACTTGTTTAGCCATTCCCCAATTGATGGGCATCCCCTTGACTTCCAGTTCTTTGCCACCACAAAAAGAGCTGCTATAAATATTTTTGTATATATGGGTCTTTTTCCCACTTCTGTGATTTCTTTGGAATATAGCCCCAGAAGCGATATTGCTGGGTCAAAGGTTATTTATAGCCCTTTGGGCATAGTTCCAAATTGCTCTCCAGAATAGTTGGATTAGTTCACAACTCCACCAACAATTCATTAGTGTTACAATTTTTCCACATCCTCTCCAGCATTTTCCTGTTTTGTCATCTTAGCCAATCTGACTGGGGAGATGTAGTACCTCATCCAGGTTTTTCTGAGAGCATTCAGCTCATCATTTTTTATAGCACAATAGTATTCCATCACAACCATACACAACAACTTATTCAGCCATTCCCCAATTGATGGACATCCCTTCAATTTCCAATTCTTTGCCACTTCTAAGAGAGTTTCTATAAATATTTTTGTACATGTAGAGAAAAATATTATTGAAACAAAACAAAATAAGATTCTAAGACTTAAGCCAAAGGGGCCCAAGACGTGAAAAAAAGCTTAAGAGTTCTTGACTCACTTTCAGTTATAGTGAAGTTTAGTAACAAAGGTATGTATTTTGTATGAAGGTATGTAATATTTTGTAACTTGTTTTTACTTTAACTTAATTATAATATTGTTTAATAAGTGCCTACTCTGTACAAATCACCATTAAAGTACTAACTCATCAATCCATATTGAGCACCTATTGACTGTAAGAATTGCTGTTGATATTGTGGGAAATATAAAATATTATAAGATGTGGTATTTTCTGATTTATTCTATGTATTTAAAAATGTTTCATTTATTATCTGCACTTATTATCTAGAGGATGAGACAAGGCACAAATATATTGAAAGTTAAATGATATAAGATTTTTAAAACTATATGAGACATTAATAGAAGAAGTGTCACAAAGCTGACATGATTAATTGTTGAAGGTCATGTATGAGTCAAGTAGATACATAGAAGGTCAGTAAATCTGGGATTTGAACCCAGGTGATCTAACTCCACAATCAGGTTTTTCAGTTAAGATCATATTTTCAGTATATGTAGTTGTCTAAAATATGTGATATTAATTTAGATTTTCTCTCCACCCCCCCTTCCCAAGTTACTTTCCTAACTCCAACTTGCGTGGGCAGGCTGAATAGATAATACTGTATTTGGAATTCTAGGGACAACCCTGAGGGGATAGGTTTCTAGAACTGTTACCCACAAGCCCTGACCAATGTATTTTGAATGAACTGTCAGTCCATAGCCTCAGTTTGCACCATCCCAGAGGTCAGGAGGACCTGAGTTTAAATTTGACCTCAGTCATTTGCCCAGGGTCACATAGCTAGTAAGTGGCTGAGTCTGGATTTGAACTCAGGTCTTCCTGACTCCAGGCCTAGTGCTCTATTCACTATGCCACCTAGCCGTCTCAAGCTGAAAAGTGGGGGTGAGGTAGAATGTGTATTTAGAGTAGGGGTAATGTGTCAGGAGGTAGAATTCCTAGAATGCCAAGATGAAAATCAGGCAAGACATGGCTTGAGTTCTTCCTAAAATGGTGATTCTGGGAGGGAGTCACCAATGGTAAGAGGTCAGAGGTTTCCAAGAGGAACAATGAGTCAGGTTAGCAGGAGGTTGAGCCTTTGCTCTTTAAAACTCTCGGGACTATTAGCTTGTTTGACTGTTAGTTGATCATGATTTTTCCACTCTTCACCCAATCAAAGAAATTGCCACCTCAGGGTTCAGATAATCTTATTTTATTGTTGTGGTTGTATAGTTGTTCTCAGTTGTGTCTGACTCTTTGTGACCCTATTTGGGGTTTTCTTGGCAAAGATACTGGAGTAGCTTGCCATTTTCTTCTCCAGCTCATTTTACAGATGAGGAAACTGAGGTAGACAGGGCTAAGTGGCTTACCCAGGGTCACACAGCTAGTAAGTGTCTGAGGCCAGATTGGAACTGGTGAAGAGTCTTCTTGATTCCAAACCCAGTGCTCTATCCATGGTACCACCTAGCTGCCCCCAGTCTTATTTTATACAGGTTGTCAGTTGATTGATTGTTCCTGTAACTCAAGGAGGCAGGCTTACCTGATGAAGATATCACAGCACTGAGGAACTATTTAATTGAAGTGGGAGGGTAGGTCTCCACCCATCATAAATTTAATAAAGAGTTATATTTTAATATATAACATCAATGAGTGAGTTCTTATTTCTCTACTTTCACAAGAGATCTCAGCCTACACACAGGTTATCCAATGGGTGAGAACAATGACAATTGAGGCAGAATATCTAGAGGGAATTAATCAGTCTCCATGATACTTCCTTAAAACTCTAGACCTAACGAGTGACAATGAATGTCACTGTTTTAGAGGATAAAAATAAGCTGCTGCTGCAGGTCTGGGCTATAGGTTTAAAATGCTCAGGTACCACTCAGAATCTGGGAGCAGGAAGAGGTTTCCAGTAGTGGTTGACTAGTCAATTTTTGGAGATATAAAATGGAAACTCCAATAAGCTTCTTGAAGGGAGGGACTGTTTATGGGTTGAAACTTGTAAGAGGGAGATGAGGAGACCAGAGATCTTGGGATATGAATACTGGGACATGAAAAACTGGAGGGGTTTAATCTGGGGAAGAGAAGATTTGGGCACAGCATGATAGATACCTTCAAATAATTGGAAGTCTGCCCTGTGGAAGAAAAATTAAATTTGTTCTGCTTGGCCGTAGGGAGGAGGACTAGGAGCAATGGGCAGAAATCGCAGAGACACAAATTACAGCTCCACATAAAGAAAAACTTTCTAATAATTAGAACTGTGTAAAAATGGAATGTAAAACCTTTAGATGTGTTATTTAGCATTTATATAGCACTTTAAGGTTTGCAAACACCTTACATATGTTATCTCATTTGATTCTCACAATAATTCTGGGAGGTAGATGTGATTATTATCCCTATTTTGTGTATGAGGAAAGTGAGGCAAACACAGGGTAAGTGATTTGCCCAGGGTCACACAGCTAGCAAGTGTCTGAGGTCTGATTTGAATGCAAGTCTTTCAGACTCCAGGCCCAGCCCTATCACCACTGCAACATGCTACAGAGGGGATTCCTAATTAGGTATGGGTTTCATGGTGGAGAAGTTCAAAGGAATACAGCCAGATGGGAAAAGAAGAGGTGGCTGCCCTGGCCGCCATAAGCAATCTCTGCATCCTGAAAGATCGCACAGCTCACCAGTACCCTAGCGGGTGCACTGGACAGCTCCTCCCAGAGCCTTCATTTAGCCATCTCATCATTTCCCAACCACTGCTCTGCTTGGATCCAACTTTCTTTTGTGAGCTATCTCCCATTATTAGATTGTAAACTCCTTGAGGACAAAGCCTACATTTCTTTTCCCAGGACTTAGCTCAGTGCCTAGCACACAGTAGACACTTAATTTTCATTGACTGACGGGATGACTAAATGGCTGCTGAAGTCTCATCCCTTCGAAGGTCCTCTGAGATTGTATGATTCTGTGGCTAATTAGTTTTGTGCTTTAGGACAAGTCATTTTGCCTGTGTGAGACTTTTCAGCTGTAAAATGAGAGTAGCAATACCTGCACTATCCTACTTCACAGTGTTGTCGTGAGGAAGATATTTTTTGGTAAACCTGAAAGTGTTATGGGAATGGGAATTGTTTGTATGAGTTCATACTTCGAACAGCACCTGGGATTTCATTATTACAGGGAATCCCTGGTCAGGAAATTCCTTTTTTACTCTGTGATTTATGGTCTTAAAGAACTACCTGGTGTGCGCTGAGGGTAAGTGCCCTGCCTAGGATGACTCAGTCCGTACATGCCAGAGGCATATTTCATCTGTAACTATGTCTAGCCTGCATATTTTTATCAAACCAGATCTGTGGTTTTATCAGTTTACTGGTGAGGAACTTCCTCTACCAAATTTCTAATATAGATGATATATCTTATGATAGATGTATATATATATATATATGCATATATATTTACATATACACACACATACATACACACAGGATACTCTAAGATGCAATTTTAAGCTATCATAGCTTAGAACTACACCTAGACTTTGAGAGTACACCGTGCATGTGTATATATTTATATATATATGTATACAAGTATGTAATATATACACACACATATACACAAGCATATAGGTATACATATACAGATATATGCATACACACACGTACACACATGTTATTATTGTTGTTCAGTTGTTTTTCAATCACGTCTAACTCTCTGTGACCCCATTTTGTGTTTTTCTTAACAAAGATACTGGAGTAGTTTTGTCGTTTACTTCTCTAGCTCATTTTATGGATGAGGAACTAAGGCAAAGAGGATTAAGTGACTTGGCCAGGGTGACACAGCTAGTAAGTGTCCGAGGCTGGATTTGAAATCATGAAGATGAGTTGTCCTGATTCCAAGCCCAGTGCTCAATCCGTTGCACCACCTAACTGCCTGTATACATATAAATGCAAATGTGTATGCACATATACAATGCATATGTGCATATATATATTTTTATATATGTATATGTGTGTATGCATATATATTCCTTGTAAAATAGTTTGTGCTCATCTGAACTTTCTATCTCCTTCAGGTTTAGCTCAGTGCTCTATAAAGTAGGAACTTTAAAAAAGTTATTTTGTTTTTCATTTAATAAGCATTTCTTTTCTCTTCCTCCCATCATTTTACCCCAATTGAAAAGAAAAACAAATCCTAGTCATATATATGCATAGTCAAAACAAATTTTCATGTTGGCCATATCCAAAAATGTATAACCATTTTGTATCTTTAATCAATGACAACTCTGTCAGGATGTGGGTGCCTCATTTCATCACTGGTCTTCTGTAATGGTGGTGGTCACTGCATTGATCAGAGTTCTTGAGAGTTCTTTATCTTTTATATGATTGTGATTATTCTTCTGGTTTTACTCACTTTTACTTTGCATCAGTTCCTAAGATTCTATGAAACTGTCCCTTTTGTCATTTCTAATGGCACAAATGTTCCCATACATTCATATATCATAATTTATTCAGCAAATCCCTATTTGATGGACATCTCCCTTAACTTCCAATTTTTTTGCCAACAGCAAAAGAGTTGCTATAAATATTTTTATGCATATGTTCTTTCTCTTTTTTTTGATGCTGTTGGGTTATAGGTTTATTATAGACAATAGGAGCTTAATAAATATTTGGTGAATGGATGATGTTGATGGACAGAGATATAGAATATATGGTAGAAACATGGTATTTTTGTTGTAGGCATGAAATTTAGAACACATTCTGTTGAGGAAATTTCTACTCCTGATTGCCTTGCTTTAGGGACAGCAGTACTCCTTGGGTAATAATTCTTTCCCAATCAACAGCTTAAAAATGTTGCATTGTCTCAGGTGATCTTTCTTTCCCCTTCAGTTATACCCCAGGTGAGTCTCCCACCATTCTCACCCCTACTTTACCATTCCCATTTGGCCCAGTGGAAAAATTGCCAATTTTCCTACACCACAGGGAACTGCTAAGTTCTTCAGATCTACCCTGGGTTATGAGGCATTTTACCCTCTCAACAAGCATGGACAGTGATAGGGCTATGCAATCTTTCTGTTTTGTTCAATCAAATCTTCTCATAGCAAAGCAGATGCAGATTCTGTCTTTCTCCCTTTGTTTCTCCTTTTTGAATGAGAGAAGGCAGTAGAAGACGACAAGACACCCCTGAAGGACCACCCCTCAGCTAGCTCTTCACAAGTAGCAGGATCTAGTTTTCTTCTAGCAGTTTCAGTCCCTGTCAGGGTTCAGTCAGCTCTCCCAGTTGACTCAATCCCTGTCACTTTGCTATATTCTGTCTTCTGTAAGCAGCTTTTCTCATGACCTCCTGCCTTCTGCTCCTGACTCCTCATACTTTTGGTTTCTCCCTCTTCTTTTCCTTTTCTTCTCTTTTTCTGCTAGTTTCTTCCTAGACCTTCTTCTCTGACCTTTCATGCTTCAAAGCAGTACCTCAAAAACCAGTGGTCTGTCTGTAACTAATAATCAGCAATTCAACAATTCTTTCCATCAGATATGACCCCAGTAGTCCTTATATAATCTCCCCATAATCTCTAGTCAGTTATTTGATTGAAATGCTTTAGTTACAACTTTTAAAACTCTAAAAAGAGTCCTAGATTCGAATGAGTTGCTGGACCACAACACTCTTCAGTCATGATTACTTCAGTCATTAATCCACCATCCAACAGAACTTCTCAGTACGTTCATCTCTGCGTCATCCTCAGAATGTGTCTCTCCTTAACATTCTATCTGAGAAGCTGTGTTTTTTCTCAAGTTGACTTTAATCAGATTTCCTTATACAAATGTTCTTTTTCTGACCCATTCAGCAACTACAATGTCTCTACACAAAAGACACATTTGGGTGCAGATATTATTATGCCCATTTTACAGAAAAGAAAAGTGAGACTCATGGAGATTAAGCAACTTGCTCCAAGCCCTGCAGATATTAAATCCACCCAGAGGATGCTGAGTTTGGCTATTGCTACTGGAATGATGTTGACATCCACAGAGTCACATAATGTAGATTTCCTGGTTCTTCAGGAAATGTCAGCATAGGGCAACAGAAAGAATGTTGGTTTTGGAGTCAGAAGACTCAAACCCTACCTCTGATGCTTACTAACTGATTAATCTTGGGTAAGACGAGTCATTTCTGTAGATCTAAGTCTCCTTATCTGTAAAATGTGGAGGTTTGATTAAATAGTCCCTTCTGGCTCTGTTCCTCTATGCCTGTGCCTCAGACTCGAGTCTTCTGATGCAAAACTAATGACCCTTCTTTCCATTACACCGAGCTGTGCTACCTTTGCATTTACAAGACTAAGTCAGTACATAATTAGAACATGAGCTCCTTGAGAACAGGGACTGTTTTTGCCTTTCTTTGTATCCCCAGGGCTTAGCTCAGTGCTGGCACATAGTAAGCCCTTTATAAATTGTTCTTGACCTGAATTATTGAGAATTTTTTAATGCACCCAATATTGTACAAGGTTGGTGGGTGAGGTGACCCACCCCTGTGATATTCAAAGGTTGATAAAACCCAGCTTTTGCCTCCAAAGAACTTACCACTTTGGTTAATCAGATGAATATTTAGAAGGTATTTAAATACCAGATAATATCTAAGAGGAGTCAAAGCTAATACCCATGAACTAATCAGAGTACAGTATGTTTGTCATGCTCACTAGCAGTACACAAGGTAGATATCAAGAGAAGGAAAGATTATATGAATACTATGAGTCAGCTGGTCAAGAAAAGTCTCATGGAAAAGATGGTAAGGGAGGCTGAGTAGGACTTGGCTGGGGCGGGGGGGGGGCGGGAAGAGGGAAGATCTCTCTGAGCAAAGGCCCTAAGGAATAAAGGAACCTTATGTGTTTATGTGGGGGTAAAAGGGGTGAACAACTGCGTGAGAATTGTGAGTATCTTCATCTGGCTACAATGATTGTGTCCTAACATGTCAGTTCTGGAAGGGGCCTTAGAATAGTGGGAGTAGTGAGAGATTAGCCTGATCTCACCATGGACTCTGGGCCAGCACCATCACAATCTCCATCCAAAGAAGGAGTCTGGTTAACAGACATAAAAGTCTAAAAGTGGTGCTAAGGAGAGGTAAAGAAACCTCTTAAAGTGACAGGAACTGTCATAGGAAAAAAAATGCTTTGTCTTCACTATTGGCAAGGTGGAGCCGTGGATTTGTCCACCCATTCTGGAAAGCAATTTCCAACCTACATCCTAAAAGTCACTAAGCTTGGCATAGACTTTGAACTAGAAATATCTCTATTAGGCCTCTGCCCCAAAGGAAGAAGAAAAGGACCCACTGGGCATAAATATTAATAGGAGCCCTTTTTGTAGTGGCAAAGAACTGGAAACTGCAATCTAAGGGGGTGCTCATCAGGTGGGGAATGGCTGAACAAATTATGGCATATGAATGTAATAGAATATTATTGTATGTAATGCCATGCACGAGCAGCTCTCCAGAAGAATGCTACTGTGAACTGCTTTTAAAGTTCTGATTACACAGTATAGTGAACACTCTATTTATTCTATAACAAATCAAATCAAAACATTCACAGTGAATCAAAGTATTACAACTTATCACAGAAAATGGCCACATAGTTTCCACTGCAGTGGTCACAACTCTTTTGAACAAAGAACAATTATTTAGTAACTCAAGCATTCACAAAATCCTTAATTCAATCACAAAGTACAATAGTCAAAGTTTTCTACTCATGGGGCATATTAGGTTACAAATCAATTACTTATTCAATCATCAATCACTAAGTACAATCATTTAGTCAATCAATCATCCTTCATTATTCACTATTCAGTCATCAGAAAATACACAGACCCTCTACCCCTAGGTCACCAGTAAACTTACAATTTTTCAGTCAGTACAGAATATCCAAGTAAAGTCTTCTTTCAGCTTGACTTGGGTGGTTTCTCAGATTCCCTGGATCCCCTTCCATGGTCCCAGATCCGACCTGGATTCACCAAACGGTCACCTGGGTTCAAAGGCAGACCACTCCCAGGTCCTTGCCCAGTTCTCCCAGCAGTTCCTGCTCCTTATTGGAGCTCACAGTGTCCAGTCCATCTCAAATCCCTCACAATCTCTGCTCCCAGGAAGTCAAGGCCCAACAAAGCCACAAACAGACAAAATCTCAGTATCACAGTCATGCTTCCTCAGTTCCTTGGCAGCTCCAGCTGGCCCTCAGACCCAGAAGTCTCAGCTGGCTCCCAGAATAAAAAATCACTCCATCCAGGTTTTCAAAATCAAAACCATTCTCTTCAGCCTGGGGAGGGGGGGGGGGAGAGGGCTTTCCTCTTCAGCCTCCATGGAGCCTGCTCCAAGAAGATCCCCCTCAGTTCTCAATTCTCAATTCTCAATTCTCTTCAGCAGCTGCTCTGCCTTCAGATGCTGGTCCCAAGAAATTCTGACTGTCCCTCTCTGGGGCTTTTCCTTATATACATATGGCATCAGCTGCTTCTTGTTTCAGCCAACCCCTTCCTGTTACATCAGCAACTTCCTCGTAAGGTGTTAACTACTTCTGTGTTAATTAAATACTTTAAACAAAGTGTTAACTTGAAACGAGGTGCTAAGTACCTGCTTACTTGCCAATACAAAGGGGTCTTCAAATTCAAATTACATTACCATTACATTGTACTGTAAAAAATTATAAAGGGAATGGTTTCAGAGAAACCAGGGAAGACCTGTATGAACTGAGGTAGACTGAAGTGAGCAGAACCAGGAGCACAATTTATACAGTAACAATGACATTGTAAAGACAATCAACTTTGAAAGACTTAAGAACTCATAGAGTAATAACCAACTATGATTCTGGAAGACCCATGATGAAGCATGCCACCCACTTCCTGGCAGAGAAGTGATGGAGTCATTTTGCAGAATGACACATACATTTTTGGACATAGCCATTGTGGAAATTTGTTTTGTTTGACTATGCACATTTCTTACAAAGTTTTTCTTTTTCTTGTGTGTGTGTGTGTGTGTGTGTGTGTGTGTGTGTGTGTGTGTGTGTGTGTAGGAATTGGGAGGAAAGGGTAGGTAGGGATAGAGTTCCCAAACAAAAAGAAGTGAGAAGAGAACAAAGAGATGGTCAGAAGGAATCACAACCGATCAGGACAGCATTACAAATACATGTTATATTCGTTATACGCTTTAAAAGAAAAACGAGAGCTACAAAATAGAGATTTCACAGTTTTATATAAAAACCTTTCCTTTCCTACAATATTTATTGAAATGATTATTTTACTTGATGCTTGTGAAATTCAGAATTCTTTAAAAAAGAAAAGTGCTTTGTCAACTTTAAAGCAATAAATAAATTTGAGTTATTATTAGTGTCAACTGTAATGGATCAAAGACTCAAAGCATTGGGGGAATAGTAATAATATATAGAGAGTGAAATTGTCAAATCTTGTCTCAGTCTTGTCAGGGTGTGGCTTAGGAATCTAATATTAAGCTACCCCTGTATTCTTGGTTTCAATCCAGCCTAATCATAGTGTATACTCTTTATAATATGTGTTTTAGCCTCTTTCCTAACATGCTATTTAAAATATTTTCATCAGTATTCATTAGGGATAATGGGAAAGTTTCCTTTGTCTGTTTTGACTCTTCCTGGTTTATGTCTCAAAACAATTTTTATGTCATAGTTTGGTAGGATACCTTCTATTTTTGCAAACAATTTATGTGGTATTGGAATTAATTGTTCTTTGAATGTTTAATAGAAGCCACTTTTGAATCCATCTGGTCCTGGAGTTGTTTTTCTTTTTCTTGGAAATTCATATGACTTGATAAAATTCTTCCTCCACAATTGGGTTCTTTAAATGCTCTGTTTCTAATTCTGTTAATTCTGGCATTTTATAATTTTGGTAAATATTCATAGATTTCATTCAAAGTTGTCGGCTTTATTATCATATAGTTGGGTAAAATAGTTTCTAATGATAACCTTTATTTCTTCTTCCTCTGCTGTGTGTTTTCTTTTTTCATTTTTTATATTGGTAATTTGGTTTTCCTCTTTCTTCCTTTCAATCAAATCAGTGTTGACCACTAGAAAAAGTTTTGGTTAAAGAGACAAACAAATATTAATATAAAATTTACATTATTTATTCCTTGTTCCCTTAAGGCTAGCATTACTTGTGCAAGGAGTGCAGGACTAAAGTCCTGACTGATGAACAGAGAAATCATAAGACTCTTTACACATTTTTAGAACCATCCCAATTCAGGATGATCATGTCACAAAACTTTATGACTTCTATTTGTTACCATCTGTATGTGAAACAGAGTTCCTTGGTTGTAAATGCAAATTGACAACAACCAGAGCAGGGTCTACTTACAGTTTACAGTCTCAGGATGTCTGTTTTGCTCTCATGTGGAGTAAGTCCCAAGATAAGGGGAATCTCCCCTCTGGTCTTTGAAGCTGCAGACTCAGGGAAAGGCATTTTTAGATATTAAATCAGACTTTGGATAAAATATGATATGAAATGATTATCACCAGCTAATTGGTTAAATTCACTAGAGCTAATCCCTACCTGTACACATGATACTATCTCTTACTATTTTTTAAAAATCTTAATTAATTAATTAATTTTCTTGTTTACATCATTTATTTCCACAAGATTTTAAGTTACAAATTTTCTCCCCATCTTTCCCCTACCTAACACCTCAAAACAGCCATCCCACTGTATAACCCCTCCCCAAATCTGCTCTCTCCTATGTCCTCCCCCTCGCCCCTCTGACTTTCTGGTAGGGTAGGATGGATTTCCCTACCACAGTGCCTGTGTATCTTGATTCCCAGTTGTATGTAGTTAATAATAATAATAATAATAATAATATATATATATATATATATATATATATACACATACATGTATATTTTTAACATTTGATTATAGAACTTTAAATTCTAGATTCTTTCCCTTCCTCCCTCATCACCCACCCCCATTGGAAGGACAAGCAATTAAATACAGGCTGTACATGTGTAATTTTGCAGA
>CM053584.1:195843326-195893043 GCA_028627135.1 Pseudochirops cupreus
CCTTCTTATCCCCAAAGAAGGAATCTAGAGTTTGGTTGCTGTTCTTACTTTGCTTCCTTTGCCTGTTCATGTTGGCCAGTCAGTGATTTTTTAGCTCTGTGGAACTCTGCATCCAGAGGGGAAAGCTCTGTCCCAAATCGCTGGGGTTTTCCTAGCTGCCAGAGCTATTAGGGGGCTCTCATTTTTTCTGCAGCCCCCACCAGCTTTGGCTCACTGAAAACGCACCCCAGGACCACCACTCAAGACCATGATCTGGATCCAGGCCACTCAATGCAAGAGCACTTGGCCTCTGAACAATTGCTTGGCCCCCCTGGAGTCTGCAGGCCGGGAGCTTTGAAGCAGTTATGAGGAGGTGACTGCATGGCCACTGCTTCTGCTGCTTCCTTGCCCTGGAGGCAGTTTGGCCAGATCACTTTTCTCCCCCAAGTTTAGCTGAGATCCACTGACCTTTTACTCAGTCCTTGTTTCTTATGGCTTGATAATTCTGGAAACTGCCACAGCTGTCGCTGATCCACTCTCCTGAAGCTCCAGCTGAGGCTAGTCCTGGCCACCCCTCCCCCCCCACCCTGGGCCATGCCGCAATTTCAGTCTGGACTGGTTTCAGCTTCCAGCACTGAGATGATCTCTCCCTGCCAAGCTGCCTTCAGCAGGAGGTGTATTTGTGTGAGTTTTAGAGCCCTAAAGTTTGTTTAGAGTCATATTTTATGGGTATTTGAGGTGGCTGTGTGGGAGCTGCAGTACCTTGCTGCTCCTATGCCTCCATCTTGTCTCCACCCCTTACTATCCCTTACTAAATCAAAGAATCTCACAATTGAATGAGAGTTCTGTTGAGTCCATCTAGTCTAATCCATACCAGAACAAAAACACTCCCAATAAATGGTCATGCATCCTAAAATGAAGACACCCAGGAAGGTACAGCTCACCCCCTTCTAAGGAAGCCCATTCAATTTTTGGAAGGCTCTGGTTGTGAGGAAACTTTTCCTTGCATGGACCCTAAATATACTTCTGTAAAGCTTCTACCCATTGCTCATACTTCTGTCCTCCTGATCTGCCCAGTTGCTCATGTCTCTCTGCATCCCACTCCCCAAGTTTACTTTGTATCTGTTTGGCATATACCTACGTATGTGCATGGCAGCTAGATAGTACAATAGTGGATAGAGTGCCAGATCTGAAGTCAAGAGGACTCATCTTCCTGAATCCAAATCTGGCCTCAAATACTTACTAGCTGTGTGACTCTGGACAAGTCACTTAACCCTTTTTGCCTCAGTTTCCTCATCTGTAAAATGAGCTGGAGGAGGAAATGGCAAACCACTCCAGTATTTTTGCCAAGAAAATCCCAAATGGGGTCATAAAGAGACAGATATGACTGAAAAATGGCTGAAGAACAACACCTCTATATGCATGTTGTCTCCTCCATTGAATTGTAAAACCCTTGAAGACAGGTACTATTTCCCTTTTGTCTTTGAATCCCCAGTGCCTAGCATAGTACCTGGCACATAATAAATAATTCCTTAATAAATAATTGTTGGTTGATCAATAAGCAGAACAATGTTTAAAGGTACAAATCTGCTCCTTTTTTCACATGACAATTCTTCATATACTTACAGAAAGTTATCTTCCCTTCTACCAAGTATTCCCTTCTTCAGGATAAAAATCCTTAATCCTTTCAATGAATCTTTCTGTCGTATGATCTTGAAACCATACAAGGCCAAGAAAAGATCCCTGGGGTACTCTACTGAAAACCATCTTCCAAGCTGACACCAAACCACCAATAACTATTCAACCAATTTTTAATTGGTGCTTCCACCTCATCTCAACTTACTCTCTTAATTCTCTGCAGTTAGGCTTCTGGCCTTATCATTCAACTGAAACCAGGCTTTCCAAAGTTACCAGTCATTAATGGCCAAATCTAATGACCTTGTCTCAATCCTTATCCTTCAAGACTTGTCTACAGCTTTTGATACTGTCAATCACGCTTGGTACTCTCTTTTCTCTAGGTTTTTGTGACTCTGCCCTCTCTTGGTTCTTCTCCAACTTGTCTGATTGTTCCTTCTCAGGCTCCTTTACTGGATCTTCATCCAGAGTACTCCTACTTACATTGAGTGTCCCTCTCCCTCCCACACCAAGGCTCTGTCCTGGATCAACTTTTCTTCTATACCATTGCACTTGGTGACCTCAACAGTTCCCATGTCATCGATGATCATCTCTATGCAGATGATTCTCAGATCATTTGTCCAGCCCTAATTTCTCTCCTGACCTCAGTCTCACATCTCTAATTGTCTATTGAATATCTCAGATTAGATTTCCCATAGATAAACCCTCTGCTCTTCCACACTTCCCTACTACTCTTGATGGATACCATCTTTTGAGTAAACCAGATTAAAAACTCAGGCAGGTGTTATCCTTACTCCTCACTCTATCACTCCCTACTCTATAGTCAATGTGTTGCAAGGTCCTATTGATTCTATCTTCACAATGCTCTCATATATACCCCCTTCTCTCTTCTGAAACAACTGCTAGGCCCTCATCACTTTATTCCTAGACTATTGCTGTAGTTTTCTGGTGGTCTCTCTGCCTTAAGTTTTACCTCCATGCCAGTCCATTCTCCACTCAACTACAAAAGCAATCTTCCTAAAGAGAAAATCCGACCATGTCATACCTTCCTTCCCCTCTCATTGTTTGATTTTACAGTGGCTCCATATTACCTATGGGATCAAACATAAAATCGTCTGCTTGTTTTTTAAAGCTCTTGACAAACTGGCCCCTTCAGAACTTTCTAGCATTCATTCTTTTTCCTTTCTAATCTTTTTACATGCCTACATCCCCCCCATCCCTTTTCCCCTTGCAATGCTGGCCTTCAAAACACAACACTCCATCTCCAGACTGTCAACTTTTAGTGGTTGTCCCCTATGCAGTACTTGGAAAGCTCTCTCTCCAACTCCACCTTCTGGTATCCCTTGCTTCCTTCGAGATCCAGCTCAAATCTCTGCTTCTAAGAGGCCATTTCTGGGCCTGCCCTGCTAGTTCCTTCCCTCTGAAATTTCCTCTAATTTACCCTATCTATATCTTGTATGCACATTTATTGTTTCCCATGTTAGAATATGAGCTCCTTGAAGACATGGATTGTTTTTTGCCTTTCTCTGTACCAACCCCACTTACAACTGTCCCTGATACACAGTAAGTGCTTAATTAATGCTCATTGACTTTGACTTGGCAACTCATATCTTATCTACAGTAATTGAGTTAGAGACTGTCAAATGCCATGTTGAAATGGTCAAATCTAGATAAACTATCTATAACATTCCCTTGATCAACCCATCTAGTAATCAATTAAAAAAAAAAGAAATCAGCTTAATTTGGCACAGACTATTCTTGGTAAAGCCATGTTGGTTTTTTGTAATTATCATTTCCTTTTCTAGATGTGGGCTAACCATGCTTTTATTAATACAGTCTAGAATTTTTGCCAAGAATTGATGTGAATCTCACTGGCTGATAGTTCCCAAAATCCATTCTCTTTCATTTTTTTGAACACTAGTGTAATATTCACTCTTCTCTCACCCTGAAGCCTCTTTTCTTTTCTTCCTGATCTTTCAAAGCTCACTGATACTGGCTCAGCAATCACATCTGTCATTATTTTCACCACCCAGGTTACACTTAATCTGGACCTGATGATGAACTTTGCTAGGTGTTTTCTTACTATTTTCCTACTTACCTAATCATGTAAGAATTTCTCATTATTCATTCTTGGTAAAATTCAGATGCAAAATAGAATTTCATATTATTGGCCCCTCCGTTTTTTAAAGGATGAAATTAGCTTTGTTTCATTTTTAATTTCAAATTATTTATTTATTTTAAACATTTTTTTTGTTTTTAAATTAATTTCCAAGTTCTCTCTCTCCCTCTCATCCCTTCCTCACCCACCGAGAAAGCAAGCAAAATGAAACTAATTAGATATGTGAAATCATGCAAAACATATTTCCACATTAGCCATTTTGCAAAAAAAAACAAAAGGTGAGAAAATATTTTTAATTCATTGTTTTATTTTTTAAATTTATGGAATAAAACAAGCATTTCTATAACAGTACAATTAAAAAGATAATTGCACATGAAATCACATATCCACTATGTACAACTTGCTATTCCTTTTAAATACACAACAAAGTTATCATGTAAATTTCCTTTTCCTCCCCTTCTCCCACATTCCAGAGATGGCTAACATTAGCGAAAATAGGTAATATATATGCAAAGTTGTTACAATAAAATATAATTGTATTATATATGAAATAATATTTGTAAAATTATTCTAGATATACTTCTATTTACCAGTTCTTTTTCTGGATGCAAATAGTATCTTCATATGTCTTTGGTAATTAATTTGGGCATTTATAATACTCAAAATGACTTATTAATTCAAAGTCATTCTTAAAACAATATTACTATTACCATATACAATGTTCTCTTGGATCTACTCATTTCATTCTTCCTTATTTTGTGCAAGTCTTTCCATGTTTTTCTAAGATCATTGAACTCATCATTTCTTACAGCACAGTAGTATTCCATCACAATCATATACCACATCTTGTTCAGCCATTCCCCAACTGATAGGCGTCCCTACAATTTCTAGTTCTTTGCCACCACAAAGCAAGAGAATTATACTTCAATTTGCACTCAGGGTTCATCAACTCTTTCTGGGAATGGAAAGCATTTTTTCATCATGAGTTCTTTGAAATTGTCTTGGATCATTGTATTGATCAGAGTAGCCAAGTCTTTCACAGTTGATCATTGTTACAACATTGCTGTTACTATACACAATGATCTCTCAGTTCTCACTTCATTTTGCATTAATTTGGATAGGTCTTACTGTCTTTTTTTTCTAAAACTACTCCCTTCATCATTTCTTTCTGTTTATCTATCTATCTATCTATCTATTTTTAGTTTACAACATTCAGTTCCATAAACTTTTGAGCGTTAAATTTTCTCCCTCTTTTTCTTCTCCCCCAAGATGGTGTGCAACCTGATATAGGCTCTACACATACATTCATATTAAACATATTTTCATGTAAGTCTGTTGTAAAGAAGAATTATAGCCAGTGGAATGAACCACAAGAAAGAAGAAACACAACAAAACAAAACAAAAAAGAGAGAGCAAATAGGATGCTTCGATCTGCATTCAGACTCCATAATTCTTTCTCTGAATGTGGATAGCATTTTCCATCATGAACCTTTTGGAGTTGTCTTAGAACCTTGCATTGCTGAGAAGAGCCAAATCTATCAAAGTTAGTCATCACACAATGTGGCTGTAACTTGTACAATGTTCTCCTGGTTCTGCTCCCCTCACTCAGTACCAGTTCATGTAAGTGTTTCCAGGTTTTTCTGAAGTCTGCTTGCTCATCATTTCTTACAGCACAGTAGTATTCCATTATATTCATATACCACAACTTGTTCATCCATTCCCCAATTCTTGGCCACCACAAAAAGAGCTGCTATAAATATTTTTGTATATGTGGGTCCTTTTCCCATTTGTATGTTCTCTTTGGGGTACAGTCCTATGAGTGGTATTGCTGGGCCAAAGGGTATGCACATTTTTATAGCCCTTTGGCATAATTCCAAATTGCGTTTCAAAATGGTTAAATTAGTTCACGATTTCACCAACAATGCATTAGTGTTCCAGTTTTCCAATTTCCTTCTCCAGCATTTATAATTTCCTTGTTTTTGTCATGTTAGTCAACCTAACAGGTGTGATGTGGTACCCAAGAGTTGTTTTGATTTGCATTTCTTTAATCAATTGATGCAGCCAAAGTCAGGGCTTAGACAGCGTACTTTAATTAGGGCCTTTTGGTGATGCTCCTAGTGAATTCACATAAGGCCAGTTCCCTAAAGACCCTTTGGAGTTACACTTAAAAGATTTGTGTCTGAGACCCTGACTGCAACCAGGCCTTTTGCCCCCCAATTTCAGATACCTAAAAAAGACAATTCTCTTATTAAATTATCAGTCCTGTTTATGGGGTGTAACATCCAGTTGTAACTTCAGTTTGTAAAATCACACTTGTGTTTGGGTACCTATGTTTGTAATATCAGCTTGTGTAATCAAGTTGTAAAATCACACTTCCCCCAGCCTCAAAGCATTAACTCTGCCTCTTCTCTAGGCCAGCACTCTGCCCAGCTACAATTCACGAACTGTTTATCCCTGCTTGGTACAATAACAAGCTATACCTATGAATCCTTAACTAAACCATCTAAGCAATCACTTTAGCTTAGAGAAATGTATAATTCCCTTGTTCTAGTGGCCAGCTGCACCTATGAATCCTTCAATGCACTATCAGTAAGCTAACTCCTCTCCAATTAGGCGCATCCTGAATTCCCAATTAGTCTAGCTTCCCAACATCCATCTTGCCAAACAGGACATTGATGGGTAACAGACTAGACACCTCTCAGTCAGCACTGACTGTTAGCTGACCGAGTAATGTTTCAAAGCAAAAACCACACCTCCATGTAGCACCACCTTGGGCTTTTTCTCAGTGAATTATGGGCAGTATGCCTGCACGGTAGATATGAAAAGTGCATGTCCCTTTAAGCACTGATCACTCCTTACCTCCTCCCTAATCCCACCCTCACTCACCTAGTTAGCATAATTGATAACTAATTTATGATTTTATGGCTTTATAATCTGTGCCCCCAACTCCTGCAGTTTTGCAGGCTCCCTAAGACTCCCCTGCCCACTGTAAGGCATAACAATAAACTTTTACAATCCTGACTCAAAAAATCATTAAACGGAGTTTTTCCCTGAACTACCCCCTGGTTATTTCTTTCTTTTGCTCACATCTCCGCACATACCTGAGGCTGGAACTTGGGTGGCCTCCAACAATCAATAGTGATTTAGAGCATTTTTCCATATGACTAGAGATTTCTTTAATTTCTTCCTCTGAAAACTGCTTGTTCATATCCTTTGACCACTTATCACTTGGGGAATGACTTGTATTCTTATAAATTTGACTCAATTCTCTATATATTTTAGAAATGAGGCCTTTATCAGAGACACTGGTTGTAAAAATTCTTTCCCAGTTTTCTGCTTCCCTCCTAATCTTAGTTGCATTGGCTTTGTTCGTACAAAAACTTTTCAATTTGATGTAATTGAAATTATCCATTTTACATTTCATAATGTTCTCTATCTCTTGTTTGGTCATAAGTTTCTCCATAAATCTGACAGGTAAACTATTCCTTGCTCTCCCAGTTTGCTTATAGTATCAGCCTTTATGTCTAAATTGTGTACCCATTTTGACTTTATTTTGATATATAGTGTAAGTCTATGCCCAGTTTCTGCCATACTATTTTCTGGTTTTCCCAGCAGTTTTTGTCCAATAGTGAGTTCTTATGCCAGAAGCTGAAGTCTTTGGGTTTATCAAATAATAGATAACTATGGTCATTGACTACTGTGTTCTGTGTACTTAACCTATTCTACTGATCCACCACTCTATTTTTTAGCCAGTACCAAGCAGTTTTGACGATTGCTGCTTTATAATACAGTTTAAGATCTGGTATGGCTAGGCCACCTTCCCTAACATTCTCCCTTCATCATTTCTTATAGCACAATAGTATTACATCAAAATCATACACCAACAACTTGTTGAGCCATATCCCAACTGATGAGTATCCCTTCAATTTCCAATTCTTTACCATCAAAAAAGAATTGCTAAAATATGTTTGTACGTATATGTTCTTTTCTTTTTTTGTTTGATCTCTTTGGGGTACAGACTTAGTAGGAGTATTTCTCTGTCAAAGAGTATGCATTCAGATAGCTTCCAGTTGTTCTCCAGAATGATTGGACCAGTTCAAAACTCCACCAACAGTTTGTTAAGGCTCCTATTTTCCCTTATCCAGTCTAGCCTTTGTCATTTCTGATAGGTGTGAGGTAGAACCTCAGAGTTGTTTTAATTTGCCTTTCTCTAATCTATAGTGATTTAGAGCATTTTTTTCATATGACTAGAAATAGCTTTGATTTCTCTTTTTGCAAACTGCCTGTTCATATCCTTAGTCACTTACCAATTGGATAATGGCTCTTATTTTTTATAAGTTTGACTGCCAGATCTTATGTGATCCTAACTGTGGCTCCGTGATATTTGAATTGCTCTTTCCGGCTCCTTGCAATATTTTTGCCTTGACCTGGGAGCTCTGGAATTTAATTTATACTATTCCTGAGGGTTTTCATTTTTAGATCTCTTTCCAGAGGTGATCAGTGAATTTTGTCCATTTCTATTTTACCTTCTGAATCTAAGATATTGGAGTAATTTTCCTTGATAATTTCTTTATAAGTGATGTTTAGGTTCTTTTTTTTTGTTCATGGCTTTCAGGTAGACCAATAATTCTTAAATTATCTCTCATCAATCTAATTTCCAGATCAGTAGTTTTTCCAGTGAGATATTTCATATTTGCTTTTATTTTTTTGTTCTGTTGACTTTGTTTTATGATTTCTTGAAGTTTCATGGAATCTTTCACTTCCACCTGTCCAATTCTAATTTTTAAGGAATTATTTTTTTCAGCAAGTTTTTGAACCTTGCCCCCCATTTGGTCAATTTTGCTTTAAATAATCCTTTTTTTTTTCCCAGTGAATTTTTATATCTCCTTTTTCATTTGGCCTTTTTTAAAAAGGTTTTTTTCACTGAATTTTTTTGTCTCTTTTTACCATTAGGCCAATTTTATTTTTAAAGTTATTTTTGTGCCTCTTTTATCAAGCTGTTACTCTTTCATAATTTTCTTGCATCACTCTCATTTCTTTTCCAAATTTTCCCTCTACAATTCTTATCTCTTTCTTTAACTCTTCCAGGAATTCTTGTTGGGCTTGAGTTTAATTAGTATTTTTCTGTGAGGCTTTGTTAAGTAGCTATTTTCACATTGCTGTCTGCTCCTGAGTTTATGTCTTGTCCTTTCCACTGTAGCAGTTTTTTATGGTCAAGGTCTTTTATTTATTTGCTTATTTTCAAGTCTATTTCTTGACTCTGAACTTTATGTTTAAGTTGGACTTTGCTCACCTGGGGTTGGGGAGGTACTATCTCAAGCTTTAGGCTTTTCTGTGCTGCTGTGCAACCTAGAAATTGCTTATGGGTAATAGAATTGCCAATCAGCACCAAATGCAGCTGGTGCCAGAAAGGGGTCTCCTGTAATCTCTTTCTAACCAGTTGTCTGATTCCCTTACCATCTCTGGGTGAGAGCTCCTGAAACTGTGCTGCTACTGGCATTGCTGCCATGCTCTAGGCCAGTGGTTCTCAATGTTCCTAATGCCATGACCCTTTAATACTGGCATATGGGCGTATCTGCATGTGGATGGACCCACCTGGAGATGGATAGAGAAGCGGTGTCTCGGTTCCTAAGACCATCAGAAGTATGTATTTTCTTATGGTCTTAGGCAACCCCATTCAACCCCCAAAGGGGTTGCAACCCACAGGTTGAGAACCACTGCTCTAGGCTAATGGGTGCCCAGATGTGACAGACCTTTCCTGCTGAGGAATCTAAGTTGTCTTTGGCTATAAAAATGTTTCACTCTGACCTTTTGTTACTCTGCCACTCCAAAATTTAACATGAGGAGTTATTTTAAAATTATTTGGAGGGGAATATTAGGACAGTTAAGCTGGGTTGCTGCCTGTACTCTGCCATCTTGGCTGCACCCCCATAAAATTATCTTCAATGCAAAGTCAAGAAATGATTAGCTGTTCTGCTCAGGAAAGCATAAGAACTCAAACAGATATTCAGATAATTGAATTCCCCATCACTTTTATATGATGCTTCCATTAAAGGTTTATGATCTGTTTCCAGAACTCTTCATCTATTTCTTCTTCTGGTCCAAGAAGTCTGTAATATACTCTGTTGACATTATTGCTTCTATTTTTGCCTTCATCAATCTTCACCCAAAGGTTCTCCACCTTGATTTTCCACTTTGCTTCCTATATCCTCTTAATCTACTACTCTACTTCTTTCGTACCTCCCATTTTTACCTATCCTGTTCCTTTTAAATAAGATATATACTTCCAAAGCCATATTCAATCAATGGTTTTAAGCCCATCAGATTAAATTGATTTCTGAATTAGGATCTCCAGTTACTTGCTACTTGTGCTGTGTGCATTTGTGATAGACTATGGAGGCTGTGAGTTTTGTTGCTACGCTTTGTAAACCTTAAAGCATAAAATAAATGCCAACTGTTCCTATTATTCTTCTCACATTGTAACTGTTCTCTGTGGTATCTAGCTAATGGTCTATTGGCAATTTTCTCATTCCCCTACCTTTCCAATTTATAGACTTTACAGAGAATTGATTTGCAGGATAACAGTTTTACCACCCTATATTTTTATCAGCTCTTGTTAGATTGCACTCCATCCCTGGATAGAAACCCGTTATTTTTATATTTTAAGCCATAATCCAGATATCTGGATCTTGTTCTCAGATGCAATTTTCTTTTTTTCTCCCAGAATGTATTTATTTATTTTTAGTTTTCAACATTCATTTCCACAAGATATTGAGTTTTAAATTTTTTCCCCATCTCTCCCCTACCCTCCACCCCAACATAGCAAGCCTACTGATTATCCCCTCCCCCAGTCTGTCCTCTCTTCTATCCTCTTCTATCCCTCCCTTCCCCATTCTTTCTTGTAGGACAAGATGTATTTCTATACTCCCTTTCCTGTATATCTTATTTCCCAGTTGCATGTAAAATCAATTTTTTAACATTTGTTTTTAAAATTTTGAGTTCCAGATTCTCTTCCTTCTTTCCTCCTCAAACCCCACCCCCCAACCCCGGCATTGAGAAGACAACCAATTCAATATAGGTTATAAATGTGTAGTTATGCAAAACATTTCCATAGTAGTCATATTGAGAAAGACTAGCTATATTTCCCTCTGTCCTATCCCACCCTCCATTTATTCTATTTTCTCCTTTAACCCTTCAGCAGTGTAAGATACCCTACAGGAATGTGAATGTTATTCCCTCCTTAAGCCAAATCCAATGAGAATAAGGTTGACTCATTCCCTTTTACCTTCCTGCTCTTTCCCTCCTTTGTAACTGCTTTCTCTTGCCTCTTTTATGTGAGATAATTTACCCTATTCTATCTTTCCCTTTTTCTTTCTTTCAATATATTCCTCTCTCACCCCTTAACTTTATTTATTAGGTATCATCCCTTCATATTCAATTCACCCTGTGCCCTCTGTCTTTATACACACACACACACACACACACACACACATACACATATATACACACACACATACACACACACACATATATACACATACACACACATATATACATACACACACACATACATATATATATGCATATTCCCTTCAACTATCCTAATACTGAGAAAAATCTCATGAGTTACAAATATTGTCTTTCCATGTAGGAATATAAACAGTTCAACTTTATTAAGTTCCTTATGATTTCTCTTTCCTGTTTATCTTTTCATGCTTCTCTTAATTCTTGTATTTGAAAGTCAGATTTTCTGTTCAGCTCTGGTCTTTTCATCAAGAATGCTTGAAAGTCCTCTATTTCATTAAATGTCTATTTTTTCCCCTGTAGCATTATACTCAGTTTTGCTGGGTGGGTGATTCTTGGTTTTAGTCCTAGCTCCTTTGACCTCCATAATATCATATTCCAAGCCCTCTGATCCCTTAGTGTAGAAGCTGCTAGATATTGTGTTTTCCTGATTATGTTTCCACAATCCTTGAATCGTTTATTTCTGGATGCTTGTAATATTTTTTCCTTGACCTGGGAACTCTGGAATTTGGCTATAATATTCCTAGGAATATTCTTTTTGGGATCTTTTTCAAGAGCCAATCAGTGGATTCTTTCAATTTCTATTTTACCTTCTGTTCCTAGAATATTAGGGCAGTTTTCCTTGATAATTTCTTGAAAGATGATGTCTAGGACCTTTTTTTTGATCATGGCTTTCAGGTAATCCAATAATTTTTTTTTGGTCTTTTTGGAGGGAGGAAAGGCAGGGTAATTGGGGTTCAATGACTTGCCCAAGGTCACACAGCTAGTAAGTGTTAAATGTCTGAGTCCAGATTTGAACTCAGGTCCTCCTGACTTGAAAGCCAATGCTCTATTCACTGTGCCACCTAGCTGCCCCAATCCAATAATTTTAAAATTGTCTCTCCTGGATCTATTTTCCAGGAGTTGTTTTTCCAATGAAATATTTTACATTGTCTCCTATTTTTTCATTCTTTTGGATCTGTTTTATAATATCTTGATTTCTCATGAAGTCATTAGCTTCTATTTGCTCCAATCTAATTTTGAAGGAATTGTTTTCTTCAGTGAGCTTTTGGATCTCTTTTTCCATTTGGTCAATTCTGCTTTTTAAGTAATTTTCTTCCTAATTGACTTTTTGGACCTATTTTGCCATTTGAGTTAGTCTATTTTTTAAGGTGTTATTTTCTTCAGTATTTTTTAGGGGGTGGTCTCTTTTAGCAAGTTGTTGACTCATTTTTCATGATTTTCTTGCATCACTCTCATTTCTCTTCCCAATTTTTCCTCTACTTCTCTTATTTGATTTTCAAAATCCTTTTTGAGCTCCTTCATGGCTCTGTGACCAATTCATATTTTTCTTGGAGGCTTTTGATGCAGGAGTTTTGACTTTGTTGTGTTCTTCTGGTTGTACGATTTGTTCTTCTTTGTCACCAAAGAAAGATTTTATAGTCTGATTTTTTTCCCTCTGTTTGCTCATTTTTACAGTCAATTACTTGACTTATGATCTCTCTGCCAAAGTAGGATTCTGCTTCCAGAGTGGAGAATGCTCTGTCTTAAATTTCTGGGATTTTGCACAGCTGTTGTCAAAACTACTTCTAGGCACCTGTACATTTTCAGTTCTTCCAAGGTGATATGATCAAAGGAGAGTTGTTTACTCCTCTCCTGGCCCATGGTCTGGTCTATGAGTGACCACAAGCATTCTTTTCTGCCTCAGAACTGTGAGGACTCCCTCTCCACAACTGCCACAAGCTTCACCACACCAGTGTTCCACTTCACCTCAGGACTGCCACCCAAGACTGCGACCCAGATCCAAGCAGGGCAAAGCAAGAGAATTCTGCCTCAGTGCCAGCAAAGAGATCCCTGAAATTGCCTTCTGATCAGCAGCTTGATCACCCCACCATCTGTGGCCCTGGAGCTCTGGCAGCAGTCACTACTACTGCTGCAGCTGTTGCTGCCTCCAACCACCACCTCCTCTGCCCCTGGGGCTGGGGCCAGACCATGCTCTTCTCTTACCCAGGACCAACAGAGTTTCCCCACTGATCTTTTACTTTGTCTTTGGTGTTTTGGGGTTGAGAAATCTGGAAACCGCCACAGCTGCCAGTGATTCAGTCCCCTGAGGCCTGCTCCGGCCTGATCTGTGCTGGCACCACCCTTGTGGGGCTGTGCTCTGCTCCCAGCCCAATGCAATAGACCCTTCCTATTGGCCTGCCAGGGTGTCTTCAGCTGGAGATGTATTTCACTCTGTCATTTTCTGGTTCTGTAGCTCTAATATTTGTTTAGAGTAATTTTTTACAGGTATTTGGAGGTGACTGGGAGACAAGCTCAAGCAAGTTCCTGCTTTTACTCCATCATCTTCCTGATGCCATTTTCTTAACTAGCTCTTCACTTCCTAAATTTGCCTTTCTTATGTGAAAGCCTCATTTTTTAACAGCATCAGTGATTACTGGTCTTTCAAGCTCTTGTCTCATATATGACTTTACTCTATCAAAAATTTCTTCTTTTGCATCTTTAATTTCTCTTTTACCCACTGGCTCTTCCCCATTTGAGCAATCCTAAAAAGGCTTTCTCTTGATTTTTCTATGTCATCCAGCTACCATCCTATCTATATCTTGTCTCTACTTCCCCATTACCCATTCTGTCTTCATCTCCCTACAATCTGGTTATCATTCCCATTCCTTAAATTAGAGAGAAATTGCTCTAGGTCACTTAGGAACTTAAAAACAACAAATCCAGGAGCTCTTGTTCAGTCTTCATTCTCCTTGACTTCTCTAAAGCTTTTGACATTGTTGGCCACCCATTCCTGTATACTCTTTTCTCCCTTGGCTTCAGAAGCTCTATACTTTCTTGGTCCTCTTCTTTATAATCAAGCTTTCTCTGTCTTCACTAACTCATTATTTCCCTGGCTGTTTCATTCACTTTCATGACTTCGACTACCATTGCAGGCAGATGGCCCACAATTCTATGTCTTTAATCCTGACCCCTCATCTGAGCTTCAGGTTTTTATCTTCAAATTCCTACAGTATTGTTTTTCTTTAGGCATCTAGCATTTCACATTCAATATATTCCAAATAAAACAACATCTTTCCTTCTAAACCCATTCCTCCTTCTACCTTCACTTTTTCTGCCTATGGGGCCATCATTCACTTAGTATCATAAGCCTTGGGAGATACAGGAGATAGATGATTCATGTGTGTTTACTTATATCCTGATACTTTGCTGAAATTATTGTTTCAACTAACTTTTTAGTTGAGTCATTGGGATTTTCCAAGCACATCATCATATCATCACAAAAAGTGATAGTTTTATTACCTCATTCCTTATTCTGGTTCCTTCTATTTCTTTTTCTTCTCTTTTTGCTAAGATTTACAATAAAATAACGAATAATATTGGTGACAGTGGGTATCCTTGTTTCACCCCTGATCTTAGTGGGAAGGCTTCTAGCTTGCCCCATTACAAATGATGCTTGCTTATTGTTTTAGGTAAATACTTTTTATCAATTTAAGGAAAATCCATTTGTACCTATACTTTCAAGTGTTTTTGGATAAAATTTAGCATTGTACTTTATCAGTAAATAAATAGAGATAAAGAGCTTGACTTGGTATCTAGGAAGACCTAGATTCCAATCCTGACTATGATACTTAGCTATATAATTATGTCCATCTCTCTGAGCATCTATTTCCTCATCTGTGAAACAGAGATGACAAATTTGTAGTGCCCACTCTTGTTGTGAGGCTCAAATGATAGAAGCCATGTAAAATGCTATACAAATATGAACTGCCAGTGAGACTTATCTTTATCATGTCAGACTGTGGCCAAATTTCCCTGGGAACATGTCTTCCCTCTCCCTAATGGTTAGTCAATGGTTTTGTCAATTGTCTCTCCAAAACATTACCCTTTTCATATTACCTTCACCCTGATTAATATCCTTATTAGTACCTTCCTAGATTATTGTAGTAAGCTTCCCAAGAAGTCTTCCTGATTATACTCTCCTCCTACCATCCATCTTTCATAACAATACTATGATAATCTTTCTCACTTGTAGACCTGGTCATATCACTCTTTTGTCCAAAAAACATCACTGACTCTCTATTACCCACCAAATAAACTTCAAACTCCCCTGTTTGGCATAAAAGAGGTCTTTATAACCTGGTGCCATCTTGCCCAGTGAGTATTGTGGGAAGAGCATTGGACTGGGAGCCAGAGGTCTGCCTTTAACACTTCCTAGCTGTGTGATGTGGGGCAAATCACTTAACTTTTCTGGGCCTGTGTAGTCGTCTGTATAGCAGAGGTAATAATGCCTGTGGTAGCTCCTCAGAGGGGTCTTGTAGGGACTGAATGGGACAATATGTATTCTGCAAAGTGCTTTGTGAGTCTCGAAGCATGACTTCATGATGGTTATGGGTATCAACTTCCCAGCTTTGCATTATTTTATTCCCCTCTGTGAACTCTATCCAAACCTTTGTCCCTAGGCAGCTTTTCTTGTTGTTGAGTCATTTTTTTTCAATTGTGTCTGACTCTTTGTTCCCCCATTTTTTGGCAAAGATACTGGAGGGGTTTGTCATTTCCTTCTCTAGTGCGTTTTACAGATGAGGAAACTGAGGCAAGCAGGGTTGAGTAATTGCCCAAGGTCACACAGTTGGTAAGTGTCTGAGGCCAGATTTGAGCTTAGGTCTTCCTGACTCCGGGCCTGGCCCTCTCTAATCTGCTGAATTGCCTAGCTGTCCCTGGGCAGCTTACTGGCCCCAAAGTAGATCCGGTGCTCTGACACCAAGGCATCTTTGCTCAGACTGTTCCGAGGTCTGGAATGTCATCCATTCCCCCTGCAGTTGTTCCACAATTCCATAAGCGTATATGAAGTCTCCCCTTTGTGCCAGACACTGAGCCAAGTGCCAGAGCTACAAAGACAAAACCCCAAACAATCCCTTCCCTCAGCTTTTCTTTTCCTTTTTTCCCTACTTTCTCTTGTTTTTCCTGGCTTACATTCCTACAGTGCTTTAAAGCTCACAGCAGCCCTGTGAAGTAGGTGCTGTTATTATCGTGATGTTACAGATGAGGAAACTGAGGCTGAGAAAGAATGACTTGATCAGAGTCACCCAGCTAAGAAGTATCTGATGGAGGATTTGAGCTTGGGTCTGCTTGACTAACTGTAGCATTCTACTCAAGGTAGGCCCTAATAAATAGTATAGTAGAAAGTATATTGGATTTAGAGTCAGAGAAGTTAGGTTCAAATCCTGCTTCTTTCACTCGCTGCATGACCTTAGGAAAATCACTAAACTTTTCTGGGCCTTAGCATCCTCATCTGTGAGATGTAAAGTGGTTTGGTTTGACAGCCGGTAAAGGCCCTGAGAGGGAAGATGGAGTGATATGCATACGGAACAGCAGATATCTGAACAGCAAGGACTGTAATTGTTGTATTCTATTCTTGAGCCAATATTAGCATCTTACAAGAGTTCATCATGGCACTTACCAGGCCTTTCTGTCTTTTCTCATCGCTTGTTCCCTTGTCTTCAAATCCCACAGAAGAGCTGAGTTCAGATCCTGACTCTTTCACTTACTTCCTGTGTGACCTTGGGAAAGTCACTAAGCCCCTGGGGAGTGGGGGATGATGGGAGAGTGGAGTGGGGAGTGGAATCACTCTGGAAAATCTTATTATGACAGGGAAATGTGTGTTCTAAGGACTGAGGGACAGCACAGTAAGCCCCTTCCTTTCCCTCTAAAGGCCCAGTTTAGAATTAATCCTAGAGAGAAAGTGGAAGGATGATTAGAGAAGAGCAGAGGAGAGGAGGGGAGGCCGTCAGGGCCCCATATGTGGACTCTAAAGTGGAGTTATCCCGCCCCAGCCCCAGGAGCCCCTAACCCAGCCTTTCCATCCTTTGGCATGAAGGAGCTAGTCAATTATAGATGACCTTTCCACCACCTGGAGATGGCATGTAAATTAGAGTCATTTGCATATGTAATCTTGGTAATTACCGGAGCAATTATTTCCAGATGAGCCACTGGGGCCTAGCCTGCCATCTTCCCAGTGCCCTGGATTGCTCTCCTGACACCCCTGGTACAGGGCCTTCCCCTCCCTCCACACCTATTGAGTCTCTTCTGGCAGGGGTGAGCATCGACTCCAGCGATGGGCTATTCCTGACCTGATGGCTGGGGGAGGACAGATGAGACAGAAAAGAAGCCACTTCCCCCAAATTTCCAAGCACATTCCTTCCTGAGGTGTGTGTGTTTTGTAGGAGTTGGGGGAGTAGAGAAGGAGAAGGAGAAGATTTGGGAAAGATGTCCAGAAAGTTCTTTCTGGGAGGCCATACCCACTGCCAGAAGGTTCATGTTACTATTTACCTGGAAAGTGTCATGGAAGAGGCATAAGGACTCAGTCCTCTTCCTACCAGGGCAACCATATTTTCCAAATCCTCACCTTAGTACACGTGGTTTGGCAAATATGTTCCATCTCCAAAACTCCATTAAAAGTACACTTTCTCTTCTTAAAATGAAGACTGTCCTAGAGGGCCTCTGCTCACACACAGGGTTATAAATTCACAGATTTAGAACTGGATAGGACTTCTGAGGTCATCTAGTCCAATTATTTTACATTTTGCAAACAAGAGAAGTTAGATAACTGATTCAAGGTCACAAAATGGAAGAGCTGAGGTTAGAACCCAGGTCTTCCCAACTCCGTTACACACCAGAGTTTTGAGTACATGTGTGAATATGTCATTGGTCTCACCAGATGTCACTGTCCAGCCACTTTAAGTTCAGCAGGGTCCTCTGACTACATATCTTTTTTTTTTTGTCTTTTTGTTGGGGGGGGGGGAAGGTAGGGCAATTGGGGTACAATGACTTGCCCAAGGTCACATAGCTAGTATCTGAGGTCAGATTTGAACTCAGGTCCTCCTGACTCCAGGGCTGGTGCTCTATTCACTATGCCACCTAGCTGCTCCTCTGACTACAAATCTTGTACCTATCTCCACTGTCCAATGCTGTTCACAATACCACCTTCCCCATACCCATCGCCTCCTCACATTATCTAAAATTATTTCCCTTCAAATAGGTAGCAAGACCTGAAGTTCCATCAGCGATAAATTTGGTCCTTCATGCTCAATCATTCACACCTTAGCCTGAATTAATTTTATCCTGTCAACACCCAACCTGGCAGAAAGGGAGTGGGGAGAATTCTGAACCACAGAAGCTTAAGAGGAGTTGACATACTGGAAAGGGAACTTATATTTGAAGAATCCTGGTCTTACCACTAACTCTATGATCTTGGACAAACTTGTTCTTTTCTAAGGAGGGGAAAGCATCAGTTTCCTCCTCTGTAAATTGGGGAGATTGGACTAGATAATCTCCAAGGTCCTTTCCAGCTCTAAATCTTGTGATGCTATTGTTGTCTTGTGGAAAAGGTCAAAAGGAAGCCAGAGCAGGAGAGTAAAGAGCTCTAGTAGGTTACAGTACAGTTCCTACAGCACGTGGGGACTGGGCTTGGAATCAGAAGGTCCTTGGTTCAAATCTAGCCTCAGATACTAGCTGTGTGAAGTCAAGTCTCTTAACTGTTGTTTGCCTCAGTTTTCTTAATCTGTAAAATGGAATAATAAATCTTCCTCCTGGGATCGTTGTAAGGATCAAATGAGATAATAATTATAAAGCTTTTAGTACAGTGCCTGGCACATAGTAAGTACTATATAAATGTTAGCTATTACTACTACTACCACCACCACCACTACTACTACTACTACTACCACTAGTAGCTGTGTGACCTTGGACGAATCACCTAATCTCTGTTTGCCTCAGTTTCATCTTCTGTGAAATGGGAATAATAATAACTCCTACATCCCAGGGCTATTGTTAGGATCAAATGAGACAACATTTGTGAAGCCTTTAGCACAATGCCTGTGACATAGTAGGTGCTGTATAAAAGTGCTTATTCCTTTCCCACTGAAGACATACTTTGGGTTTTTTTGTTGATTTGGATCTAGCCTGATCCCCTCTTTTTTTTTTGAGGGGGGAAAGCTAGGCAATTGGGGTTAAGTGACTTGCCCAAGGTCACACAGCTAATAAGTGTGTTGAGTGTCTGAGGCTGGATTTGAACTCAGGTCCTCCTAGCTCCAGGGCTGGTGCTTTATTCACTGCACCACCTAGCTGCCCAAGATTCCCCTCTTTTTTACAGGCAGAGAGAAAGGAAATGGCTAGAGACAGAGATCAGTCACACAGTGCAAGAGTGGCAGAGCTGAGAGTTAAACCTGATTCTTTTGTGTCTCTGACCCCTACAGTTGGCGTATGTGTTCACAGCTGGACATGGGGTACTTAGAGTACAATAGGGGTAAAAACATAGAGCAACGAGGCAGCTGGCCCTGGGCTAATTTTTGTGAAGTGCTTAGCACATAGTAGGTTGTTTTGGGGGTGGGGGCTTTTTTTGAGGGGGGAGGCAGGACAGTTGGGGTTAAGTGACTTGCCCAACCTCACATAACTAGTAAGTGTTAAGTGTCTGAAGTCGGGTTTGAACTCAGGTCCTCCTGACTCCAGGGCTGGTGTTCTATTCCCTGTACCACCTAGCCACCCCATAGTAGGTTCTTAATATATGCTTGCTCCCTTCCCTTCCCCCTTCTCTCTGGATTGGGGAGTCAGGAGACCTGGGTTCTTATCTAGCTTCTGGCACGAATTCCTGGGATGACAGGGGACTGGCCAGATTGGTGGTCTCACATATCTGGGCCTTAGCTTCCTTATCTGTAAATGGAGGGGGTTGGGCTGGAAGAGTTTCAAGCTTTCTTTCTTCTCTAACAATCTGATTCTAGCACAGCTTTAATGCACTAATCATTGACTGGAGAGGGAGAAAGGGCACAAACTGGGTAACACGATAAACTGGAGGCTGATGGGTTAACCTTTAAAGACTTTGTCTTTTAGAATCCCTGGCTTCCTGCCAGAATCATGTCAAGTGCCCCTTTCTGCCTGAGGCCTTCCCTGGTCCCTCTAGCTTCAAGGTTATCTTGTATCTGCTTTGTATGTGTCTCGTATGTGCCTCTGAAAACACCTGTCATCTCCATTAGAATGGAAGCTCCTTGAGGGCAGGGGATACCTTTGTATCCCTAGCACAGTGAAGGATTCATAAAGGAAAGAGAAGACTGAAGAAATGTTGGCAATATTGTGCAGTTTGCCTTTCCACCACCTTTTTCTAGGCCCACCTGGTACTCCAAGGATCCAGTTCCCTCACACTGCCAAATTCATCAACCTGTCTTCCTAACCAGTGCACCTTTCTGGATTATAAAATTACCTTCTCTTTCCACCCCTTCCTCTGATCAAAACTCAGTTTTGCAGTTCCTCTGTCTCAAACAAGAAAAATTAATTCATATTGAGGTGTTCATTTAAAAATGGTTGTAGGGGAGAGTCAATCAAGACACCTTTATCAATTTATTTTCCTCTATCCCAGTTGATGAAATTGGGGCAGCTAAGAAAGAAAAGGTGGTAAATGAATGGCCAAGAGTTGTCTACACTGTTACTCCTTTATAGAGTGTGAAGCTCTCCTTTATGGTATTAGAGTACTCTAGCTATTGGCTAGACAAAAATATGCCGATGAGACCCTAAAGTGTGTGTTCTAGAACAGGATTTTACCAACTTGGCTATATGTGTGTGTGTGTATACATACACATATATACATATATACGCAACACATATATAAAATACACACACATACATACACATATATACACACAAGTGGATAATTGTATTTCAATGTGATTGGTTTCCTTCATAATTGTACATATTTTATTTTATGCTTTTAAAAACATTATTTTGAGAAGAGCTTTACCAGTCCACCAACACCAAAGGGGTTCTTGACACAAAATAGTCTAAGAGTTCCTGTTCTATAAAGACATTTAAAATAGTAAGCAACTTCATAGAATGCTACCATCAGAGGAAGAAGGGATTTCTTTCTTCCTCCACTTATCAGCCACCATGATTTGCTGTAGAAGTACTTATTCAGTAGGAGACACCATAACCAGACGCTCCAGGGAGGGAGACCTCTGTCTGACAGCAGAGAAGAGAGCTAGCTATGGATTCAAGAGAGAATTAGGCTTGGCCACTGGGAGTGGAGCTTTGAAGCAGAGTAGGCCCTGGGTACCCCACTCAGAGAGCTGCTCAGTAGAAAGGAGAAAGGATATGAGGCCATGAAGTGCCCCATGAGGTCCTTTGGCCAGACATGCGGGTTCACTACAGTGTCTTCACTGTATGTGTCCGCTTGTCCCACTGATGCTGTATGTATTTCTGGGTTAGCGTACAGGCTTGTCAACCTTTATTGTGCTCCTGGCTTTGCTTCTGACTTTCTGGACACCATACATTCCTCTCCCTTCTTCCCTGCTCCTTTTCAGCTTCCTTTTCTGTATTATCTTTGTCCATTGATCAAGCAATCAAACATTTATTAAGCCCCTACTTTGTGCCAGGCATTGTGATAAGAGCTGGGGATACGAAAAGAGGCAGAAAGTTTCCGCCCTCAAGGAACTCGCTATTTAATGGGGAAGATAATAAACAAATATTTACAAACAAGCTGTATTTAGGACAAATAGGAAATAATGAGCAGAGGTAAGGCACTGGGATTGAGAGGCTGAGAAAGGCTGCCAGTAAGATACGAGATTTTAGTAGGGTCATAAAGGAAGTCGTAGACGTCAGTAGTTGGAGTGGAGGAGGGAGAGTGTTCCAGGCACGAAGAAATGCCAGTCACAGAAAATGCCTGGAACCGAGAGACAGAATGTCTCATTTGCTGAACAACCGGAGAACGTTGTCACTCAGTTGAAGGGTACATGATGTGTCATTAGGATGGAAGCTCCTTGCAGTCAGGGACTGTCTTTTTGCTTCTGTGTGTATCCCTAGAGCTTAGCAAAGTACCTGGCACATAGAAAGCACTTAATACATGTTTGTAGTCTGTCTTAAAATCGATTGGAGAATAGAGCACCAGCCCTGGAGTCAGGAGGATCTGAGTTCAAATATGACCTCAGACACTTGACATAGCTACTAGCTGTGTGACCTTGGGCAAGTCACTTAATCGCAATTGCCTTGCCTTCCCCCCTCCAAAAAAAAAATAAATCCATTGAAGAATGCTAGAGTAACGCAATAATAGTTTAATAAACTACCAGGGATATTTGAATTTTTAAAAAGGACTAGAGTATTAATTGAAATGAATTAAATGAAAAACTCATCCATTCCTTCCTCTACTCTCCCACCAACAACCATTAAACCTTTAAGCAAAGTATCTCTAGCTTAGCAGGTTTCAATGTCACCCTATTGTCTCTAAAATAAAATGTCTCTGATATATGCAATGAATTTACAGTTTGGCGGAACCTCTCTGTCAACTGTCTCCACTGAACTATCCACCAAGCATTCTATATTCCAGCCAAGCTGGTCTGTTTGTTATGCCCTGCACATGACATGCTGTCTTTCACCTTTGTGCCTTTGGAGGGGGTTTTCACACCTGTAACATCTCCCTCCTCACCTCTGCCCCTTGACATTCTTAACTCTGTTCCAGACAGGTTCCAAGTTCAGTCTCCTATGGGAGGCCTTTTTTTTTTACACCTCCCTCTTTTCCCTACCATGTAGTGCTCACCCCACCCCTTCATTAACTCTGCTTCTACTGTGTGTATCCAGGAGAGGCAGTGAGAGTCTCGTAGGTGACAGAGAGCTAGTCTTGAAGCCTCGAGGGTTTGCATTCAAGCTGTGGTGGTGGGGCACTGGGTAAGTCACATAGAACTTCTCTGTGCCCTGGGCAACTCTCTAAGGCTATAAGTTTCAGAGAAATTACTGACCTGCATCTGAGATGCAATGAAATCACACCTCTCTCTCCTTATCTCTCTCTCTTTCTCTCTCCTTCTCTCTCTCTCTGTCTCTCTGTCTCTCTCTCTCTGTCTCTCTCTCCCCCTATATATGTACACATATGTAATTTTTCTGTCATCTCTCTCTCTATTGCTTATTTATCATCTATCTTCTATACATCTATCCATTAATCTATCATCAATCTATGTATCTATCTACCTATCTATATTCAACCACATCTATCTCTATCTTCTAACATCCATTCATCCATCTGTCTGTATGTCTATCTACCTATCTTCCTACTTATCCATATCTACCTCTCTGTCTTCATCTGTCTATTTACCTATCTACATATTTATGTATATAAAATGTATATTATATATAAAATATATATATCATATAATATGTATTTATCTACCTATTTATCTATATTTACCTCTCTCTCTCCATCTATCCATCCACTTATCTCTCTCTATCTGCCTACCTATCATCTACCTGTTTATCTATCTCTCCATACTCTATGGAGTATATATGTATGTATTTCTCTGTTTCCCTGAAATCACACGTTATTCTCTCTTTCCATCCTCACTCTGGAGAGCAAGGACTCTCATTTTCTTCAGTGGCTAGATAGTGAGGTGAACAGCCTACTCTGCCCGAAGCTTCACGGCCACCAGTTCACATCTGGCTTTAGCACGTGCTCACTGTGTGATCCTGGCCAAATCACTTAATCTCATTCTGCGCATCTGTAAAATAGGGATAATAATAGCACAGCTTCTCAAGGCTGTGGTGAGGATCCAATGAAATAGTATGGCAAGTGTCTTGTAAAACTTAAGCGCTCTATAAATGCCAGCTGTCATCATCATCATCATCACCATCTATTTATAAACCACAGTTCTCCCCCCACCCATCCCAGTAGAATATAAACTACTCAAGGAGAGGAAAAGACTTTCATTTTTGTCTTTGTATTCTCAGCACCTGTCACAGTGCCTGCACATAGTAGGTGCTGCCTCAAATATTTGCTGAATTGAATTGAACTGAACTAAACTGAATTGAATGAAGAAAATCATAAGACGTCCATGCCTTCCATTTGGAGCCAGTCCTCTGGCATGAGGACATCCCTCCTGGGAAGATGTGGGGTTCCCCTTTTGAATCTTGCTTATAGTCCCCCTATTCCCCCAGTGCAGGTGTGGCTGACAATAGGTTAAGTCCTTGTCTGAGTACTCACCTTACGTCTAAGGAAAGGACCACCTCTTAATGAGTTTGAGTGCTGAGAATAACATATAAAACAACAAAAATTGGTTCAAAACAAACCTTGATTGCAGGCAATGGGGAAGAGGGAAAAGGGAGTGAGGAAAAGGGGACTGGTCCCTAAAGCTCAGGCATAACCACTACTATAGAATGTAATTCATGTAAAGTCACTACTGTGTTGGGGAGCACAGAGATATGGGCCCATTCAACAGAAAGGGGGTGCTCCAAAGTGCCCTTCTGAGGGTGGGGTTCTTATACTCTGATTTTGGGTAACCCCTATAGCTGCTTAAGTTGTATATTAGAGGTCAGGGCAAAACATTTTGGGAGGTTTATTATTAGGGAGAAAAAATAAGCTGGTGGTAGGCAAAATATTATTTGTGGGGGACACAGTTGTACTAACATTTGAAAAACATTATTGTCAGTATTTTTCCATGAGTTTGCTCTATAAGCTTATCGTTTCCCTTAAGGGGAAACTGTCATGATGGCTTCAAAACCATCGTGCCTAACCTTGTAATAATGTTTCCTATGCATAGATTCTATAAGCTACAGCTTACAGCTTCAGGGAAAATTGTCACCGTGGTCTCATGACCATGAGGCCTAACAACTTCTCCTTCTGTACAATTGTTTCTAGGCCTTGCCTCTAGAAAGCCTGTGGAAAGGATGGAGCCAGGGATCTGGACACAGTCAGTGAGTGATCTCTAAGAGGTACAGTGCAGTGATTCTTGGGTGTCCCTCCTTTCCCAGGCTGATCTCCTTATCGCTGCTTAGTCAAGATAGCTGGGGAGGAACCGTTGTGTAACTCGACCCTTTCAGTCACCCTCATGCCAGAGGAAAGCCCAGCTGTCGGCTGACCTAGAAAGTCTGAATCCAAGGCATCTCTGTTCTGGTAGAAGCTACCAGAATTGTTGGCCTTATCTCTAGGAGAAAATAATTAGCCTTGCAGCTCCCTGGCCTATAAAAGTGACTAACATAACACAAAAACAGAGAGGGGAGCAGGATATAGTGGGGAAAACACTTGGGGCTTAAAAAAAAAAGGAAAAGAAAAATGGGGCCTGTTGTCAAAAGACCTGGATTTGAGTCCTTGTTCTATTACTTATTACCTATATAACTCTGGGCAAGACATTGGATCCTACTGAGTCTTAGATTTCCTCATCCCTAAAGTGAGGGGATTGGGCTAAGATGGAGGACCCTAAGTCAAGTGACATCAACATGAGCCTTAGTTTCCTTATGTCTAAAATGGCGATAATACCACTTGCACGACCCACCTCACAAGGCTATTAAAAGGAAATAACTTTTTTAGTCTTAAAGTCCTAGGGGGTAGCCACTCTACAAAGCACCCAGAAGTCTTAGAGCAGCAAATTCCCCTGCGCCCCAAAGGCGTGAGTCTAAAAAAGGCATGCAATTTAAATGACTTGGACAGAAATCGAGGAATTTGAGAAATCCATTATCCATATTATAATAATAACACATTTTGTTGGTGATAATGCTTATGTAGTGTACTCCACTGATTCCCTTTTCCTGTTTTGTTTCAATTACACAACTGGGTAGAAAAACATCAGATATAAAGATGAGATATGAGAAGGAAGAAGGAAAAGCAGGTACCTGTAATTGACCCTTTGGTCTCCCTGTAACTGTCACAAAGCATCATTTCACACTTCTCCCAAGATTATTGATATATCTAGTGCTTTGGAGGATTCCGAAAGGTTAGAATTAGTGTGGGCCAGTTAACAATATTTGGGACAAAGACACAGCAATAAGTCATCAAAAAAATCCTGAAAAACTAGTGGGGAGAAATAAATGCAAAGTAGATCTTGTTTATAAATGTGCTGATAGTGATTATGTCATGTGGACTACAGAGTTAAGCATGTATGTGTAATTATGTATTGATATCATGTATTATTTTATGTTATAGAAAATTAAAGGTCTTTTGTTTGGGACTCATTCTCCTTGTGACTAAAGAGAATAAACCAATGCACAATAAAGTAATGACCTCCCTATAAAAAAAGAAATAAAACAAACTAGGCATGCAGTGACACTTTGTAAGTAGAGTTTTTATATACAATCACAGTTTGAGTGTACTGGATAAGAATGCTGAGCTGGGAGTTCAGAAGGTCTGGGTTCAAATCTGGCTTCAGATAATTACTAGCTGTGTGACCCTGAACAAGTCACTTGCCCTCTCCATTTCTCAGTTTCTCTTCTGACAGCTGGCTGGAGGTAGTGGGGTTTGGACTCAATAGCTTCTGAAGGTCCCTTCAAGCTTGGTGTCTTTCCACCGACTCTCCCCTATGCCTGGAATTCTCTTCCCTACTCACTTCTGCCTCTTAGAAGCCTCACCTTTCTTTCTTCAAGGCTCAGTTCATAATAATATTAAAGCTAGCATTTATACAGCACATTTGATCCTTATAACCACCCTGGGAGGTGGGTGCTATTATTATCCCCATTTTATAGTTGAGGAAATTGAAGTAAATTTTACAGATGAGGAAACTGAGGCAAAAGTTAAGTGACTTGCTCAGGGTCACCCAGTTAATAAGTGTCCAAGACCAGATTCAAACTGAGAGAAATGATTATTAGTAACCAATGCCTTGGGGAGATTCAGAGCTCTCCCCTTCTTCCAAAGAAGCAAAGAATCCCTTGTCGGTGTCTGAGGCTGGATTTGAACCTAGGTTCAGTGCTCTATCTACTACATCATTAGCTACCTCTAATTCAAATGTCACCTTCTTCAATAGGCCTTTCCCGGTTTCCATAGCTGCTAACAGCTGGCCTCTGAGATGAACTTTCACTACTGTGTATGATGAATGTATGTATTGTATTGTCTTCTCCATTAGAATGTAAGTTCCTTGAGGGCAAAGATGGTTTTTGCCTTTCTTTGTATCCCTAGGATTTACCACAGTGCCTAGCAATCAATCAGTCAGCATTTTTTGTTGCTACTGAGTAATTTTTCAGTCATGTCCAACTCTTTGTGACCCCATTTCGGGTTTTCTTGGCAGAGATACTGGAGTAGTTTGCCATTTCCTTCTCTGGCTCATCTGACAGATGAGGAAACTGAGACAGACAGGGTAAGTGACTTGCCCTGAGTCATACAGCTAGTGTCTGAGGTCAGATTTGAACTCAGGTCTTCCTGACTCCAGGTTCTATCCGCTGTGCCACCTAGCTGCCTCCAGCATTTATTAAGCATCAACTATATGCCAGGGCACTGTGCTAGCTGTTGGAAATACCAAGTACATATATGAATATATGGTTCACAGTAGACGCTTAATAACTGGCAGCTCATTGGTCTATGAATTCATCCTCCTACCCTTCTTGCAATGATACATAGAATATCCAAGGCACACGCTCCCAGGCCATTAGTGCCGTGCCGTTGACCAGCCTGCATCCTGGGAATTGGCCATCACAGAATATTAGAACTGGAAATGGAGCAAAATGTCCATGACACCTTTCCTTGTGGTAGCCAAGAACTGATCACAAAGCAAATGCCTATGGATGCATGTGAATGTGATGAGTTATTGCTGTGAAGCCAGAAATGAGGAATAGGAGGAATTCTGAGTGGACGGCTACCTTACAGGCTCCTCGGTTTTTGGAATACCTCAGCCATACTTCATTTCCCGTTCCCTGGGGCCATTTTCTTCTTGAACTCACCAGCGGTCATAACCTTCTCCCATCTACCTCCAGTCACAGAACCACGAGATCAACTGCACCGAGTAGCACTGGGAAGGGGTATGTCAATTCTGCTCCCCGAACAGTCCTGTATGCTTCGGGACCAAATCAGCGTGCACAGGGAACCGGGAGGGGGCTGAGCCCCACTGCTCCCTGATGGGCTTCTATGTGATATATAGATTTAGAAATAGATATAGATAGATACAATTATAATTTTTGAGGGCAGGGACTGTCTCTCCTTTTGCATTTGTATCTTCAGGGCTAGGTCCAGTGCTGGGCAAGTAGAAATAATAACAAAATTAATTAATTAATTTGTTTATCTATCTATTGATTTATTTATTTGCAACAACATTTATATATCACCTACTATGTGCTAGGCTAAGCATTTCACAATTATCTCATTTGATCCTCACAATAACCCTGGAAGGTAGGTGTTATTATTTTCATCCCCATTTTATAGCTGAAGAGACTGAGGTAAAAGTTAACAGGGTCACACAGCTAACAAGTGCCCAAGACCAGATTAAAATAAAGAGAAATGCTTATTAACCAGTTATCTTGGGGAGATTCATTGCTCTCCCCTTCTTCCAAATTCCTTATTTTAAAAAGTTCAGGCTCTTGAAGGAGATTACTGATAATGAGATTGAATGAACTCTCATGATCTTGATCAGACCCGGTCCAACCTTACAAGGGATTTAATCTAAGGTGCAGAAGCCCTTTGTGTTCTACTCAGGCTTGGATAGAGACAGATTTGAACTCAGGTCCAGATAGCCCAAGACCCAGAGGGGTCTGGTATAGAGGTAGTTTCTCTGTCCAAGGGTGACATAATGTCGCTCTCAGTTCTTCATTTTAATATTGCTCCCCTTCCATTGCGTTATCCAATCAGAGTGGACTGCCATCCCTCAGAAACACCTGCTCTTCAAAGGGTGTATGGACTGTGAGCCCTGTCGCCATGCTGGTCTAAGAGAGATGACCAAATGACCATCCTTTTATTAATAACCTGCTGGCCTTATTAATAAAATGATTAAATTACCCAGAAACTATGTCTCTTGAACCGTTTTAATCATCACAAAACTCAGGTCTTCTGACTACAGGCCTGGGACTCTATCTACTAGTGAAAGAGTAATAAATGTTTTTTTCCTTCATTCGCCTTCGAATATTTTCGTGAAGTGAAACTGAGTTAGACAACACTATAAACATACTTATAAGCAGGGCTATATTAATATCGTTGGAAAGATCACTGGGAGAAGGTGAGCTCTGAGTAAAGGAAAAGCCTAGAGGCGTGGAGGTGGCCCAGAGAGGGCACAGAGTCTGGAGTCCAAACATGACGTCGGACACTGACTCGCTGTGTGACTCTAAGTCAGCCTCAGCTGTAAAACGATAATAGTAGTGTCTATACTTCCCGTCAAGAGAGATGATGTTTGTAAAGCCCTTGGCAGATAGTGGTTTCGTTTTTATTCAGCCTGGTCCAAATCTCCATGACTCCATTTGGGGTTTCCTTGGCAGAGATTCTGGAGTGGTTTGTCATTTTCTTCTCCAACTCATTTGACAGATGAGGAAACTAAGGCAAACAAGGTTAAGTGACTTGCCCAGGGTCATACGGCTAGTATCTGAGGTCACATTTGAACTCAGGTCCTCCTGACTACAGGCCTGGTGCTCTCTCCACACATAGGAGGTCCTTAGTAAATGCCTATTTCCTTCACAAAGAAGAGGTAGAGAGCTAATAGGATAGAATATCATCTGCATTGTTAGACACGGTATTTATAACTGATGTTTTTGCTTAATTTGTCAAATGAAGAAGAGTTCATACGGGAACAGATACTAATGACCATAATGAAAAGACAAAAGGCATCTATAAAGCGTAAATTAATTAGCTAGCATTTATTAAGCTCCTGTTGTCTACCAGATACTGTGTTAAACACTGGAAAAACAAAGGGTGCTAGCAGCCAGGGGATCAGGAGAGACTTCACGGAGAAGTTGGCTTAAGATTAATTTTGAAAGAAAATCAGGGATCCTGAGGGGTGGAAGGAAGAAGGAAGGGCATTCCAGGCAATGGGGCAAAGGCCCAAAGACAGGAGATGTGGAAGAGCAAATAGGCCAATATGGCAGCATCACAGAATGCATGGACAGGCATCATGTATAAGAAAACCAGAGAGGGAGGAAGAGGCCAGGCTGTGAATAGTTTTAAAGTCTAGGCAGAGTACTTTATATTTTATCCTAGAGTTAATAGGGAATCCCTGGGGTTTATTGAGTCAGTGAGGGAAGGTCTGAAATGTACTTCAGGAAGATTTCTTGAGTAGAGCTATGTGGGAGATGGGTTGGACTGGAGAAAGGTTTGAGAGCGGGGAACCGATCTGAAGGATATTGTAATAGTCCAAGAAAAAGGGGATGGGCCTTAACTAGAGTGGTGACTATTTACAGAGTAAGGAGGGGACTTAGACCAAGGATAAAATTTTGCAACTGATCAGATAAGCATTCAGTCATGCCTCATTCTTCATGATCCCATGTGGTGTTTTCTTGGCAAAGATACTGGAGTGGTTTTGCCATTTCCTTCTCCAATTCCTTTTTACAGATAAAAACTGAGGCAATTAGGGTTAAGTGACTTGCCCAGGGTCACACAGCTAGTAAATGTCTGAGACCATATTTGAACTCAGCTCTTCCTTACTGCAGACCTAGCACTCTATCCACTGCACCACCTAGCTGCCTTATTGGATAAGTAAGGTAAGAGAAAGAGGTAGCAGAGAATAATGCCCATATTGTAAATCTGGGTGACTGGGAGAATGGTGGTGCCCTACACAGAAAGAGGAGAGTTTGGAAGAGGGCTGGGTTATGGTAGAAGAAAAGTGGGGGAGACAGTAAATTCTGATTTGTACGTCTTGAGCTGAACTCCTTATAGGACACACAGTTTAACATTTCCAGAAGGCAGTTGGTGATTTGGGCCAAGAGCTCATGAGAGAGGCTGGGTCTGGTTATACAGAGTTGAGAATCTTTGGAATACAAATGATAATTAAATCTAGGAGAGCTGATGAGGTCACCAAGCGAGAGAGAATATAGAAAAGAGATGAGGTCCCAGCACAGAACCTTGAGCTAAATCCACAATTAGTGGGTTTGTCATGGATGATGACTGAGAATGTTTAATGAGGAGGAGGAGAATCAGGAGTGAGCAGAATGGTGAGAGTCCAGAGAAGAGAGAGAATCCAGGAGAGGGCTCCGTCATCTTCCCTCTCACATTATAAGCAGGTTGAGGGAGTAATGAGGTCTTTTTGAACTCTGTATCTAAGCATCTAGGAGCACTGGGCTTGAAGTCAGGAAGACCTGAGTTCAAATCCTGTCTTTGTCACTTACCAGTGCTATGAGCAACAGGAAAGACATTTAACCTCTCTCAGCCTCCATTTTTCCATCTGTAAAATGGGAATGATGATAATACCACCTACTTTGCAGGGTTGTTGTAAGGATGAAGTGACACAAAATACATGGAAAGCACTTCATAAACCTGATTCTTATCTCCCTCAGTGTCCAAGATATAATAGATTTAAGGAATGTCTGTTGAAGCTGGAGTGAATCTTACAACAGAGACCTATATATGGCCTCATACATTCAACACTAGGGCTCAGAGTCATAGGATCATAGCTTAGGAGGTGAAAGGAAACTGACAAATCATTCTGACAGCCCTTCCTTCATCTCATTGATGACTCCACCCTGGATGGAGATCTGCCAGCTCCCATCGGCCGGGTCGAGGACATGAGGACAACTCAGTAACTCTGTCCTCTCTTTTGCTTCTTCCTCCCTATCTGGCGAATACCCAGGGCCCCCAGGGTGATTCTGTGGAAGAGTGTGGGGCAAAGCCAGGGACCTGATTCAAGCCTCATCTCTGTAGAGTTCTACCTCGGTGACCTTGAGCAATTTTTTTTCTCTTTTTCTCTTCGGTGTAAAATGAAAGGCTTGGAATTAAAATGGGGGAGAAATGATCTCTGTATAATTATAATGACTAATGCTTTCTTTATTCATTTATTCATTGAGAGGGATATAAAGAGGGAAAGGAGAGTGGGAAGGAAAAGGGGAGGGGAGGAAATAAGGGTAAGAGAAGGGAAGAAAGGAAAGGGGAGGGAAGAGGAAGAGAGGAGAAAAGACATGAGGGGAGAGAAGTAGAAGGGAGAGAAAAGGTGAAGAGAAAGGAGAGGAGGGAAGTGAAGAGGAAATGAGAGGGTAGAGAAGAGGAAGGGAGGAGACCTCTATATTTCCATCTTCTGGGGTAGCTGGGGTCCAACATACACCTGGGAATGATCAAGTGGTCAAGTGGTCTATTGAGGGCTATTCCCATGGTCACATGATATGCAATGGAAAAGGAGAGATAGAGAGAGATTTTATATATATATATGTGTGTGTGTGTGTGTGTGTGTGTGTGTGTGTATACACATCAACTTTTTTTTCAGTTCTTTTCATCTGTGATGGACTGTTTGTGACCTCATTTGGGGTTTTCTTGGCAAAGATAATGGAGTAGTTTGCTATTTCTTTCATCAGCTCATTTTACAGATGAGGAAACTGAGGCAAACAGGATTAAGTGACTTGTTCAGTCAGGCACTGAGCTAAGTGCTGGGCATATAAAAAGAGTCAAAAGGCAGTCCCTGTCCTCAAGGAGCTCACAATCTAATAAAAGAGACAATATACAAACAAATAGAGACAAAGAAAACTCCACGCAGGGAAATAATTATTAGAGGGAAGACGCTGTAATTAAGAAGGGTTGAGGAAGCTTCCTGTAGAAGGTAGGATTTTGGTTGGGACAAAAAGGAAGCCAGGGACGTCAGTAGTCAGAGTGGAGGAGGGAGAGCCTTCCAGCCATAAGGGAAAGCCAGAGAAAATGACCAGAGCTGAGATATGGAGTGTGTTGTTTATGGAACAGCCTGGAGGCCAATGTCGCTGGATCAGAGAGTACGTTTTGGACAGTAAGGTAAGAAGACTGGAAAGGTAAGAGGGGGCTAGGTTATGAAGGGTTTTGAATGCCAAACAGAAATTTTTCTATTTAATCCTAGAGGCAATAGGGAGCCAGGGGAGTTTAACGAGCAGGGGATGATATGATCAGAACTGCACTTTAGGAAAATCCATGTTAGTGACTGAGGGGAGGATGAAATGGAGTGGGGAGAGACTTGAGGCAGATAGACCCACTAACAGGTTATAGCAATAACCAAGGCATGAGGTGATGAGGACCTGCCCTAGAATGATGGCTGTGTCAGAGGAGAGAAGGGGGCTATGTACAAGAGATGTTACAAAAGCAAAATCTACAAGCAGATCCTGTCTGGGAAGTTACAGATAGGAAGGAGTCGAGGGTAGCTCCTTGGTGGTAAGTCTGAAGGATTGGGAGAATATATATATATATATATATATATACACACACACACATACATTTTAGAGAGTTATACTGGAGTCGACTCAGACCAGCTCAGGACAGACAATTATTCAATTTTCAGTGTGAGCCTTTATACCTTGGAAATAGTAAAATGCTATAGATCAGGGCTTGATTTATTGTTTGAATGAATGTCTAGATTTAAGAAAGTAATGGAAAAAATGTTAATAATTGAAAGTGTGTTTTGGAGAATCAGTTGTTAAATATTTACTAACACACTCCTGAACGTAGATAGGTAGGTAGAGCTTTTATGAAGCACTCAGCTCTCTGCCAGGCACTATGCTCAGAGCCGGGGATACAGATACCGGAAAACAAGATGGTCCCTACTCTCAGGGTCTCCTCAAGAAGAAGCCCCAGGTTTGGTGTCAGAGAGCCTGGGTCCAAATCCCACTACCTGTGTGACCTTGAACAAGTCACTTTTAGCTATTCTGATCTAAGACAGTTCCAGAGGTCTTATGGTGAAACTCACCCACCTCCAGAGAGAACTGACTGGAGTCTGAGTGCAGATTGAAGTACACTTTTTTCATTTTCTTTATTTTTCTTGTTTTGTTTTTTGCAACACAGCTAATATGGACATGTGGCATGATTTCAAATGTGTAACTGATGTTGCATTTCTTGCCTTCTCCATGGGCAGGCGGGTGTATGTGTGTGTGTGTGTGTGAGTGTGTGTGAGTGTGTGTGTGTGTGAGTGTGTGTGTGTCTGTGTGTGTGTGTGTGTGTGTGTGTAAGAACTTGGAACTCAAAATGTTTTTTAAAAAGCGTTAAAATAAATAAATGATGATTTTTAAAAGTCACAGTCTCTGGGAAGGGAGGGTGTCTCAGTTTCCTCATCTATAAAATGAAGTATTGGACTAGATGGATTCTAGACTCACTTCCAGCTCTAAATCTATAAACCTAAAATTTCCCAAGTTCCAAAAAAGGCATCCTGGGCTAGCCCTGGTCTGAAATCCTGCTGTTTACAGCCCTAAATTACTTAGGAAGGGTGATCTCTCATCAATATATCAACATATCAAGCACCCTCCAGGTCTTAGCTGCAGAAACTCCCTACAAGTCTTTTGTAAAACTTTAGCTAAGTGAGGGCTTCCAGAGGTTCAGAAGGATTGAGTCTATGGTCACTTAACTAGTAAATGCCACAGGTAAGATTTGGATAGATTGACAAACTAGAACTATTGTTTAGTCATGCCCAGCTCTTCATGGCCCCATTTGGGATTTTCTTGGCAACACTGGAGTGGTTTGCCATTTTTTTCTCCAGCTCATTTTCCAGATGAGGAAACTGAGGCAAATAGGTTTAAGTGACTTGCCCAGGGTCACACAGTTAGTAAGTGTCTGAGGCTGGATTTGAACTCACGAAGAGGAGTCTTCCTGACTCTGGGATGGGTGCTCTTTCCACTGTTCCACCTCATTTCTCAGAAGGGCAGCTCTGCTTGATTTCGACTCCATGGACATCATGCCCCCAAGGCCTTCTGGTGCTCCCCACTTTGAGCTTCCTTTTGTGTTTTGTCTTCCCCTCATTAGATTGCAAGCTCCTTGAAGGCAGGCACTCTATTTCTTATGTGCATCCCTAGAGCTTAGCACACTGTCCAACCTGTAGTAGGAGCTTAATAAATATTTATTGATTCTATGTATTGGCTACCAATGTCATACAAGTAGTAACCATCAGAGGCAGTATTTGAACCCACATCTTTTGGCTTCAGATCCAGTATTCTTTCCATTATGCTGCACTGAACCCAGGTCTTTTATCCTGACTCCAACCCTCTATCCCCTATATTTACTGGCCTCATTCATATCTAAGTATAATGTCAATGACAGCTGACATCTCTATTAGCATCTTACAAAGTATTTTAGTTTATTAGACAACTATGTGGCAAAGAAGATAGAGAGCTGGACCTGGAGTCAGGAAGACCTGAACTCAAATCCAATCTCAGACACTAACTCCCTGTGTGATCCTTTGCAAATTACTTAACCATTGTCTGCCTCAGTTTTGTCACCTGTAAAATGGGGATAATAATAACACCTATATCTCAGGGTTGTGAGGACTGAATGAGATAATGTTTGTAAAGTGCTTTGCAAACCTTAAAGTGCTATATAAATACTAGTAGGAGTAGTGCTAGTAGTAGTAATAGTAGTAAATCATTCCATACTAACCTTGGAATACTTCTTGTGTATTAGGGTGATCTCTGACGTCCTTTCTGACTGAAATTCTATCAGTCTCTGAAAGGCGACAGAAAGGCTTTAGAAACTAACTTTCTCTCTTTCACAATGGTATTTCCAAGGGCCCTGGGCACAAACAAAGACTTGTGGGAAGGAAACAGAGACAAACATCCTTGAACTTTTTAAGTGGGCAAAGAATTATTGACCAAGGCCATGACTGGCCATTCCAGTGGGTCATGTTAGTAGAGACTATGCCAGCTGAAATTATCATCTATAACGATGTAAGAAAACCAGCACATTCAGAGATACCTAAAGGAGAAAGAAACTCAAGGTTTTCATTGTTCTCAAGCGAAGGTAAGGAAACATGAACTTACAGTGTTAAGGACACAGTCAATTAAACTTAACAGGGCTTAATAGTTATTCAGTGAGCTATGTCAAGAGGGGCTCTGTTAGGTCAAGTTCTAGTGCCTGGGGGAGTTTCTTCTTGGGAGCTGCTTCTCATTTGTGTTCTCTACTCCATCCAGTTAAAAAACCCAAATGACTAAGGGAAAGAGACTGAATCCTGTGTATGGCCTCTGGAATCATTCTGTTTGCCTTATAGTCACATCTTGTGTTTTATCACAGGATGTCAGAGATGGAAGGAAACCTTAGAAACCATCTGAAGGTCAGAGAAGTTTAGTGGAAGGAAGGAAGGAAGGTAGGAAGAAAACAAGTATTTAGTAAACACTTACTATGTACCAGGCACTGTGTTAAGCACTTTGTAAAATGTTATCTCATTTGCTCCTCAGAACAACCTTGAGAGGAAGTGTTATTATTATTCCCATCTTATAGTTGAAGAAACTGAGGTAGACAGAGGTTGCCCAGAGAAACATAGCTAGTAAGCTTTGGAGGATTTGAACTCAGATCTTCCTGGCTCCAGGTCCAGTACTATCCATTATACCACATAGTAGTGTACCTATGTTCATACAGCTAATTGGTAACAGAGCTAGCATTAGACCGCAGATCACTAGACTCCCAGGTCAAATGCTCCTTCCCCTACAACAATCCTGAATTCAAGGAGACTTGTGAGCAGGAAAGCTGCAGGCTTTAACAGCCTGAGAGTGGCAGAAAAGAGGCTTTGCCCAGAATGAGAGCAGATATCAGAGAAATGGTTTTGCTTGGCCTGGTGCAGTCTGTTATCCCTAAAGACCTAGATGTCTGAGTCTGTAGTAGGAGTTGCCCTGGGCATATGGGTTTCAATATTCATGTGGCTCTCTGATAGTTTTTTGTAAGTTGTTCCAACTCTCACCCACAGTTTCTGTATGCATTAGTGGGAGAGTGAGTTGTAGGATTATAGGTGAACTGTTTTATTTTCTTTATTTTTTTGTTCTTCTCTTTTGTTGCCTTTTACCTTATTGCTAAGTCAATGTTTCATGTTTAAAAATCAATAGTGTAGATACACAGGCACTGTGGTTGGGAGATCCATCCTGCCCTACCGAAAAGTCAGAGGGGTGAGGGGGGAAGACATAGGAGAGAATAAGAATGGGGGAGGGGGAGATACACTGGGATGGCTGCTTTGGGGTGGTGGGTAGGGGAAAGATGGGGAGAAAATTTGTAACTCCAAATTTCATGGAAATGAATGATGTAAACAAAAATAAAATAATTTAAAAAATTAAAAAAATAAAAAATAAAAATCAATAGTGTCGTTGTGACTGATTTGTGTAAATGGAAAGCATGGTATGGGTGCTCAGGAGTTACAGTGGTGAGTGGCAGAAGTGTATCTCTGCTCACCCCTCCTCCCCCAGGACAGTTATCCTAGGACCCTCAAAGAGATGTTGAGTTGTAGACACATGGTCATGGACATGGATGGCCCCATGTTTGGGAAAAACCTCTAGACCTCCAACTTGAGTGAGCAAGCAAACCCAGAAGGAGAGAAAGGGGTTACAAGTGTCATGTTGGACACCATGCCCACAGGCTACATTGTTCATGTAAGTGAGCCATAGCTCATTCCTGGTCTCCGTGTATTTTGTAACCATAAGCCATCATTTAAATGTCAACTTTTTTTTAGACTGGATCAATGATTTCGTTGGTGTAGGAAATTTCCAATGAAAAGATTCCCTCTACCAATTCAGATCAGCACCTGCTCTGCAGAGAAATTTACTGGAAGTGTTTGCCCATGGTCACACAGCCAGTATGTTTCAGAGGCTCAGTTCTTTCTATTCTGATATTTTGCAAACTTTAAAGTTATATAAATACCAGCTATTTTTATTATTGTTAAGCTGCACTGTCTCTTGGTGATAAAACGTCAGCTATTATTATTAACTGGAAGGGGCCTTCAAGATCTAATCCAATTCCTGAAACTCATGTTGGGACAATGACTTGCCTGAGGTCACATGGCGAGTTTCTAATGGAGCCAGATTTAGAAATTAGTCAAATTTAACTGAGTCCTAGAGCTAAAATGATCTGCTCATTCATCCTCTTAAACTCTATTTCTCCCTTTCCTTCCCAAGTCTCCCTTGGGCTCTGAATCTTTCCTTACTTATCTTTTGGTATTCCTTACATACTCTTCTTCCTTCGCATACTCTTCTATCCAATGACATTGGCCTCTTTGCTCTTTCTTGAGCAAGACGCTCCATCTCTTGGCTCTGGACATTTTCTTGAGCTGTTCCCCCATGCCTTGAATACTGTCTCTCTCCTTATCTCCACCTACTGGTTTCTCTGGCTTCCTTTCAGTCCCAACTAATATCCTACCTTCTACAGAAAGCCTTTCTCAACCCCTCTTAATTCTAGTGCCTTCCCTCCATTACTTGCTTCCTATTTTTCCTGTATCTAGCTTGTTTTCTATATGTTTGTTTGCATGTTGTCTCCTCCATATAGAATGACCTCCTCAAGAACAGAGACTACCTTTTGCTTTTCTTTGTATTCCCAGTACTTGGCACAGTGTCGGGCACATAATAGGTACTTAATAAATGCTCATCGACTGACTGACTTGTGTCAAGTCATATTTCTGCTGGCGTTATCAAACTACTCCCTTCTCTTCTTTCTTTCTACTTCAATTCTATACTCACTGCCTTTCCTTCAACCCTAACCTCAACAAGGGAGTCCTCTATAGAAGGATGCCTGCTCACAGCTGTTGCTGCATTCTCTAGAATCCACCTATCCACCTCTTGGTTCTACTGAGGACACAGCTAAAGAAAATATTTGAGCTCTAATCTTATAGTTCATACATATGGGATATTCATAAGAAAAGTCCAATGTTTGCAAATCAGGAGCTGCCTTTTGTAAAGAAGATGGATGCAAGATTAGGTAATTGGGGATTAATTTAAAAAACCCAAAAACCTGTGGTCCAAACCCAAAGAAGTCTATTCCGTTTTATGATTGTGGAGTATCTTCCCATGATCTCCTGAACAAATGGATTTCGGCGACTAGAACTCCCCTCTGCCCTCCCACCCCCGCCCCCGCCTCCCCCAGCTAAGTTGTTGACGACTATCTGCCACAGTACATATCCTGACCAAGGCTGGTTAGGAGCCCCTGCTAAGTTTTGCATCATCACAAGAATAAGCAACATGGTAGCAATCCCATTCAGACAGTAAACATGTAGCAACCCATGAGAGCTACAGAAGGAGCCTGAGTTCTCATTACAACAGTAGCTCATATGCTGGGGGATTACTCTGAGGAAGCAATTCCCTGCCATCTTGGTCTTAAAATCAGACATGGGTCATTGGTGGGTAAGGTTCCTTGGGAAGCTGATTCATCTGTACATGACAATCACAATGGAATCTCTAGAGAGCATTCAGGAGCCTTCTAGGCTTTACTTGGCAAGCTCATTCACGACCTGCCTCAGGAAGCCATGAGAAATCAGCATGTCAGTGAGTCCAGCAAAACCAGGGTTGGGTCTTCTGAATGAGCATCAGAACCCTCCCAGCTGCTCCTCACTTCTGAAGCTTGCTGGACATCAGAGCCCATTTCCTGCCTCTCTATGCTTTTCACTTCCCTTCTCTTACCCTTCTTACCTAGACTCTTAGATTAGGAAGGTTGCTTAAGGATAGAAGTAGTAGAGTTGTGTTTCTTTTAAAAAAAAAGGAAAACCAAAGCAAAACACCAAGAATGAAGACAGGAACCATACTTTTAAACCCCCGAAAACTTTTCAAGTCACCTATGCTCTTTCTGGCAGACTCAGTAACTTCGTTTACTTTGTACTCCACCCAATAAATTTGGAGCAACCTTAAAAAAAAAAAAGCCTGTGACCTACTATAATTCAGCATGGGCTGAGGCTGGTCAGGAATACTAAGAACAATAAAAGAGATTTGGGTTTTTTTAAAAGCTATATTGAGGAAAAGAGGTTGGAATAAGGGATAAGAATGAAACTGCAGGTGGACAGGACAATGAAAGCTGACCACAGAGAAGACAGAGCGGCTTAATTCATATTTTGCTTCTGGGTTGTTTTTTTTCTGTCCAGGAAAATTATCTTTGAACTGGAAAGGAAAGAATAAAAATGGCTAATACAGAACTGGTACCCAAAATAAACAGGAATGGGGAAGCTAGGTGGCATAGCAGATAGAATGCTGGGCCTAGAGTCAGGAAGACGCATCTTCCTAAGTTCAAATCTGGCCTCAGACACTTATTAGCTGTGTGACCCTGGGCAAGTCACTTACCCCTGTTTGCCTCAATTTCTTCATCTGTCAAATGATTTGGAGAAGGAAATGGCAAACTACTCCAGAATCTCTGCCAAGAAAACCCCAATGGAGTCACAAAGAGTTGGACATGACTGAAATGACCAACTAACTACAAAAATAAAATAAGATGGGAAGATAGTACCTAGTCATCATTGACCAATTCAAGGTCCCGAGACTAGAGGAGTATGTAGGTCCCACATCTGAAAGAGCTCATGGATGTGACTGGTGAGCCCCTTTCTTTGGAAGATCAGGCAGAATGAGAGAGGGACAACCGATCTGGAAAAGGGCAAATAGGCTTCTGATTTTCAAAAAAAAGAAGAGAAGAGAGTCTGTAGACTATAGGTCAGTGAGCTTTACTTCAATTCCTGGTAAAAAAAAAACATTATGGTTTTAGTGCTAATCAAGTGAAGTCTTAGAAAAGAAAGTAGTGATTGCAAAGAACCACTTTATCAAATTTATAAGACTGAGACACATTTCCCAGTAAGAAGTGGTAAAACGGTATAAGCAACCAGTTCTTAAGAGTTGCCAGCCATTAACAATCATATGAAAGATTGTTTCAAATTACTAATAATAAGAGATGCAAATTAAAGGAGCACTGAAGTTTCACCTCACACCTAGCAAATTGGCAAAGATGACAAAAGACAGAAATAGTCTTTTGTCTTTCCTTAGGGTGTGTGAAGACAGGAATGCTAATACACAGTGAATCGGTCTAACCATTCTGGAAAACAATTTGGAACTACAATAAAAAGCTCAGGAATTAAAACTCCTTTCTTTATATGATCAAAAGCACTTATTTAAAGCCATGGGCTAGCATTATTTGTAATGGAAAAACACAAAAAGCTTTCCCAACCAGATCAAGAAGGAAGCAAGGATGCCCATTGAAAGCAACTGTGCATAAGGGCAGAATTTATAAACGGCCACGACATAGAGAATATTGTAAAAATAAAACCCCAAGAGTCTAGTACTTCAATGATATCAAATAAAAAGCCTTTGCATAAAAAATAGAATAAGATGAATAGATACGGAATGAGGAAAGAGTCTTTACATAAAATGTCTTGAATAGATATCAGATTTCTAAAATCTATAGGGAATTGACATAAATCTCTAAGATCAAGGGGGAGGAGGAATGAGCACTTAATAGGTACCAACTATGTACCAATTAGGTACCAACTTATTAGGCAGTTTCTGACACTGAAATTATTATTTTATTTTGATGAGGAATGCATGACCCTCAAATTCTTTTCCCCAAATGAATTTAGGTGCCTACTTCTTGAGGGGGGAGATGTTGAGATTCAAATAGAATAGTCAATGAGAAGGCCACCTAAAGCCACTTAGGACACAAAGAGAATCAAGTAGGCTAGTCAAGGAAATACTGACTGGGGCCCCTCTGCCCCTCTACCCTGGGCTGAACAGTGGAATAATGATTATGCCTGAAACTCTGAACTACTGTCCCTAGAATCCACCTATCCACCTCTTGGTTCTACTGAGGACACAGCTAAAGGAAATATTTGAGCTCTAATCTTATAGTTCATACGTGTGGGATATTCATAAGGAAAGTCCAATGTTTGCAAGTCAGGAGCTGCCTTTTGTAAAGAAGATGGATGCACCACCCCCTGCTTATGTGTCCTTGGTTACCGCATCCCCCTGCCCAAAAGCAAGCTTTTCTTTGTAAGATTCCCTAGCCTTTCCTGGTTAGTGGGTATCCCTCTTTAGGGGTGACTCCCTTTAGTGGGTATTCCCCTTAATTGGGTGTCTCTCTTAAGGAGCCATCTTCCTGAAGTCACCCTCCCCTTTGGGGAACTTCCTCCCTTGGGGGGCCATCTGCCTCGCCTTAAACTAGGATCTTAAGCTTTGTTTCCCTCAAAGGGTGGAGGAGCTTGCTTAGTGTGTTGTGTTATCTACAATAAATGCCTTTACTTGATTTAGAGACAGCTTGAGCGAATTCTTTTGAGATGACCTTGCACCCCAATATTTGGGGGGTGCCCCTGAACCTCAACAGTTTGATCCTTACAACAACTCTGTTGTTATAACATTAAGAAGCATTAAAATATGATTAAAATGCAAATAGTATTGGAGAGTCTGTGGTAGGTTTTTGTCCAGTCATGTCCAACTCTTAGTGACCCTGTTTGGGGTTTTCTTGGCAAAGATACTAGAGTGGTTTGCCATTTCTTTCTCCAGCTATTTTTTACTGATGAGGAAACTGAGGCAAACAGGGTTAAGTGATTTGCCCAGGGTCACACAGCTAGTAAATGTGTGAGGCCAGATTTGAACTGTCTTCTTAACTCTAGACCCAGTGCTCTATCTACTGTGCTACTCTAGCTGCCTGTTATTTCTTTTAGTTACTGAATAAATAGGACACTTTAGCTGCGAGACCTCGGGCAAGTCACTTAACTTCTGAGCCTTAGTTTCCTTAACTATAAACTGGGGATAATAATAACATCTATCTCCCAGGATTGCTGTTGTTGGTGGTGGTCCTTCATTCTTTTTTTTTTTTTGTCTTTTTGCAGGGGGGAAGGCAGGACAATTGGGGTTAAGTGACTTGCCCAAGGTCTCACAGCTAGTAAGTATTAAGTGTCTGAGGCTGTATTTGAACTCAGGTCCTCCTGACTCCAGGGTCAGTGCTCTATTCACTGCACCACCTAGCTGCCCTGGTGGTCCTTCATTCTTAAAGAGGACCCATGATATCAAAAGAGTGTTTTAAAGTTCAAATGAGATAATGGGTACCTAGTGGCATAGTGGATAGAGTGCTAGGCCTGGAGTCAGTAAAACCCAAATTCATATCTGGCTTCAAACACTTACTAGCTGTGAGAACCTGGACAAGTCACTTTCAAGCTTTATCTGCCCCTGTTACCTCTTTTGTAAAATGGGGATAATAACCTCCCAGGGTTGTTGTGAGAATCAAATGAGAAGATATTTCTAAAGCATTCAGAGCAATGCCTGGCACATAGTAGGCACTTAATAAATGCTTATTTCCTTTTTCCTTGAATGCTGTGTGTATATATAATAGCAGATGGTAAATAAACCAAATATGTTTTTCCTTCTTTCCTTGGTAAATACAAGATAAATGTTAAATTGAGTTGAGGGTTTCTATAGCTATCTGTGTTACAGCCAGTACTACCACAAGTCTGCCTATGGCTGTTTTTGTTTTGTTTTGTTCATTTTAGCTTTTAGATCTTCAGCTCCCAGAGCAAGGAAGGACCAAGCGCATTTTCTATTCTTTTTAAGATGCCCAGCACACTTGGGGAAGTTGAACACATTCTTTAGTGGGTGGTGGTGATAGATTCCATGAGGAAAACCCACACAAGTGGACTCCTGTGTAAGCCTCAGCAGCAGCACCATACATATAGTGGGAAGGATGCTAAATTTGGAGGATTTCAATAGATACACTTGTGAAGGGAATGCATTTCAATGTCAGGAAATAGCCTTCGAAAATATACAAAGACAGGAGAGGGCAAGAAGAAATTAGGGAATTCTCCAATCCCACTTGATTGCAATGTAGAATGTACCATGGAGAATAGCTTGTGGAGGTCTTGAATGTCAGGCTAAGGAATTTGTATTTTGTCTTAGAGGTAATAGGGAGCCAGTGATGCTTTGGAGCAGGGGAGTAGTGTGGTCAAAATCTCTTGGTGCTTCAAGAAACTCTTAACTTTGTCCCTGGAGGCCATTGCCAGTCATCCCAACTTATGTCTTGCCACTGGACTCTGATGACTCTGGAGGAGAGAGTGAGGCTGATGACTTTGCACAGTCCTGCCTCACTTAAATTCTATTCACTTACAAGTCAAGACATCAGCCTGCTGACATCATTGGTCCTCTTCCAAACCGAAGACCTAACAACAACTTTCTCCCTGGTCCTCTCCTCCATCCTCTATCCCAGTGGCTTTAGCCCAACCCTCAGCCCCCATGCTTCCCCCTAGTTCCTATTACAGGTCATCGAGATGAGATACCTAACTTATTTTACTTCTCTAAACTAGTTCAATCTAAATTATTACAACCAAGGTGGCGACTGGAGGGATTTTCAGACATTTTTTCATTCAGGGAGCATAATGCAAATGGAGTGCCTTAATTACAGCAAATGAGTGCTGATTACAGCTGATCTACAGATGGAAATACTTTAGTTTAGCCCCTGACCTTTGTCAGAGTACAGAGCACTCTGGGTTTCAAGGGGTGGAGAAGGGGTGGGTAAGTCAGTGACTCGACAGGCAGGTCCCTTGATTGAATCTTCACTATCTTCCACTCTTTTGCTCCCCCCCCCAAGATGGGGGACTGGCATCAAGAAGGCACCTGCTCTGTCCCTAAGAGAGTCTCAGCCTTCCCCAGACCTAGGGAATGAGGAAAATGAGTGAAGAGTGAAATAGCACATGGTACCGTGAAAAGAGGGCTAGACTTTGGTTCCAATCTTATCTTTGAAACTCACTACCTGTGGAACCTCCTGGGGCCTCAGTTTCCTCATCTGTAAAAGGAGAGGTCCAGACTAGATGGCTTCTGAGGTCTCTTCCAGTTCTGGATCTTCAAGCCTATGAGCTCCTCCAAATCAAAATTCAAGGTCAGGAACAAATCAAAATTCAAGGTCAGGAAGACTTCCCCCACTGGTTTACAGGGTAGGTTCTGGTGATGGTAGTTAAGGAGATAGGGAGTAGGGGCAGGCAGCCAAAGAGCTATCCCAATAAGAAGTAATAGGTAGGAGACCTGAACTGGGGTGTATGTGTGTGTGCGTGCGTGCGTGTGTGTGTGTGTGTGTGTGTGTGTGCGCGCCAGCTTGAAGACAGAAGCAGCAGAGGTGGGGGATAGAGGACAGATGGGGAAGAGAAAGGGCAGACAGGCTGAGGGGCAGCTGAAGAGCCAAAGAGACAGAGCATCTGTCCCTGGGGTCTGATATGGAGGCAGCCAGGCTCTTTATGAGAAAGATGAGCCGGACCAGGGGGCCAGGTAGTGGGGACTGGGGCCGGGGGGGGGGGGTCTGCTTTCATGACCAGGGAACTCAATACCCAGTCTCAGCCCCTCAGCATCCAACTTTCTCATTCCCTAGGGAGACCCTGCTTCAGAGCTGAGAATTCTTCCCTTTTCCCCCTCATGCTCTCTTCACCTTGTCCTCTCAGCTGCCAGAGGCTGGCCAGGGTCCTGACTCCTGCTCTGGGACTCCCAGGGCCAGCCTGAAGTCTGACTTCCCCTTAGGTAGGATTGCCAGACTTCCGACTGAAAGAGAATATAGTCTGCTTTTGTCCCATCTGGCTGACATTTTAAACAGATGGGATACCCTCATTCTTGTTTTTTTGTGGTTTTTTTTTTAATTTAGGAATGAAAAGAAACAAAGCTTAATATTATTATACTACTGAGGATTTTGTACTTCATAGACAATTAAGGCTCTGGAGTTTAATAATGATAGCATTTAAACAGCACTTTAAGACTTGCAAAGTATCTCATCTGATCCTCACAACAATCCTTGGAGGTGGGTGCTATTATTATCCCCATTTTACAGATGAAGAGAATGAGGCAAAAGTCAAAGACTTGCCCAGAGTCGCACAGCTAGTGAGTGTCTGAGGCTGTCTTTGAACTCTGGTCTTCTTGGCTTCAGCTCCTAAACTGTTAATCCACTATCTTACCATTAATAACAGCTACCATTTAGATTCTAATTATAATAGCTACCATTTATTTGGAGGCAGCTAGGTGGGCCATCGATTGAGAGCCAGGAACTTACTGAGTTGATTTCTGAGCACTCCATGTGTCCCCAACTTTTCTTTAGGGGACACAGCCTAGCAATAGTCACTAACATTTCTACAGCACATCGCAGTTTACAAGGCACTTTACTCATAGTAATTGGAGGTTAGTTCTTTACAGTGTTATTATCCCCATTTTATGGATGAAGCAGTCAAGAGACTTGTCCAAGGTCACACAGCTAGGAAGGGTCAGAACTGACTCCAGGTCTCATTCCACTGAGCCACATGCTAAACATTTGTTGACTCATTTGCCTGGGGAGAATAGGGGTGACACTCAGATCATTAGACACACTCATGGTACTTGGTGAAGGGGGCAGGGTGTTCTCTCCGATTTTTCTCCAGGCTTGGAATGCTCTCCCTCCTCTGCTCTGACTACTGACTTCCGGGCTTCCTTCCCACCTCCCACAGGAAGCCTTTCCCCGTCTCTCTTAATTCCAGTGCCTTCTCTCTGCTATTTCCCATTTATCCTGTATAGATTTGTTTGCATGTTGTCTCTCCCATTAGACTGTAAGCTCTTTGAGGGCAGGGACTTTTTGTCTCTTTGTATTCCCAGTGGTTAACACAATGCCTATGTAGTAGGTACTTAATAAATGTTGATTGATTGATATTGCCCATTGCCTGTGGAAAATCAGTCTTGAAGGCCACTGTAGCTTGTGGTCTTTTGCCTGACTCCAGCCCATACTGCCCCTCTCCTTCCATCCCCCCAGGCCAAGACCAGGCCCGGCTAGAAGAGAAGCATGTCAATGACTGTAGTACATGGGAAAAGCCAAGGGCTGGGAGTCAGGAAACCTGTGTTCTTAGTCATAGCACTGCCACTGACATTGAGCAGGGTCATTTCCTCGTAGTGAGCCTCAGTAAAATGAGAGAGTTGGATTAGATTGTCTCCAAAGTCCTTTCTAGATCAGATATCCCACTACTCTGGAACTTTGGGGGAAGGGAAGTAGTACATGAACTCCTATCATCTCCTCCATTAGCAGCAAAGATAATGAACAAAGCTCAGCTTGAATCCCCAGGGTAGCTGAGAAAGGCAGTGGGAGCCTTTCCAGAGAAGTCCCCCTCACCCCAGTCCTCTGCCCAATATATTTTCCTCACATTGCTGACCCACATCCCTAAGCCTAGGACATTTTTGTGCATCTATATGCCTGGTTAGGAATTACATTTATATTATAGGTTCATGTAGATATACATGGAAATCCTGGATGTATGCACTGCTTCTGCACAAAAGGGTGCCATTTATTTCTATTACTCATATAATGTGGATATCTACACATCATGGATGTTATATGCGTATATTCACTATAGCATCTGTCCAAGATATATTTGTCTGTCTACCCTTGGATCAGATCCATCGCACTGCAAAGGATTAAATGTTCTAATTAATAGACGTTCTTCATCCACTTGGTTTTTCCTCTGTATGTAGTTAATTCAAACTTTTAAGTGATTTTTTTTTTGGTCTAGAGATGTGATTAAATTTGTTTAATTGAGGCAAGTCCCTCTACCCAGGAATATCAGCAACTGTTTGTCTTAGAAAATTATGTGGGGCAAATTAAGAATCATTGATTTGCCCGGGCTTAGATGACCAGTAAGTATTAGAGGGGGCACCTAAACCCAGTTTGTGCAGACTCTAAGACTGACTCTCTAATTATCATACCATGGAGAGTGATTGTATCATATTACCCACATTTGTAACATTCTATTATAAATGCACATATACACATATGTGGCATGACTTTATTAAGTACGTACATACATGTATCATAGATTGTGTTATAAATGTATGCACAACAGATGTGCCATGGATTTGTGTTATTGATAAATCACACACATATAATGAAGTTTTATATTGTATATGCTTGGACATATAGGAGTCAAGTTGTGTTACAGATTAGTGTGTGTGTGTGTGTGTGTGTGTGTGTGTGTGTGTATGTGTGTACCTCCTGGATTTACATGCTAACTGGTCCATGAGAATATATGTGCATCATGAATTTTTGTGTTAAAAATACACATAGGAATAGAGGTAAATTGTATTTCCATATGTACATCAACATACAAGTGCTCTGGAAATAAGTATGTATATGTATATATAAATATATATGCATATGTGTATATGCATGTATGTATGTATCTATAATGAAGATTGTAAAGAAGAGAGATGGAATTCATAGCCAAGCTCCTGGGAAGCTCTCTTTCCCCCTCTCCCTCTCCCTTTCCCTCCCTCCCTCCATCTCCCTCCCTCTCTCTCTCTCTCTCTCTCTTTTTTCTCTCTCTCTCTCTGTCTCTCTCTGTCTCTCTCTCACACACACACACAGACCTACTATGCGTAGGCACATGCCATACACACAAGTACTACATGTATATAGCATGGTATTTATGTATTTACAGATACAAGTGTGTATTGTGGATGGATTACACACATGTGCTGTGTGGCTACGTGTAACACATTTCACAGTCATGTGGCATGTGCATACCCACAAGTATTCTGTGAATGCATTTATAGGCATATTGTATAATACTGTACATGGCTATATATCTACAGATATGTGCTGTTGCTGTATTTTGTGAGTACATATATTTTAATGCTATCCAGTCCCAGAAGTCTTAGTGCAGTTTGAAACAGTTGGGTTTTTATTGGTGACTGTATATGTCTATGTAGAAAGAGCTGTGCATGGTTGCATATCCAAGCATGGATATACAGATATACATATACACACATGAGCATGCTCAGGGATGTGTGTGTACATTTGCATATGACCATGTCTGGCAGTTGACTTGAGGTATATTCTCCTGTGTGCTGAACACAGGTGTAGAAGGCTAGCTAAGAGTTTGGAGGAAAGATATGGGAGCCATTGTTGAACATGTGTGTCTTCACATACTTGTGTATGTGTTTGTATATGATCTATACATGTGTGCCTATGTGTCAGGGAATGGCAAGCCTGTGGTGGGGCACTTAGCCATCTGTGACGTGTGAGGGACAGGTGTGTTCCCATGTAGAAGGTGTGTGTGTGTGTGTGTGTGTGTGTGTCCCCAGTCTACACTGGAGGGAAGCTGGATGTGCAGAGCATTGCCTAGTTGCCATGGAAACCAGCAGAAGGAGGTGGGTGGCTGGAGAAGGAGGGAGAGGCAGAGAGGGAGGCGGGCACAGAAGGAGAAGGAGGGAGGGAGGGAGAGAAGGAGAGAAGGAGAGAATCTGGCTGCCTGTAGCCCTGGAACGACTGTCTCATCTCAAGCAGAGTGGAGTCAATTGGAGCAGCCGGGGCTGCCTGCCTGGATGCCAGGCTCTCTTCCCCTGTCTCTGCCAGAGGAAGGGCAGGAGGAAGACGAGAACAAACTTGACCAGCCAGTCCACCTCTGTTCTCTGCCTCGATTCGGAAGGGAGGTTGGCTTCTGCGCCCTGGCTAGGCCCAGGTAGGCACCCAGCTGGGCAGAGGGCAGACATAGGTGAAAGACTACAGGATGTGTGGGCATAATGAGGCTGCAGGGGTTGGAAGGGCGAGGGGCAGAGTCTCTAAGGGGACATGCTGAGAGAATCCCCCTAGCTTTTCTAGTCCTCCCTCCATTTACCCTCTACCCTCTCCACTCAGCTTTCCCCCTCTCCCCAAGAGAAGGGGGGCATCCATGTGTGCCTGAGAGGGCTCCAATGCAGGACAGTCCTTATTAGCTAGCACCAGCAAGAAGGGCATGGGGCTGAATCTGAACGGTGCTCCACCGAGGACCCTCTGGCCAGGTCCAAGGGCTAGCGCTCCCACTGCTTCACTAACTATCCCAGGAAAACCCAGCCTGCTACAGTGGGAGAGGACTTGAAGGACCCCCAGGCTCAACCCCCTGATTTTACAGGGGAGGGTACAGATGCTTGCTTGCCTCCCCACTTCCATCTCCCCCA
>CM053584.1:195893143-196048199 GCA_028627135.1 Pseudochirops cupreus
GTGTGTGTGTGTGTGTGTGTGTGTGTGTGTGTGTGTGTGTGTGTCTGTTGGGAATAGTCACGCTCTCACCTCTCACCTCACCTCACCCCTGCTGCCCTTCCTAGTCAGAGGCCAAAAGGTACCCGGCATGGATGAAGAGAGGAGAGGGCTGAAGCGAAGGGCACTTGGTCACTCACTGTTAAGATTGAAAGAGTTTTCTAATTTAGGGTTCTTCTTCTCCCTGGTCCCCATACCTTCCGCCAGCCTCTTCCCCCTTCCTCCCCCTATCTGAGGAGAGCTTTGATCTTCTTGCAATTATTTACTGCCAGATCTTAAAGGGGAGTGGTCCACAGCCGGGGATCTCCTCATTCTTCCATTCTGCTCTAGGAATTCAGCATCTACCACGGGACATCCCCCACTCCCTGTCCCTTCTGAAGCCTTGTGAGCCATCCCCTCCCCCTAGTCCTCTATCACCCCTCTGAGCAAAGGCACAGAAAGCAGGGGACTTCTCTTTTCTAGTTTCAGTTGGATCAAATTAAAAGATATATGAAGTCCCTTCCAACTTGAAGGCCCTTTACCTCAGAACCCTTTCCTGTCCTTTGCCACCCCCTAGCCCAGCCCACCCCCTCCACCAAAGCTGCCATCCCCACCCCCTCCTGTAGCCCTGCCTCCTTGCCTGACATTTCCATCTTATGATCCAGGGTTGACCAGGTGGGCAAGTCTGAAATAAGTGAGATGGACCCCTGGGGTCAGAGTCAAGGTGCCACAGCCCTTGCTAATTCCTCCAGCCACACAGCCTGAGCCTCATAGCCTAGGACTCCTTCCTGCTTGCTGCATTGCTCTGAAAGATGATGGGGGGGGGGAAGTGGAGAGAGGGATGTGCATTGCAGAGGGAGGGAGGCAGTCTAGCCACTGGAGGGGGTGAGGCACTCCAGAGGGACAGTCAGATTCATACCTTTGCACTGAGAATGTCTGGTGGGAGTGTGGGGGGCCTCTGGAGTAGCAGAGGCCTTTAAGGTAGAGGAGTGGGGAAGGTACCTTGTGTCTATCTGACTCAGAGACTAGAGGAGTTGGGTGGGGAAGATTGAATTTTTTTTTTTCTGGATTAGAATGGCAGAGATAACAGAGATAGATTTCTGGACCCTTCACAAGCTGGTTGTCTTCCCAGTTCAGCCTAGTGCATAATGAGAAATCATTATCTAAAGCAGAGAATGGATAAGCGTGTGTGCTGGGCCACGTACACATATGTGCATACATGTGCACATGGAATGTACATGTGTGTGTAGGTGCCAAAGGATTTTCTATCTCTTTTCTTAATCTGCTTCCCCTGCTCTATCTGGCCCCTCCATGGATACTGCTGATGCTGACATCGTGTAGATGCTGCCCATCTCTCTGGGGTCGTATTTAGGGAGAGAAACTCAGCACTGATTCCTACCTTCCCTGGATGAAGGGCACAGGACCAATAACCATGCGACCTGGATCCTTGTCCTGGTTCCACCTCACATTGGCTATATGACCATGGACAAGTCAGTCCCTCTACCTGGGCCTCAGTTTTTCTATCTGTGAAATGGAACCTCTAATGTCCCTTTTAGCTCTGACGTTCTAGGATTCTCTATTCTATGATCTTTCTTGTCCTGGAGGCTTCTTCAGGGCAGAAGAGGCTGATGTGAGATTCAGACTGAGAGGGCTAGAGATGTGGTGTCACTGAAAGTGAACCTGGAGTAGGGAGGCTGTGGGTTCGAACTCTCTTTCCTTATGTGATCAGAACCAAGCCATTTCATCTTTCTGAGCCTCAGGTTCTTCCTCTGTTAAATGGGAATAATAATACTTATACTACATCACAGGGTTGTTGTGAGTAAACTTTAGAAGGCTATAGAGATATGAATTATAATGACTATTTTCGGGTGGTACTGGGAATGGAAATTAAAGGGAGGAATGTCTCTCCTGAGCTTTCAGCCTTGAGAAAACTGCACAATCATTTCCTCCCTCACCTCTGCTGCTCCTGTGGGCTTCCCAGCCCTCCTATGTCCCTCCATACCCACATCAGGTATCCAGGGCTAGAGCTGGGAGCTGACTCTTTCCCATGAGAGCAAAAAAGCAAAGTTGCTGCTTTGATCTTCCCTCTTCATTCTTTCCCTCTCTGTCATTCACTCACTCCAAAAGGGCGCCCTAAGGGAGCCACAGAGGCAGGACCCCTTGTTCTAGGCAAGGGCAGAAAAGCCCAACATAGCAGAGAGAGGAATGGAGAGTAGAGTGTTTATATTATGCTTTATAAGGTTTACAAAGCACTATCCACTGACAACAATTTCTTGTTGTCCCTGTTTTAGAGATGAGGAAACCAAGGTTAAGGGAGATTAAGTAACCTACCCAGCTAGTAAATGTCTGAGGCAGAATTTGAACTCAGGTCTTCCTGACTCCAACTCTAGCTCCATATCATAGGTACTTTGTGCAAGCAGAGTATGGTGGCTGGAACCTGCATTATCCTAGTCTCTTTGCAGCCTTCTTTGACCACCCTCTGGCACAGGACTGAAGCGTGGCATGCTTTAGTCAGGAGAATACCTTTTGGCATACAAGGAGGCTGCAGCCACTCCCAGTGGGTGAGAGAGGGAGCTTTCAGGGTTAAGGGGAACAACTGGGGTAAAGCCACTAACTTCACTTTGGCCCTTCCTCAGACCCTCTCCAAGTGTCTGGACTTCCCAGATGTCTTTAGCACAATCCTGGCTCCTCTTTGCCATGCCTTCTTCCTTTCCTCTCTTCTCAATTCTTCCCTCTTTCTTGTCTCATACTCCCTGTTTCTCGGCTTTTCCTTGTTTCTATTTACTTTTCGGTTCTACCCACTCTTCTCTTTCCCTATGTTCTGTATTTCTCTTTCTCTGTCTTTATCTCTCTCCATATATCTGGCTTTTCTCTACCATTCTGAATTTCAATCTTTCTTCCCTTTCTCCCAATCTCTGTCTGTCCTTCTCTCTCTTTTTTTTTTGGAGGACAATTGAGGTTAAGTGACTTGTCCAAAGTCACACAGCTAGTAAATGTGTCAAGTGTCTGAGGCCGGGTTTGAACTCAGGTCCTCCTGACTCCAGGGCCAGTGCTCTATTCACTGCACCACCTCGCTGCCCCACTCTGTCCTTCTCTTAAGTCATTTTTTTCTTTTTCTTTAACTATCCCTTTGTCCAAGTCCCCATCTCCTAGGATGACTCTACCTCTTTCTCTTTTATATTTTTAAGCTTTTATTTTTAAATTAACAAGCATTTGTTTTCTCTCCTTCCTTTGTGTATTATTAACAATAACAACCAACAAAAAAACCCAAAATTCTTGTAACAAATATGCATCATAAAGCAAAACAAAGTCCCATATCAGCCACGTCCCAAAAATGTATGTCTATTCTGTTCTCTAAATCCATCATTTTTATCAGGAAGTGGGTAGTATTCTTCATTATCAGTCCTCTGGAATTATGACTGGTCACTGCATTGATCAGAGTTCCTTAAGTCTTTTAAAAGTTACTTGTCTTTACAATGCTGTTGAAGTACAAATTGTTCTCTTGGTTCTGCTCACTTTACTTTGCATCAGTTTGTGAAAGTCTTCCTAGGTTTTTCTGAAGCTGTCCTTTTCAGCATTTCTTATGGCATGATTCCATTACATTCATTTAGCATGATTTGTTCAGTCATTCGCTGATTGATTATTTCCCTATATACCTCCCTTTCTCTTTCCCTCATTCCACTCCATTGTTGTTCAGTCATTTCAGTCATGTCTGACTCTTTGTGATTTGGGGTTTTCTTGGCAGAGATACTAGAGTGGTTTGCCATTGTCCTTCTCTAGCTCATTTGACAAATGAGGAAACTGAGGCAAACAGGGTTAAGTGACTGGTCCAGGATCACACAACTAGTAACTGTCTGAGGCCAGATTTGAACTCAGGAAGATGAATCTTCTTGACTCTAGTTCTGGTGTTTTATCCACTGTGCCACCTAGCTGCCCACTTTATGCTTGTACACTACTAATACTACTGAATCAATCTTTTCCACTTGTAAAATTGGCAGTTTGGGAATAGCCTTCCTCTCAACTGTGTGACCTTAGCAAATCTGTTAGCTTCCTAGGGTCTCAATTTCCTTATCTGTAAAATGAAGAGGTTGGAATATTCTAAATAGAACAAAAGCCTTTTGAGGAGAGGGTCAGTTTCATTTTTGTCTTTGTATCCCCAGTACCTACAATCATGCCTAACATATAGTAGGAATTTAATAAATGTTTGTTGACTGTTAATTTACTAGGTGACTTCTAAGTTGCCTTCCAGCTCTAAGATTATGTGATTCTGTGAGCTCCCATACTGAGGAAAATGGGATGACTGGGATCCAGAGAGAGTCAGTCCCATGAACATTTGAGGAAATGACTTGTCCAAGGTCACAAGGTAAAAGCAGAGACAGAACTAGAACTCAGTTGCCTTTTCAAAACTCTTTAAAATAAAGTATTCCACTTTATTTTTGCAAGAGCCCAATGAGGTAGTCAAGACTGAGTTTATTATCTCTATTTTATGGAGAAGAAATCTGAGACTTGAAGAAATGAAATGACTTATCCAAGGTCACTTAGCACTTGATGAGAAAAGCGAAACTAGAAGCTAGGCTAATTCCAATTGTTTTCCGCCTAGAGAGAGATTTCCCACTGGGGGAAAAAGATAAGAGATAAGAATGAATGGAAGGAGAGAACCAGAATGAAGGGACAATGGAGAAGGTTGGAAGGCTCTCTGCAAACCTGGAGATGTGTGTTGGAAATATTCACCAAGACAAGAGATGGGCATGTCCCAAGAAAGAAATATCAGAGTTCAATGTTTAGGAGTGGAAGGGAGGAGAGTTGGTTAGGGAAGACAGCTGACAACCTTCTACAGGAGGAATTTCAGTCTGGTCTCACTACACAGGTAAGAAGCAAGTAGAACTCTATTATACTTTAATTTCTTTCTAGTTGGGACAGTCCTTGATAATCAGAGCCATTCTCCATTTCCCTAAAGTTGCCTCTCTTTAATCTTAGCCTCAGGACTCTCTAGTTCTGGAATGATATTCAGGGGCCAGTACCTACCCCTCTAGAACAGTCCTCCTGTGTTTGAGAGCAGCCCTTCTTGGAGAGATAGAATTCATGGAGAACCTTGGCCAGGGAATGCAGTGATAGTGAGAAGGGGCAGCCCTGGACTGGAGGGTGAAAGGTTTGGAGTGTGTATAGTGTGGGGTATATGTATATGGAAGGTGTTTTCTTGGAGTCAAGCCCTAGCAACAAGGTAACAAGAAGGCTGAGATCAGAACCTGGAGAAGCTTTGGGAGGTTCCCAGGTAAACCACAACTGTAATGAAAGGTTCCTAGGATAGTCAGAAATTTCAGATTACTTAGCTTGAGGAAGGAAATTGAGGGATAAGGTCATAAGGTCTATCCCACTGTCTGTTTCAGTCTGCATGTGGCCCAACAAAAGTATATATAAACAGCTCCTATAAAGGAACCCAATTCAGATCCAGTAGACTAGAAAAAGCCTCCAATGCCAGTCAATCATTATTATAGGATCATAGTTCTAGAGTTGGAAGGGACTTTAAATGCTTTCTAGTGCAACTCCCTAATTTCACAGCTGAGGAAACTGAGGCAGATTGTGGCTAAGTGACTTATCTAAGGACACTCAGGCAATAAGCATCAGAGGAAGGATTTGAACTCAGATCTTCTGACTCTTGAGCCAATGTTCTTTTCATTGTAGCATACTGTCCTCCAGTAAGTCCTTTAGAATTAGAGGAAGGGCTCTTGACTTTGCTTGTGTTGTGGGTCGTTTTTTAGCAGTCTGGGGAAGCCTATGGACCCTTCTTAGAATCATGTTTTTAAATAATTGAAGGAAATGCTAAATTTCAAATAAAAGTTAGTAAAAATAAAGATTTTTTCCCCCATCCTAGTTCATAGACCCCTTGAAATCTATCCATGGACCTAGGTTAGGAATTCCCCATGAAAGGATTTTAGGGTTGGGACAAAGGAAACTTGGTGGAAAGGAAAGTGTGTTAGAGTGGGAGTCAGGAGCCCTGGGGTAACATCCAGCCTAGCTGTGTGACCCTGAGCAAGTCAGTTTATTCCTTTGAATTTCAATTTCTTCATTTATAAAATGGGGCTAACAATCCTGGCAAAAGGCAGTATGACATGGCAGATAGAGAAGACTGGCTCTGGGGTCAAGTTCAAATCCTACCTCTGACATGTTGTGCCATGATGGGCAATAACTTTTCCATGTCCTAGACAGCTCTTTCAATCAATCCATCAATCAAGTTTTTATTAAGCATTAATAATGTGCCAAACACTTTGCAAGGCTCTGAAGATGTAAGTAAATGAAACAACCCCTGCTAGTAAAAACTTTACTTTCCAACTGGTTGTTCTGGTTGCTCGGTCGTGTCTGATTCTTCAGGACACCACTCGGAATGTTCTTGCCAAAGATACTTGGAGTGGTTTCATTTCCTTCTCCAACTCATTTTACAGACGAGGAAACTGAGGCCCACAGGGTTCAGTGAGTTTCCTAGGGTCACACAGACAGTGAGTGTCTGACAGACATCTGATCTGAACCAGGTCTTACTGACTCTAGGCCCAGCACTCTATTCACTGCACCACTTAGCTGCCCCAAATACATTCTAGCTGGGGGAGACAACAAATAATTATGTGCATAATAGTATGTGTGTATCATGTAAATTATATATTCAGTATACACACATGTGGCTTGTCCTTTGTTCTCGCAGAGGACTGTGGCATCAGGGAAAATGATGGCATGATTTGCAGTTGACTTTGATTTGAGTGAGGAAGGGCTGTGCAAGGTCACCAGCCTCACTTTTTCCTCCAGAGCCGTCCTGGGTCCAGTGGCCAGATATTGTTCTGGACTACTGGAGATGGCCCCGGATGCAATGGGAGACCTCGGCCCTTTTAAGCCAAGGTCTTTTTAGGTTCTTAGTTGAGTGAGGAAACATCCATTCAGTGTATAGGCCTCTTTAAGAAGTAAGTCAAGGGATGGTCCCTTTAATTAAAAAAAAATCAAACTGGGAGGAAAAGACCTAAAAGAGAAACAGTTACTATTTACATTCACTGTGAGCAGTGAGGGCCCAAAAAATAACCATTTAAGTGGTGCTTGGGGAGGGACCTATTGCTGGCCAATCCATGAGATCCAGAGTGAATTGGGTTTAAGGCTTGGTTTTTGAGAAAGAAATGTAACCAGTAAACCCAAGTTAAATATGTATCATCAAAATTTACCTTCCTTTGGGCAGAAGAGAGGAGAGGAAAGGGAAAGGGAGAGGAGAGAAGGGGAGGGGAGGAAGGGGAATGGAGGAGATATATGCATATATATGCATGTACAAAATCTATACTAGAAGAACAAAATGTAAACAGGTAAATAGACGTTAGTTAGGGAGAGATAGCCGTAACAATGGGGGAGGGGGAGAGTGAGAATCAGAAAAGACTTCATGTAGGAGGCAGTAATTGAACTTTGTCTTTAAGGAAGAGAAAGATTTTACCTGGTACAAGGGAGGAGGCAGTTCTTTCTAGGTTTGGGTGACAGCCAGGACAAAGACCCAGAAATGAGAGTTGGTATATCTCATCTGAACAATGGTTCTCAACCTGTGGGTTATGTTCAATTTGTAACAATGAAAATACATCCTGCATATCAGATAGATTCATAACAGTAGCAAAATTACAGTTATGAAGTAGCAATGAAAATAATTTTATGGTTGGGGGTCACCACAACGTGAGGAACTGTATTAAAGGGTCACGGCATTAGGAAGGTGGAGAACCACTGCATTTAAGGAACGGAAGGCAAGTTTGACTAGGGAGCAATGGAGTGAGGAAGGGGAGGAAAGTACATTGAAGTTAGAAAGGTAGGTTGGGGCAAGGTTGTAAAGGGTTTAAAAAACTACACAGACGAGTTTAGATTTTATGCTAAAGGCAATAAGGAGCCATTGCAGTTTATTGGGTAGGAGAGTGTCATGGTCAGATCTGCACATAAGGAAAATAATTTTAGCAGCAGAATAGAGGAGGGGCTGAAATGGCGAGAAAGTTAGGCAGGGAGACCAATTAGGAAGATGTTCATGTTGTCTATGGAAGAGGCAATCCTTATTGGATTATCCTTATTATTATTCAGGTCCTTACCTGAATCAAGGTGGGAGCTATCAAGGGAGAGAAGGGGTCAGTTGCAAAGCATGATAAGATTATGTCACAGGTAAGCTGCTGATCTGCACTGGTATGGAGAATTTCCATAATGGGATACATGACTAAAATCACAAATTGAGATAAAAAAATTATATTATCCCCCTTACAAGGGGTTGTTTGGAAGTGTTGTTGCTGTTTGGTCATTTCTTTGTGACCCCATTTGGGGTTTTCTTGGCAGAGATACTGGAATAGTTTGCCATTTCCTTCTCCAGTTCATCTCACAGATGAAATTGAGGCAAGCAGGGTTAAGTCACTTGCCTAGGGTCACGCAGCTAGTAAGTATCTGGAGTTAGATTTGAACTTGGGTCTTCCTCACCAGGCCCAGCACTATCCACTGCACTACCTACCTGCCCTATTTTGAAGTAACTGCATTGTAAAAATGTGAATTATTATTATCATTATTATAAGGAATCTTAGAAAACCATCTCATCTAAACTTCCATGATAGGACACTCTGCTGTATCATCCCTGACAATGGGCATTCAGCATTTATCAGCATTTATTATTTGTTAGGCACTATGCTGAGTGCTGGAGGTAGAAAGAAAAGGGAGCTTAGCTCTTGCCCTCAAGAAGCTTACATTCTGATTAGGGATTAGGTACATACAGGATAGTTCAGAATGGATAGAAGGCATTCTGAAGGGGATAGTATTAGAAGCTGGGATGACCTGGGAAGGCCTCCTGCAGAAGGTGGGATTTGAGTTGAATATTGAAAGAATCCAGGGAAACTGAGATAGAGATGAGGGAGTAAAGAATTCCAGTCCAAAGATTCAGGAGCTGGAGTATTGCATTTGAAGAGCTGTAAGTAGGCCGGCATTGTTGGCTTGAAGGATGGTCGGGAATAAAGTGTAAAATTAGAAAGGAAAGAAGGAATCAGATAAGAAAAACTTAAAATGCCAGACAGGGAAATTTATATTGGATCCTGAAGGTCATTCGGGACCACTGGAGCCCATGGAGCAATGGGGCAACATGGTCCACTTTAGAGAAACCACCTTGGCAACTGCAAGGAGGATGGATAAGAATAGGGAGAGATGAGGCAAAAAGTGAGAAGGCTATCATAGGCTTGGTGATAAGTAATGGCATCCTCGCCTGTTTTTGTGACTGTGTGAGTAGAGAAAAGAGGACATATATGAGAGATGTCGTGAAGGTAGCAAGGACAGGATTATTTGGCAATGAATTTGACATGTTGGGTGAGTGAGGATGAGGAATTGAAAATGACTCCAGAGATGGGAGCCTGGATGCCCGAAAGCATGGTAGCATCTTTGACGGTACTAAGAGAGTTAGGAAGGAGGGAGGATTTTATGAAAAGATAAGGAGCCCAGTTTTGGACATGTTGAGTTTGAGATGTCCAAGAGGCGTTAGTAATGCAGGATTGGGGCTCAAGAGCCAGACTAACATTGGATGCATAGATCCGGGGATCGTTTGCGTTAAGATGATCATTGAACCTATGGGATTGATGAGAACACCAAGGGGACAGTTCAGAGGGAAAAGAGGAGGCTAGGGTAGAACCTTGGGAAACATAATGGGTATGAGATAGATGAAGAATGAGCAAAGGGAATAGGGAATAGGGACTAGGAATAGGTAAAAGGTAATAGGAAGAACTGACAAGGAGCAATTGGGTAGATAAGAAGAGAACCAGGAGAGAATAATGTCATGAAAATCTAGAGAGGAAAGAATATCCAGGAAAAGGTGATCAACAGTGTCAAATCCCTTTCTCCTCCCTTCTCTCCTCCTCTCCCTCTGTCCATTCTTGCCTCCTTCCTTACCTTTCTCTGTTACTCTCTCCTCCTTTCTCTCTTTTTCTCCTCCTTTTGCTCTCTCCTTCTCTTCCTCCCTCCTTCTCTTCCCTCCCTCCCTCCCTTCCTTCCTTCCTTCCTTCCTCCCTCCCTCCCTCCCTCCCTTCCTTCCTTCCTTCCTTCTTTCCCTTTCACCTCCCTTGCTCTGTACTCTGCACTTCTGCTAATTCAGCTCAAGATCACATTAGCCTTTTTGGCTGATGCGTCACACTACTGACTCATATTGAGTCAACAAAAACTCCTTTGTCTTTTTTGGATGAACTGCTATGAAGCCATCTGATGGCTAAATAATCAAACACCTCTGACCTGGGGTCAGCCCATTGATTCCAGCTTTCTCATTACAGGTTTGGTTCACCTGGAACCCTTTCCAAAGTCGGGCTCCTTAAAAAAGGAAGAACTCATCCATCCAGTAGGGACGCAGCTGCTTTTTAGGCAGCATTGACCCTACGGTGTACCTAACACTGTATTTCAATACTTAAGGGAGTATTTCATCAGTGTGGGTCACTTTTCGGTCCGTGCCAATCCCTCCCACACTATGGTAGTCTGCATGTGCTCTTAGAGCTGAAAAATTAATTACCCTGGGTCTAGACTGGTCATGAGCCTCTCTAAACTTCATTGCACCATAGATTTAGAGTTGGAAGGATTCTTACAGGTCATTTGCCCAATGCCCTCATTTGAGAGATAATAATAATAATAGAAGAATGTCAGAATAGCAATAATGATGCCTCTCCCCCACCTGTCCCCCAAAGAAAAGGAAGGAGAAGAAAAAAGAGCAGGGTCATTGAAACAGCTTTAAACATGAATAAAGGAGAACAGAAGGAAATTCAGAAGGAAGTAGTTAAGGAAGATAGGTTGGAAAGCTATGTGTTGAATTTTATATACATATATTTTTAAAAAACAAATGGTATGGGAAGAGATCCATGGTTTCATGGGTCTTCTGTGTTTTACTTTTTATGTAGAAATGCTTGGGGTTTTTTTTTATGTTTGTTGAGTTAAGAATTTTAAAAAATTGAAAATAATAGCTAACATATATCTACACATGCATATATCACATTTATATCTATATCTGTATCTATATTGTGTAGGTGTGTATATGAGTATATCTATCTATCTATCTATCTATTGATCAATGGATAGAGTACAGGGCCTGGAGTCAGGGAGATCTATATTCATGAGTTCAAATCCAGCCTCAGACACTTATTTGTTTTATGACTCTGATTAATCACTTAACCCTGTTTGCCTCAGTTTCCCCATATGTAAAATGAGTCAAAGGAGGAAATGGCAAACTGCTCCAGTATTTTTGCCAAGAATGCCCCAAATGGGCTCACAAAGAATTGGACATGAGTGAAAAAGAACTAAATAACCATAAACATAAACATGTTTTTACATCCCATTTGAGAACACAACCCTTGAAGTATATACTATTATTATCCCCATTTCACAGATTAGAAAACTGATGCCAAGAAAGCTTAAGTGATTTTCCTAAGGACTTATAGCTATTGTGGCAAATCTGGGATGTGAACTCAAATCCTTTGACTTGGGCTAATATCCAGAGCTCTTTCCAGTGCGACACATTCTAGGCAGAGCATCTGTCCTTAGTCTGTGACCTGGATGCCAATATTGGCTTGAATCCTTTTCTGCCTTTCTAAAAACTCCCAATTGCCCCCAAACTTCTCATAAAGGCTATAGTTAAGGGAATGGAGTAGAAAGAAAAACCCCCTACTCCCCTATTGGAATAAACAAATTGATAATTTGGCAACAAGTTATATGCCCATATGTTCCTACAGTTCGAGGTCTTGGGATGTGGGGGTGGGTTATAGTTCACAAGCCAGTCAGTCAGTCTGGTAATAGTTAAGTCAACAAACCATTTTTTCAATCTCACACATGGGAAAGAATAAAGCCTAACTCGAAACCTCTGTGGGTTGGGGCAGAACCAACCAGTGAAGTTGTCAGAATATTGGATGAAATGGTCTTCAAGTGATGACAGGAAGAGAAAGTGAGGCAACACTTTTTTCAACTGTATAATTAATTTATTTCTTTTTAGTTTTCATCATTCACTTCCATAAGATTTTAAGTTTTGAATTTTCTCCCCCCCTCTCCTCCTCAGTCCTCAAGACAGTGTGCAATCTGATATAGCTCTACTTATACATTCCTATTCAACATATTTTCACATTAGTCATGATGTGCAGAAGAATTAGAACTAATTGGAGGAACCAGGAGAAAGAAGAAACAAAACAACACAACACACAAAAAGGAGAAGAAATAGTCTGCTTCAATCTGCATTCGGACTCCAAAGTTCTTTCTTTGGATATGGATAACATTTTCCAACATGAGTCTTTTGGAGTTGTCTTAGATCCTTGCATTGCTGAGAAGAGCTAAGTCTATCAAGGTCAGTCATCACACGGTGTGGCAGTTACTGTGTACAATGTTTTCCTGGTTCTATTCCCCTCACTCAGCATCAGTTAATATAAGTCTTTCCAGGTTTTTCTGAAGTCTGCCTGTTCATCATTTCTTAGAGCACAATAGTATTCCATTATATTCATATACCACAACTTGTTCAACCATTCCCCAGTTGATGGACATTCCCTCAATTTCCAATTCTTTGCCACCATAAAAAGAGCTGCTATAAATATTTTTGTACATGTGAGTCCTTTTCCCATTTTTATGATCTCTTTGGGATACAGACCTATAAGTGGTATTGCAGAGTCAAAGGGTAGGCACAATTTTATAATCCTTTGGGCATAATTCCAAATTGCTCTCCAGAATGGTTGGATCAATTCACAATTTCACTTGGCAATACTTTCATGCTATTATTATCTCTAGAACCTGTGGCAAATAAAGATGAAGTGACTTGCCCAGGGTCATACTGCTAGTACATGTCTAAAACAGGATTTGATCTCAGATCTTCTTGACTCTGTGCCACCTAGCTTCCTCACATGGACAGGAAAAAGTGGAAATAATTATTGAATTAAAATGATTGAATTGGAAACAATGAGCTAATCCTTATACTTAGGGAGATCCCTAACTATTGTTTTTTATTATTATTTTAAAAAAATATTCATTATTTGCTTTTTTGGAAATTTTTAGTTCTAAATTCTCTCCCCCTCTCCAGCTTCTCTCCCACTTAATCAGAAGGCAAGCAATAAGATATCCACTATACATGTAAAGTCATGTAAAATATATTTTCATTTATGTATATTACCAAAAAAAAGTGAAAAAAATATGCTTCAATCTGCTCTCAGAGTTCATCAGTTCCCTCTCTGGAAGTTGATTATGCTTTTCATCCTAAGTTCTATAGAACTGTCTTGGATCATTGTATTGACTCATTGTATTGATATAGTTGAATATCCTTACAATATTGCTGTTACTGTATACAATATTCTCTTGGTTCTGCTCACTTCACTTTGCATTGGTTTGAAAAAATCTTCCCAGGTTCAAGGAGCTTTCTGAGATACACAGTATCTCTGTGAGGGGACTCCATCTGGAGATGCCTGTTCAGGACACCCTCTCATTCTAGGAACCTTGTCCACCACGTAGACCTTCTTCTAGATGGTTTCCTCCTTCTAAATATGATATTCTTTCCCTTCCCAAAGTGTCTGTGGCTGCCATGGCTCCTTTCCCTCGGAGTTAGAGCCCAGCTCTGCTTTTTTAAAAAAAATTAACTTTTGGGTTTATTTTAGTTTATATCATTCATTTCCACAAGGTTTTGAATTACAAATTTTCTCCCCATCTTTCCCCTACCCACCACCCCAAAACAGCGATCCCACTGAATACCCCCTCCCCCAATCTGCTCTCTCCTATATCCTCTCCCATCCCCCCTCTGACTTTCCAGTAGGGCAAGATGGATCTCCATATCCCAGTGCCTGTATATCTTATTTCCCAGTTGCATGTAAATAATAATAATAATTTTTTTTAAAAAAATTGATTTTAAAGCTTTAAATTCCAGATTCTTTCCCTTCCTCCCTTGTCTCCCACCCTTACTGTGAAGATAAGCAATTCAATATAGGTTGTACATGTGTAGTTATGCAAAACATTTCCATAGTGGATATATTGTGAAAGACTGACTATATTTCCCTCCATCCTATCCACACTCACTTGTTCTATTCTCTATTTTGTCCCTGTCCCTTTACAAAAGTGTGTGCTTCTAACTACCCTCCCTCTCCAATCTGCCCTCCCCTCCATCATCCCCCTCTTATCCCCTTCCCCCCTACTTTCCTGTAGCACAAGATACCCAATTCAGAGTGTATGTCATTTCCTCCCTAATGAGGAGTAAGGTTGACCCTTTTGCCTTCCTGTTCTTCCCCTCCATTGCAACAGTTATGCCTTGCCTCTTCTGTATGACATAATTTACCCCATTCTGTCTCTCCTCATCTCCTCTCATTATATTCCTCTCTCACCTCTCAATTTCACCTTCTAAATATCATCCCTTTCTATTCAACTGATCCTGTGTCTTCTGTCTATGTATATATGTACACACATATACACACACTCACATATGTATTTATACACACATATACCCTCCAATACATACATATATATGTATGTGTATATATATACATATCTATCTATCTATCTATCTATCTATCTATCTATCTATCTATCTATCTATATATACACACACACATACATACATATATATTCTCTTCAACTATCCTTATACTGTGAGAAAAGTCTTATGAGTTACAATTATCATTTTTCCATGTAGGCATGTAAGTAGTTCAACTTTGGTAAGTTCCTTATGATTTCTTTTCTGTGTTTACCTTCTCATGCTTCTCTTGCTTCTTGTATCTGAATGTCAAATTTTCTATTCAGTTCTGGTTTTTTTCATCAAGGATGCTTGAAAGTCGTCCACCTCATTGAGTGACCATATTTTCCCCTGAAACAATATATTCAGTTTTTCTGGGTAGGTGATTCTTGGTTTTAATCTTAGCTTCTTTGGTCTCCAGAATATCATATTCCAGGCCCTTTGATCCCTTAATGTAGAAGCTGCTGGATCTTATGTTATCCTGATTGTGTTTCCACAATATTCAAATTGTTTCTTCTTGGCTGCTTGTAATATTTTCTCCTTATTCTGGGAACTCTGGAACCTGGCTATAATATTCCTAGGAGTTTTCTTTTTGGGATCTTTTAAAGAAGGTGATGGGTGAGTTCTTTCAGTTTCTGTTTTGCCCTCTGTTTCTAAGATGTCAGGGCAGTTTTCCTTGAGAATTTCTTGAAGGATGATTTCTAGGTGCTTTTTTTGATCATGGCTTTCAGGTAATTCAATAATTTTTAAATTGTCTCTCCTGGATCTATTTTCCAGGTCAGTGGTTTTTCCAATGAGATATTTCACATTGCCTTCTGTTTTTTCATTTGTTTGGATCTGTTTAATAATTGATTTCTCATAAAGTCTTTCACTTCCATTTGCTCCAATCTAATTCTGAAGAAATTATTCTCTTTTTATTTATTTATTTTTTTCAACTTTAACTTTTATTTATTTTGGTTTACATCATTCATTTCCACAAGATTTAGAGTTACAAATTTTCTCCCCATCTTTCCCCTACCCACCACCCCAAAACAAAAGGTTTTTTTTTTTGCTTTCTTTTTTGGAGGGCAGTTGGGATTAAGTGACTTACCCAAGGTCACATGGCTAGTTTTTTTGTGTTAAGTGTCTGAGGCTGGATTTGAACTCAGGTATTCCTGACTCCAGGGCCAATGCTCTATTCACTGAGCCACCTAGCCACCCCCAGGAATTATTCTCTTCAGTGAGCTTTTGAAATTCTTTTTCCATCTGGCAAATTCAGCATTTTAAGGCATTCTTCTCCTCGTTGGCTTTTTGGGTCTCTTTTGCCATTTGAGTTAGTCTATTTTTTAAGGTGTTATTTTCTTCAGTCAGGTTGTTGACTCTCTTTTCATGATTTTCTTGCATCATTCTCATTTCTCTTCCCAATTTTTCCTCCACTTCTCTTACTTGATTTTCAAAATCCTTCTTGAATTCCTCCATGGCCTGTAACCAGTTTATATTTTTCTTGGAAGCTTTTGGTGCAGGAGTTCTGACTTTGTTATCTTTCTCCTAGTCCATGCTTTGATCCTTTTTGTCCCCAAAAAAGGAATCTAAAATCAGATGGCTGTGCTTGCTTTGCTTCCTTTGCTTGTTCATGTTGCCAGCCAGTAATTACTTGACTTTTGAGCTCTTTGCCACAGTAGAACTCTGCTTCCAGAGGGGAGAGCTTTGTCCCAAATCACTGGGATTTTCACAGCTGCCAGAGCTATTAGGAGGGCACCATCTCTACAGCCCCCACCAGCTTTGGCTCACTGGTCACACACCTCAGGACCACTACCTAAGACCGTGATCTGGATCCAGGCAAGTTAAGGCAAGATTAGTCTCTGAATGGTGGCTTATCCCCCCCCTATCCCCCCCGCCATGATCTGCAGGCTGGGAACTCTGAAGCAGCCATGTGGAGGTGGCTGCAGGGCCTCTGCTTCTTGCTCCAGGAGCAAAGGCCAGACTGTACTCTGTCCCTCCCAGATCCAGGAGAGTTCCACTGACTTTTTACTTTGTCTTTAGCATTTATGGATTGATAATTCTGGAAACCACCATAGCTGCTGGTGATCCACTCTCCTGAATGCTCTGGCCACAGCTGGTTGGGGCCACCCTGGGGCTAAAACCATGGGTTCACACGGGTATGGGCTCTGCTCCCAGTGAGCTGCAATGAACCCTTCCTGTCCTCCTGCCGGGCTGCCTTCAGTGGGAGATTTGTTTCTCTCTGTCACTTTGTGGCTTCTGTAGCTCTAAAATTTGTTTAGAGTCATATTTTATAGGTATTAGAGGTGGTTATGGGGGGAGCCACGGAGTTTTCCTGCTTCTATGCCACCATCTTGACTCTACCCCTCCCCAGCTCTGCTTTTTAAGGTAGTATTTCATCTCCCTCCTGGTCCTGTCTCTAAGATTTTCTAGCTTTGTCATCACAGGTAACAAGTGAAGGTCTGGCCCTGGCCCAGCTTCCTGACTTCCCTGGATGACCTTCAGGCTCTTAAACTCTCAGAATCTCTACTTCTCCCCTGTTTCCAAGCTGTTTGCATATTACCTCTGCTGAGTCTTCTGCAATGATGGATTCGGGAATCATCAAGAGATCATAAAATCATAGATTTAGAGCTTGAAAGAATTTCAGAGGGCAACTAGGTGGCATAGTAGATAGAGTGTCTGGAGTCAGGAGGACTCATCTTCCTAAGTTCAGATCTGCCCTCAGATACTTACTAACTGTGTGACCCTGGGCAAGTCACTTTACCCTGTTTGCCTCAGTTTCCTCATCTGTAAAATGAGTTGGAAAAGGAAATGGCAAATCCCTTTTTCCACTTGAGACCCTTCAGTGCTTCTTAAATTGGGGTTGAGACCCACAGTTTAAGAAGCATTGAATTAGCCCAATCCTCCCATTTTACTAGGAGAATAGTGAGACCCGAGGGTAATGTTGTTTGCTCAGAGTGTCACAGAGTAAGTGGTAGAGCCAGGATTGGCAACATCCCTTCCATTCTGAGGCCCTGCTTACCAGGGTTTAGAGGAATAAGGGGATTTAAAGACAGCATGATACATTGGGACACCTCCCCCCACCCTCCACGTGCACATGTGTGCGCGTGCGTGCACGCGCACACACACACACACACACAGAGGTTCTAAAGTCAAGAGTACTGGAGTTCAAATCTTGTCTCTGTTACTCATCACCTTATGGCCAAGGGCAGTTCATTTACCTTGTCTGGGGCCTAGTTCTCTTATTCATAAAATGAGGAAGCTAGATTGGATGATTTCTAAGGTCTCTGCTAGTTCCAAATCTAAGATCCTATCAGCTCCCTCACCTTTCGAGGGAGGAAACTGAGTCATAGAGAGGCTAGGTGTGCCCAAGTTCACAGAAAGAGTAACAATGCACAGCACTGTATTATAAGCATTGGGAAAGGCACCATGTTGAATGTCCTTTGCCAGTTACAAAACAATTTTGTGGCAGGTTCTATTTTCCAAAGTGCTATTTATTGAAAACATTTTCTCCTTTGACAACCTTGAGAGCTAAAGGCTGATGGCATTTTACGCATCTTATGAGGGGGAACCCAAGGTTCACAGTGATTTGTCCAAGGTCACACAGCAAGTTAGTGGAAGAGCTAGAACCAGACTTTGGGTCTCTTGTCCATCAACTCTTTTCTCTTTATCCAAAGAAAGGTTTTCTTTCTTAGTCAGTCTTGGCTAGACCTCAGGTGGGCTGGGCTCCTGAAGATGATTTCCAGTTTAGTGAGATGCGAAGGGCTCAAGTTTATGCTGGAGGAAAGTGGGGGCAGGGTCTCAATTCTGGAAGAGAATTTAGAGATGGCATGATGCGATGGAAGGTAGGCCTTTTCATTCACAGTCCTGTGCCTTAGCTGTGTTCCTGAGGGAGTCCTGGGCTTAATTACTCATGTGACCTTGGGGAAGTCACAATCTCTCTAGGCTTTTGTTTCCTCCTTTATGTATAAGGGACTGTCCCTATCTCAGGTCCCCCGGCTGTGTTTCTGATGGGGCGCTCAGTTAAAGGAGGAAGCTAGGTGAAGAAAGGGCTCCGGATAGGAATTGGGCACAGCTATACCCTCCTTTGGTCTATGTCTCTAAAACAGCCCATATCTCAGAACTGCCAGCATGGCAGCCCCTGCTACTTCCCCTCCTCCCACCCCCACCCCAACACTGCTGACCCCAGTCCATGGCTCATCTCCAGCTTCTCCAGGCTTCTTGTTGTTATTGCTCAGTTGTGTCTGACTCTTTGTGACCCCCTGGATCATATCACACCAATACTATCCATGGAGTTTTCTTGGCAAGAATACTGGAGTGGTTTGCTATGTCCTTCTCCAGGGACAAACAGAGGTTAAGTGACTTATCCAGGGTCACATAACTAGCTAGTAAGTATCTGAGGCCATATTTGAATTCAGGTCTTTATGATTCCCAGCCCAATACTTTATACACTTTGAGTCATCTAACCACCTCAAGCATAGCTGCCTCTCTGGGCCTAGGCATGAACAAAGATCCACTTCCCCTAATTCACCAAGACAAAGTTAGGGAAAATGGTGCCATGGATAGAGCACTGGGCTTGGAATCAGGAAGACTCATCTTTCTGAGTTCGAATCCAGCCTCAGACATTTACTAGCTGTGTGACCCTGGGCAAGTCACTTCACCCTGTTTGCCTCAGTTTCCTCACCTGTAAAATGAGCTGGAGAGGGAAAAGACAAACCACTCCAGTATCCTTGCCAAGAAAACCCCAAGTGGGATCATGAAGAGTCTGACACAGCTGGAATGACTGAACAAGAACAATGATAGCAGCGACTAAAGCTAGCATTTACATAGAGCTTTTTAAGGTTTGCAGAATACTTTATGCATATTAACTCTAAGAGGTAGGTGCTATTATTATTCAAATTTTTTTTGGTATGGCAATGGGGTTAAGTGACTTGACCAGGGTCACACAGTTAGTAAGTATTAAATGTTTGAGGCTAAATTTGAACTCAGGTTCTCCTAACTCAAGGCCAGTGCTCTATCCACTGTGTCACCTAACTGCCCCTTATTATTATCCTAATTTTACAGATGAGGAAACTGAGGTAGGCAGCAATTAAGTGGCAGTGTGTGACCTCAAGTCTTCCTGACTCCAGGTCCAGATGGGCCCAGGGTTAGAGAACCAATGAGTTATAGAACGCAAGCATCATAACTTAAGCTTTGTGTCCAGTTTGGGGCCATATATTTGAATAAGGGCATTGACAACTGGAGGGTGTTTAGTATGGGAAGGGTTACTGGAAATCATGCCCTGGGCTCATCTCCTTGAAGGAACTGGGGATGTGTAATCTGGAGAAGGGAAGACTTAGGGGAAATATAGGTGCTGTCTTTAAATATTTGGAGGACTGTCATATGGGAAAGAGAGACTTGTTTTTCTTATTCCCAGAGGGCATGATTTCTAGAGCCAAGTAACAGTGGGTGGAAATCGAAGAGGCAGGTTTTGTCCAGATGTCAGGCACAACTTCTTAATAATCAGGGCCGTCTTCACATGGAATAATCTGCCTCTAGGGATAGTGCATTTCTTCAAGCAGAGGCTAGAAAAATCACTTGGGGTAGGAAAGAGGGATTCCTGTTCAGATTAGATGAGATTTTGTAGTTGCAGAAACTGAGGCACATGGAGGGGAATAATTTAACCAAGTTCTCACCATGGATCAATGGCAGACCTGAATCTCCTGCCTCTTAGGCCAATGCTTTTTTTTTTTTTCTTTTTTTCTTTTTCGAGGAGGGAAGGCAGGGCAATTGGGGTTAAGTGACTTGCCCACGGTCACATGGCTAGCAAGTGTTAAGTATCTGAGGCCGGATTTTAACTCAGGTCCTCCTGACTCCAGGGCTGACACTCTATTCACTGTGCCACCTACTTGCCCTGGTTTTTTTTTTTAAAGCAATTACATCCCTATTTTTGCTGGTCACCTAGGAAAGAAATAGCTCCTGAAAAGGGTTCTTCTAAAGACCCAACCTCGTCACAAGGGATACATGAATGGTTGGAGGAGGAGGGGTATGATCAAGGATCTCAGATTGTAGCAATGAGGAATTACCCTGAAAAGAACATGGGATATGGGTTTGGGTCCTGCCCCTGGCACATACCAGCTGTGTGACGTTGGGCAATTCTCTTTCTGGGTCTCCTTTTTCTCATCTGTAAAATGGGAGTGAGTCAGCGACCCTGTGAGGAGCTCTCCAGTTTTGGTGCTCTGTGGTTCTGTGCTGGTCAGTGCTTTCTTGCTCCTCCACAGGCAGACACAGGCTGCATTTTAGATCTTTATTCTGTCTCGTGGTCTCTGCCTCTAACCACACCTGATGACTATACCCTGTATTTGCTGGGTCTCATTCTCCTCTGCCCATTTGTATGCTCTGTCATCTGTTTACTGGGGAAGGTTCAGGAATCCCAGGACCAGACAGAAAGACTTTGCTGGTCATCCTCTATTAAGTGTTTATGACATCACACGCAGACAGATTAGGTGATTATCTCAGGGTATGATTAGAGAGTTATAATGTTCCAACTCCACCCCAACCTCACCAACTCAGCTGGATACAGGCCCATTATTTTTCAACCAGGCTTCCATTCTTTTGTTGTGGGGTGAGTGAAATGGTGGGAATGTTGAGGTTTTTGGGGTGCTTGGGACCCCAAAATACAGACATGCCAGGTCCTGCTCGAATTAATTTGACCAAAGCCTTGTTTCAGCCAAAGAAAAACAAAGTTTATTAAAAATGCACCACATTGGGTAGATTCTTAAGGAATCTGGGCATTTGTATTGCTAATGCCAGCGGGCCAGACTGAGCCTGTGCTCCACTGAATCTCAGCACCATCACGGAGGCAAGAGGGATCTTATATACAGGAAGACTGTGGGAGGGATCTAGGGTGGTCTAGTAGTCTGGGGTGACTGGAGGAGGATCTTGATGGCAGTGGCCAGTAGACTGGGATAACTAGAGGTCAGACTCCAGGAACCAAGAGAATGGGATTAAGGGTGGGAAGTAGTTGAAGGCTACCTGGAGATAGCCAACAATGGAGGGCTAGGCTCGGTTAAGGGTTACAGAGATTTGGGTATAGTGATAATGGAAGGTTTATGGCCTCCTATAAATGCCAGATCTAATGGGAAGATTCAAAGAGAGTTCAAGGGGGTTCCCAGAGCCTATGCCCCATCAGGAAGAGCCCTGCATTACAAGATCATAGAGTGACAAGGGATTGTAAACAGGCAGAGAGTCAATAAGCATTTATTAGGCACCAATTCTGTACCCTGTGTTAAGTGCTGGGGTTACAAAGAAAGGCAAAAGACAGTCACTACTCTCAAGGAGCTCACAGTCTAATGAGATGACATTTAAACAGCTATGTATAAACAAGCTGTAGACAGAATAAATAGGATCATAGAGTGATATTTCTAGAGCTAAGAGGGACTTCAGACATCATCTAGTCCAATACCTTTATTTCACAAATGAGGAAACTGAGCCCAGAGAATGACTGACCTTAGGCCACATAGTTGGTATAAGACTTGCCCGAGGTAGCCAGGCAGTGATGAGCAGGGGCAGGATTTAAATCCAGATCCTTTGACTCCCAAGCCTGAACTCCTTCCTCCATAACATATTGGTCTAAAAGCCTTGAGAGCTGGGTTCTAGTCTTCCTTTTGTCACTAGTCTGGATGTGTTACCTTGTACAATAAACTTCATTTTCCTGGGTCTCACCTGAATAATGAGAATCGCAGTTCCTGCTCTCCCTTCCTCAAAGGACTGCCTAAACAATCAATCGGTCAAGCCACAAGCATTTATTAAGGAACAGAAATACAAAGACAAAAATGAAACAGCTCTCAAGGACCTTACATGCTACAGCAAGAGCAACATGCAAATATATAGGTATATAAAATAGATACAAAATAAATGTGATTTTTTTGAGGGTAAGAGAAGGCATCAGCGTCTTGAAAGGATCAGTAGAGGCTTCATGTAAAAAGATGGTGAATAAATTGATCCTGGGAGAAAACCAAGGATATTGAGAAGTGAGGTATGTGGGGCCAGGTTCTAGGCAGGGGACGAGAGCCAAGGCTGGGCAACAGGAGGTGAAGGGAACGAGGAAGAGTAGGAAGGCCTGTTAGACTATGGAGTGAAGGAAGTGGTGTCAGTGTGTACTCAGGCTGGAAAGGTAGGAAGAGAACAAGGGTTGAAAGGCTTTAAATGCTGAACAGTGGCACTTTTATTTGTCCTAGGGGTAATAGGGAACCATGGGATTTTACTGAGTTGGGGCGAGACATGGTCAGATCTAAGAAAATCATTTTGGGAACTATGTGGAAGGTGGATTGGAATGGGGAAAGACTTGGGGCAAAAAGACCAATTAGAAGGCTATTGGAATAGTTCAGAAGAGGGGACGAGGGACTGAACGAGGATGCCAGCTGTGTGGAGTGGGGAGAAGAGAACATATGGGGCAAATGTTGTGGAGGTAGAAATGACAAGGTTTAGCAACTAACCGAGAGAAGGACTATGGTGTAGTTGATAAAAGAAGTGAACTTGGAGTCTAGGAAGACCTGGGTTTGAATCCTCCTCAGACACTTAATAGATGTGTGACCCTGGACAAGTGACTAAGTTCTTTCAGACTCAGTTTTCTCATCTATAAAATTATCTGGGAAAGGAAATGGCAACCCACTCCAGTATATCTGCCCAAGAAAACCCCAGATTGGGGTCATGAAGAGTCAGGCACAACTGAAAAATGTTGAGGGAAGATAATGAGTTCTGCTTTGGACATGTTGAGGAAATTTCAGGGGCTGATAGGAATTGAGTTGGAAGTGTCTGCTAGGGAGAGAGATGGAGAGTTGGATATACAGATCTGGTAGTCTTCAGCATAGAGGAGATAATGAAACCCATTGGGGATGGTAAGATTGTCAGGTGAGACAGTGAGAAAAGAGAAGGAAGCTCCTGAAAGAGCCCTTGGGCTACACATGCAATTAGGGGATCCAGAAAAGGAGACTTGAGGAGTGGTCAAGCAGGTAAGAGAACAATCTGGAGAGAACTGGGTCAGGAAAACCTGAAAGGAGGGTGTATCCTGGAAGAGGAGGTGATCAGCAGGGTCAAATGCTGCAGAGAGGTCAGGAAGGTTGGGAATGGAAATGAGAGCTCCATATTTCACCATTAGAACATGGTTGGTAACTTCGTAGAGAACAGTTGTTTTGAAGATCGGATGAGATAGTAGCTGTGAAGGAACCTTTCTTGGCTATAGGTAGAAAGTACTACTACTACTAATAATAGAATTATTTAAAAAATTCTTATGATCACTTATGCCTTGTTGTGACTGAATTGACCAGATGAGGTCCTTTCCTGTGAAGATTTTCGAAGGATCCAGAGCTTGCTATCTTTGATTCTGTTGCTTGGGATGTATGGAGATCTCTTCGAAGGGGCAGATAGATTGGAAAGTCAAATGGGGCAGGACATCTCCTTGACCTCCCAGATTGAATGGAGTTCTCTTAAGGTGCCCATTGGTCAGGGCTTTGTGGCAGAGGGAAATGGTACTTTGGCAGCTGAGCAGAGCAGGATGATGGTGTGATAAAAAAACATTTTTTTTCAAGTCAAAGGATCAGGTTTTAGATCTCAGCTTCCTCTGTGATATTGGCCAAGTCATTTCTATTTTCTGAGTCTCACTTTCCCTGAAAAATAAGTGATTGGGATTAGATGGCTTCTTCTAGCTCTAAATTCCGCAGTCCCATAAACCAGGGCTTGCAGCTCAGGGTAGGTCTTGGCTGGACCACAGGCCTTGGCTGGACCACAGGCTCACTCTCTAAGGCCTAGTTCTCCTCTCTTTCTAGTTGGTTTGCCCAGGAGTTCCTGGGTGAGGGATGGTGACGAGCTTTCTCTGTGCATTAAGAGGCTGGCAGAAGATCTGTTGGGAGTGGGGGAGGAGTCACAGTCTCTGCCCTGCAGAAACTTGAAGGCTAAATTGGACAGCAGTGATGCAGACAGTTGGATCAAGGGCAGATCAGCACACAGACAGCTGAGCAAATCCTGGCTGATCTGCTGGCCAGAGGAAGGCAGATGAACATTTTGTAAGAGGAGGGTCAGGTTGGGTGGTCCCTGCTTAAGGGGAGAGGGGAGGAGTGGGAAGTTGAGGGCCTGTGCCCCTCATTGGCTTTGCCAGGGGCAACTGAGACATTGGCAGAATCATGTTGTAGCTGAAAGGGGCAAGGAGGAATTGCGTCTCTAACAGGGGAGGGCGTGAGGAAGGTAGGGCCATCTGTACACTGAGGTATCCCAACAAATTCCATTCAACAAGTAGTTATTAATTTCCTAGTGTGAATGCAGATACAGACAATGATGTAATCATTACCCTCCAAGATGTCACAACTCTAAAATAGGACTATAACATGTCCACAGATAAAGTAGTGTACAAGATAGATTAGAAGAGAAATTTGGGGAAGATCCAAAGTTTTCTACAAGAAATGCGAAGATGGAGATGTCACTTTCAGAGAGGGTGGAGGTGATCAGGAAAGACTGTGAGGAAGAAGAGGTTAAGCTTTGTTTGTTTGGAGGGGGGAAAGACAAGTGACTTGCCCAAGGTCATGCAGCTAGTAAGTGTCAAGTGTCCAAGTCTGGATTTGAACTCAGGTCCTCCTGACTCCAGGGCTGGTGTTCTCTATTCGTTGCACCACCTAGCTGCCCTGAGATTAAGCTTTTAAGGAAACATTTGGATAGGCAGAGCTGGGGAGGATGAAAGTAGCACCTGGGCCTGGGAAGAGTTGACTGTTCTGCAGAGGCTTATACACAAAACTGGGGACACTGAGGTGAAGAAGCAGAGGTTTGAGCTGGGTCCTGGAGCTTTACTGCAGAGGAGGGAGGTGGGGAGGCACAGGGAGGTGGGGCAGGGCAGGGAGACCCTTGTCAGTGGGTTGGGATACTGAAAACAGGAATGGGGAGGGGAGGAAGGATATCTGTAGACTGGTCAATATTTATCAAGTGCATAGTACGTGTCTGGAACTGTGAAGGTAGCAAAGGGGGGAGAGAGGGAGGCATAGCAGAAAGAAACTGAGGAACCATGTTTTAAGCGTGGCTCCAGCTTCTTCCTACCTACCTGTCTGACCTTGAACAACTTACTTTCCTATGGTGAACCTCAATTTCCCCCTCAATTTAAAGTGAGGGAGAGGACTAGAAAGCCCCTCCAGCTCTAAAAATGTGCTGCCACTTGCCAAGTTCAACCTCCCGTGCCCCATCACATCTTTTGCTACTGCCTTTTAGTTATACATAGTCTGAATTACTCCGAATGAAGATTTCATCCTTGGAGAGTCGTGGAAAGGCACATCCTTTCTGCCTGGTGTTCTCCTTGCCTGCAGTGAGGGATGGGGGAGGGGAGGGCAGCGTAAAGAGATAGCCTTTGTAGAGCTCTTGAGCTTAGAGTCTAGCCATCTGAGGTTGCATGGCGGAGATCACAGGGGGTGGAGCAGATACAGAGTATTCTTTTGGATAAATATTGGTAGCACAGTGGATAGAGTGCCAGGCCCAAAGGCAGGAAGACTCATCTTCCCGATTTCAAACCTGGTCTCAGACACTTACTAGATGGGTGACCCTGGGTAAGTCACTTAACCCTGTCTGCCTCAGTTTCCTCATCTGTAAAAATGAGCTGAAGGAGGAAATGGCAAACCATTACAGTATCTTTGTCAAAGAAAACCCCGAATGGGCTCGTGAAGAGTTGAACATGACTGAAACAGCTGAACTGCCCCAAAATCAGCAGTGTTTGCTAGTGCCATCGAGAAGGGATCCCCACTGTCCACTGGGGGGGCTGAGGTTCCATGCTTTACTCTACCAGGGCTTTTTTAGGGTCCAGGGACTGGCCAAGACATGGTTCAGTGCCACGTTACCTAGAACGACCCCTGTAGGGACCATCTTTGCGTTCTCTGCCAGCCCTGTGCCGAGACTACAGAGCTAATGGAGGACAGTGCAAAGAGCACCACGTAAGAAGGGAAGTCAAGAGACCTGGGTTCTGCTTTGCTGCTGACAAGCTTAGTGATCCCGAGCGAGTCATCTAACTTCTCCGAGCCTCAGTTTCTTTCTCTATAAAATGGGAAGGTCAGATGGATGGTTTCTAAGGTGACTTTTTTTGACTGAGTTCAGGGCTTTGAAGCTGTGCGCAGAGGTGGCTATTGGGGCTGGGCTGGAGAGCTGGCTTCCACATCCCCTCCTGTGTTTTACTGACCACTCTTTTCTCTCCTGTCTTTTAGTGCATGAGCAGAGGTTTGTCCCTGGCTGCAGCCCAGTGCCCAGCCCCAACCCCCAACCCCGGGCACCATGTCTGGCTCCTATGACGAGGCCACACCTTCCGCGGAGGAGATCACAGACAGCTTCTGGGAGGTGAGATGTCCCCCCAACTCCCAGCGCTTCCTCCCACATACCCCTCCCTCCCAGATTCCAGCCCTACCTTTGCCTAGTGTTCTACAGAAGGAGCCACAGACTGGAGGTGCCCTGTGCCAGTCCTGTGGGAATAGTGCCCAGCTCCTTCCTGGCCACCTTGACGTCAGATAGGCCTGGATTCTCTCACTGACCTGTCTTGGTATTATTTCTTTCTCTCCTCTACCTACCCAGCCCTCCACCCATCCTTCTTCCTTCCTGCCCTCCTTTACAGCCTTTCTGGAGAATTAATCTGGCATATTGTAGCCACAAGAGGGAGCAAGGCTACCATTTCAGTGAACCTCCATCCACTCCCCTGAGACATCTCAAGGCCCACCAACCCAAATCAAACCTTTGTCTGCCATTTTGTGTCCCTCTCATACCTCTCACCCTCTCTTCCTCCTCTTCTAGAAGCTTAATTACTATTTTAAATCCCCCGTCCATCTGTTTTAGAAGCCCTATGCATTGTGGGCAGCATATTTTGGGTGAGGGGTAGGGGAGTTAAGGGAGTGGTTATCAGGGTCTCTATTTATTTAGTAGCTAAAGGAAGTAATGGGCAGGTAGGTGGCACAGTGGATAGAGCACCAGGCCTGGAGTCAGGAAGACCTGAGTTCAAATTTGACCTCAGACACTTACTAGCTGTGTGACCCTGGGCGAGTCACTTAACCCAGTTTACCTCAGCTTTCTCATCTACAAAATGAGCTGGAGAAGGAAATGGCAAAGTGCTCCAGTATCTTTGCCAAAAAAATCCCAAATGGAGTCACAAAGAATCAGACATGACTGAAAACAACTAAAGAGTGGCAACCAAAAAAGGAGTAATAATTCTTGAGAGAACTGGCCCACAGGGTTGTTTGAGGAAGGAGCTTTGCCAATATGCAAACGTTGTAGGAATGAGTGATGATGACAATGGTGGTGGTGGTGGTGAGGGGGGGTGATGGCAGCAGCTGCGGCGCAGTGGTTAGAGAGGTGGCCTCAGAGGTCCAGAAGACCAGGATTCCGGTTCTGCCTCTGACGTACACTGGCTGTATGGCCCTAGGCAAGTTATTTAACCTCATATTACCCTAGGCCACTCTCCAAGAGTACATGTTACAGGAAAGTAGAGGTGGTTTCCTTCCTGGGAGTTACCTAAATAAATGAAATCACAGGTCTAAGCCCTATCCCTTATTGTTGAGGAATTAATAAAAGGTAAATAGAGCTTTTCTTATTTAGTGTGGGGTGGGGTTCAGGATTTCTCTTTTAGGCCTCTATTTCTTTGCTTTTTTTATCTTTTTTGGGGGGGAACAAGGCAGGGCAATTGGGGTTAAGTGCAAGGCCACATGGCTAGTAAGTGTTAAGTGTCTAAGGTCAGATTTGAACTCAGGTCCTTCTGACTCCAGGGCCGGTGCTCTACTCACTGTGCCACCTAGCTGCCCCCTATTTCTTTGCTTTTAATGCCCTCATCCTAATCTAACTACCTGTCTCCCTTACTTCCTGTACCTTATGCCATCCTTACTAGCTATTTGACTCTGGACAAGTTATCCTCTCTGAGCCTCAGTTGGCATATCTGTAAAATGGGGAGATTAATGCTATCATTGCTTATCTCACCAGGTGAATGTGAAGAAAACATTTTGTAAACCTAACGATGCTCTATTTGTGTGAACTATCCTACCTTTCACCCATCCTTGTGTTTTTTTTTTTAATTTCTCTGCAAACCTCTCCCCTCACCTGTCTCCTGTCCTCAGCCTGCCTCTCTATGACTCTCTGTTTCTCTGCCACTTTACTCTTCCATTTCTCTCTATTAGAGAACATTTCAGTTTCTCTTTTCTCGCTCCTCTTTTCTCAACTTTTCTCCTGCCCCCTCCCCAACCTGCTTGGGACTCATCTACTTCCCTTCCCTCTAGTTTTGGTAGATGGTGGGAAATATGGAAGCCGGGTGTGGACCAGGCTGGAAGGTGGAATGGGGTGGGGGACAGGATGGGTCATCTGCCTCAGTGGTCCCAGTCCTTCCTTGCTCAGGATAGGTACCTGTTGGACACAATAGGATATGATGGGGGTGGGAGGTTGTTTGTGACAGAGGCTCACATAAATTGTTATGATTATAATGATTTGGGGGAGGGCAGTTTGGCTGCTGCTCTTGGAGAATGGTTAGGAAAACCATTCTTGATCTACATGGCCAGGCTGTGGTTAGTGGTGAGGCCCAGAGAGGCAGGGTAGCTGGGGTAGCTGGGGAGTGGGGTTGTCCATTTGTCCTTGGGGTTCCTCCAGGTGGGAAACTACAAGCGGACGGTAAAGCGGATTGATGATGGCCATCGGCTCTGCAATGATCTCATGAGCTGCCTTCATGAACGAGCGAAGATCGAGAAGGCCTACGCCCAGCAGCTCACAGACTGGGCCAAGCGCTGGCGCCAGCTCCTCGAGAAAGGTGCTCTTGCACTCTCCCCCACACCATCCCCACCCCTAAACTGACAAACAGCAGTCATACCCCCAGCCCCGGGGACCTCTCAGCTGCACTCCCATGCCCGGGGAGGAACATAAGCAGGGGAATCTAGCCCCTCATCTCTCACCCCTTTCTAGGGACAAAAGACAAATGGGTCCTATTAGAACCAGCTGGGTGATTGTGGTCCCTCTAGCTATAGGAGGCTGTGCCTGAGGAGGAGAGGGAGAACATGGGAGGGAGCCTACTCCCAAGGAACCTCCTGGCCACATCCTGGCCCCACCCTGAAATCAGGTACATTTTAGTTATTCAACAAGAGTGGCATAGAGGAAAGAGCCCTGGGTATAGAATCAGAAAATATGGGTCCAAATGCTAGCTCTGCTGCCTACCATCTAAGTGACCCTGGATAAGTCATTTCCTGTACAGTCTCAATTCTCCCTTTTGTAAAATGAAGGGATTGGGCAAGATGAAGGCTGAGTTCCCTTTCAACTGTAGATCATATGGCTCTCTAAGTATTTATTAGGCATGTCCCTTCACCTCTCTGACCCTCAGTTTCTGCAGCTGTAGAATGGGGATAATCATACTTAGATGGGCGACTTTGTGGGACTGTGCATTTGTACTCTGGATATGTGGGAAAGTACTTTGTAAACATTAAATCACTATGGAAATTGGAACTATTATCATTACTTAGCACCAGCTGTGTGCCCAGGCCTGTGCTAGACATGGAGAGGTTGTATCTCAGTTCACCAAGTCTGTGGACATCATTGGGAGGAGGCTGGCCATGCTGAGTGAGGATAAAGGCAACTGAGAAACCTTCTGCTGAGGATGAGAGGGAGAACAAAGAGCTCAAGGAACTGCTACCAAATATGAAATATTCCTTCCCTGTGGGCCATTCAGAACCACTGGGGTTGTTGGTGGGGGAACTGTGATCTATGAAGCCGTTACTATGAGCCCGGCACTTTGCAAACATTATCTCATTTGATTCTCACAACAGCCTTGGGAGGTGGGTGCTATTATTATCCTCCCTTTTACAGATAAAGAAACTGAGGCAGAGGTTAAGTGATTTACCCAGAGTCACAAAGCTAGTGTCTGAGGCTGGATCTGAACTCCTGACTCCAGGCCCAGTGTATAGGACTTGATCCTTACTTTTAAGAATCTTGTAATAAGGTGAGGAGATAAGTCTCTCACGCACATACACAGACAGACATACACACACGAGTGCATGTAAGTACACACAAATGGGTGAATAGTGAGACAAATCAGAGTCTAGACGGGAAGAGCTCTTGGAGTTCAGAGGAGAGAGAGGTGAGGAAGGGCTTCCCAGAGGGAACAGTATTAAGGGAGGCAGCAAGGCCCTGTGGAAGCCATGCACTGACTGTGATGTCAGAGGACTTGTGTTCAAATCCCACCCCTGCCACTCTCTTTCTGTGTGACCTTTGGAGAGGTTTTTTATCTCTGAGAGCCACTGTAAAAGTATGGGGTGGCACTGGAGGTCCTTACTAGCTCATATTCCTATGACTTGGGCCTTAATAGATGGCCAACAAGAAGGTCTTACCATAGGCATTTGGAGAAACTCTTCTGAGGTAACAATTGTAAGGTTGTATAATACTGTGTTTGGAGACAGAACACTGGGTGTTTAACCTAAGTGACCTTGGGTAAGTCATTTTCCCCACAGCCTCAATTTTCCCTTTTGTAAAATGAAGGGATTGCAGTTTTGCTACTTAACTGTCTATAGGGCCTTAGACAAGTCACATCCCCTTTCTAGGCCTTCGTTTCCTCATCTATAAAATGAGGGACTTGACCTTGATGATTTCTAAGGTGGTCCCTTTCTACTTCAGATCCTGTGACCATATAACCTGGGCAGGATTCAGAAAAACAGGAAGATATGTGCTGGAGCAGAACACAGTAGAAGGAGAACTAAATTTAACCTCAGAGGATCTAGGTTCAAATTCTGCCTCTAACACCTAACTTTGTGACTATTGATGTAGATATATGTATATATACATATATGTGTATATAGACATATTTCAGTTAGCCTATATGACTGTGAGTAAATCGCTTTCGACCTCTCTGGCCCCCCATTCCCCTTCTCTGAGGTGGAGGGGTTGGTCTAGACTCTAGATGGCCTCTGAAGTTTATGATCTGTAAGGTGGAGGGTTGGTCTAGACTCTGGATGGCCTCTGAAGTTTATGATCTGATGGCTTTGTATTTAGCCCTCCTAAATTTGATCTCATTAGATTTGACCCAAAGCTCTAGCCATTGAATCTAGGTTTTCAATGCCCCCTTCACCTCAGCCTAGCATGGTGCCTGGCACATTGAAGGTGCTTTTGTTGAACTGAATGGAGCTCAGGAAAGCCCAGGATGCAGCAGGAGCCAGATGTGAGCATTGCTCAGATTGCCTGCCTAGCTGTGGGCACTGGGTATGGTGGGGGAGGAGGAGCGGGAGAGTGAGGGTCCTCCAGACATGTACAGGTGTCCCAAGGCAGAAGAGCTGGACCCAGGTGGGGCACCAGCTGCATCTCCTCTGGCTCATGCCTGGGTGTTGGATCTCTGCCCTCAGGCCCGCAGTATGGCAGCCTGGAGCGTGCATGGGGGGCCATAATGACCGAGGCTGACAAGGTGAGTGAGCTGCATCAGGACGTGAAGAACAGTCTGGTCAATGATGACCTGGAGAAGGTGAAGAACTGGCAGAAGGACGCCTACCACAAGCAGATCATGGGCGGCTTCAAGGAGACCAAGGAGGCTGAGGATGGCTTCCGGAAAGCACAGAAACCCTGGGCCAAGAAGATGAAAGAGGTACCTGGGGCTAGGTGGGGGAGAGGGGATAGGAGGAAGGATGTGAGATTCCTTGTGGGGAAAAGCAACAGGAAGCCTATAGAGAATCAGCGGCTAAAGTGCTGGCCCTGGAGTCAGGGGTTCAAACCCTCCCTCAGACACCTACTAGCTGTGTGACCTTGGACAAGTCACTTATCCTCTACCTGCTTCAGTTTCCTCATCCATAAAATTGGGAAATTTGACTCCTTGGCTTTTAAGTTCCCTTCCTGCTTTAAGTCTAATATTAGAATCAACAGGGAGGGATTCCTGACCAATGGATACTTTTTTTTTAGGAGGGTGTCCGTAGGGTCACTGCCTTGTCAATGAGGAAAGAGGAAGGGGCCCTGTTATTATTCAGTTAGTCATTCAACAAGTGGTAATTAAGTTTCCACTACTGCAGGGCCCTGGGCGAGAGACGCTGGGGATACAACTCACTCCACTGCTTCTTGCCTCAGTTTCTCCATTTATAAAATGGGGATAGTAATAGTCCCTGCCTCCCTGCTTTACTAACCTTAAGGCACTTTATAAATGCTGGCTATTAACTTCCCCATCTCTGAAAGCTGGAGGCAGCAAAGAAGGCCTACCACTTGGCCTGCAAGGAGGAGAAGCTGGCAGTGACCCGGGAGGCCAACAGCAAGGCAGAGCAGTCAGTCACCCCGGAGCAGCAGAAGAAACTTCAGGACAAAGTGGACAAGTGCAAGCAGGACGTGCAGAAGGTCTGGGTCTGCAGCGGGGAGCAGGAGGAGGGATGGGAAGGGCGGACCCGAAGATTATGGAGGAAGGTCTGCTGGGGGCGGGGGGGGGAACACAGTCATGGGGAAGATGGAGCTAAGCACATGCTGCCATCGCCTCCCTAGAGCCAACTGTTAAATTTGAAATCATCAAAGATACAAATCAGGGCTTGATATTTCATAAGTCCAGAAATATGAAAGTGAAGATGTTAATAATGCAGATTAAACTTAAAAGTGTGTTGAGTTCTTTTTTTTCTTTTTTTGAGAGCTGCTGTCAAATATTTAGGAACATGACCCCTGGAATGGGGGTAGTGGGGGTGGGGATGGAAGGGAAGATCCTAAAGGTCCTCAGGCTTCAGCTTATCCCTACTCCCTCCCTCCCTCCTTCCTTCCTTCCTTCTTTCCTTCCTTCCTTCTTTCCTTCCTTCCTTCCTTCCTTTCTTCCTTCCTTCCTTCTTTCCTTCCTTCCTTCCTTTCTTCCTTCCTTCCTTCCTTCCTTCCTTCCTCAACAGACCCAGGAGAAATATGAGAAGGTGTTGGATGAGATTGGTAAGTCAACGCCCCAGTACATGGAAGGCATGGAGCAAGTATTCGAACAATGCCAGCAGTTTGAGGAGAAGAGGCTGGTTTTCCTGAAGGAGGTGCTCTTGGATATAAAGCGCCACCTCAACTTGGCGGAAAGCAGCAGGTACCTAGGCTGAGCATGGGGGGAGGTGTTAAGATCCTAGGATAGGAAGAGATCATCTTCTCTCTGGTCTAACCTCCTTGTTTTATGGCTGAATCAATCCTCAAGTATTGATTTAGGGGGGCTGTGGGCTAGGCACTGTGCTGGAGACAAAAAAACAGAAGAGTCCCTGCCCTTAAGGAGTTTGCCTTTTACTATCAGGATAAACATTCACAGATAGGTAAATATGGGGTATAGGCAAAATAAATACAGAGTGATTTGGGGGGTACTAACAACATTGGGGAACCCAGGAAAGTCTTCTTGAAGTGGCCCTTGAAGGGAAGATGACTTGGAGTATTACCCCCCTGATCTGAGGTCCCCTCAGAGGAAGAATCTTGATGATTTCCAGAAGGTGACCTGAGCTGGACCCTGGGTGTGGTCTGGTTTCTCCCCCTGAATTTCAGGCACAGACATGAGTGACCTCCCCCGATTTCTCCTTTGCCCAGTTACATCAATGTGTACCGTGAGTTGGAGCAGACAATCCGGGGGGCTGATGCCCAGGAAGACCTCAAGTGGTTCCGAAGCACCAGTGGGCCTGGCATGCCCATGAATTGGCCCCAGTTTGAGGTCAGTGTCCTGCCTTGACTTGGGGCTGGTGAGGAAGAGGCAGGGAGGGCCAGGAGGAGGGAATCATGTGGAGGGAACATGGAGCAGCCTTACAGATACCCATACCCCATACTGCCACTAGGAGTGGAACCCAGACCTCACCCATACCATCACAAGGAAGGAGAAAGTGCCCAAGAAGAACGAGGGTGTGACCCTGACCAATGCCTCAGGGGTCGTAGAGTCTATGGCCCAGGCTGGGGACCGTGGCAGGTGAGTACCAGGTGGGCATACCTTCTCTCTCCCACCTCTCAAGTTGGTCCTCCACTGGAGCTTCCTTGTTGCCCAGAGATGTGCCCAAGCATTGGACATGCAGGATCCATTAGTAAATTATTATAATTCTAGTAGGTGTAGGTTGAATTAGATGGCCTTGAAAGGCCTTTATAATTGAAATTCTAGGACCTTAACAATAAAAATGGTTATCACCTCTCACATTCCTAAAGCATTTAAAAATGTTTCACCAAATCATCTCACATCCATTGCTTTTTTGGTTATTTCTGGCAGCCTGGTTTGGTAGACAGAACAGGGAAATTTTCATGTGCCCCTTACTTTATGCACTGTGATAGCATTCTGATAGAAGATGCTTAAATTAAATCTTATTTGGAATGTTATCAGGAGAGGGACACTAAGGAAATCTGTAAAAGATCCTTTGTAATGCAAATAATTAGAGGCCCTCTTTGCTAGGATTGCTTAAAATGAAGCCAGACTGTAGCTCCATTTTATAGATGGGGAAACTGAGGCATGAACTCCCTCCCCCCCCCCAAGAATTGCTTGCTTAGGGTGACTCAGCTAGTTAGAAGCAAAACTGGGATTTGAACCCAGATCTCTTGACTCTGGGGCCACTATAGAGGAGTTTCTCCCTCTTCCTGATCCCATCCTCTAGCACCTTCCATCATTTAGAGAAGTTTGGAGCAGGGTCTTTGAAAGGCTGCCATGTGAAAGAGGGATTCACCTTACTTGTTTGGAGAGGGCAGAAGTTGGGAGCCAGTTGTAAAGGGGAAGATTTAGGCTTCATGTAATGGAAAATTTCTTAATCAATAGAGCTGCTCCAGAGTAGAATGGGCTGCCTTAAGTGGTGATGGGTTGCCCCTCATTTTTTTTTCTTTAAGCTAGCACTTATATAGCACTTTCTGAGTGCTTTACAGATACTATCTCATCTGATCCTTACAACAACCCTGGGAGGTGTATTCCATTATTATCCCATTTTACAGATAAAGAAAATTGAGCTAAACAGAGGCTAAATGACTTGCCCAGGAACACAGAGCTAATAAGTATCTAAGGCAGAATTTGAACTCAGGTCTCCCTCACTCTAGAATTTGTTCCACCTGATGCTGGATGACCAACTAACTGTGGGATTTATTATAGTAGAGATTCTTTTGGTGTCTGGGTTAGCCTAGATTGTCAGATGCCCCTGTGGTCTCTTTCAGCCCTAAAATTCTGTGATTCTGTGATTTGTGCTGGGGGGGGAGTGGAAAGTCCCTTGAGGACAAAGACAATGATGATCTTCTTCCCCCTTCTCCTGTCCCCCTCCACTCAGTGTCAGCAGCTATGACCGAAACCAGCCATATGCCGCTGAGTGGTCTGATGATGAGAGTGGAAATCCCTTCGGGGCGGGTGAGGCCAATGGGGGTGCCAACCCTTTTGAGGACGATGCCAAGGGGGTGCGTGTTCGGGCACTCTATGATTACGATGGGCAGGAGCAGGACGAACTCAGCTTCAAAGCAGGTTTGACCTGGGGGGGCCCCAGGGGATGGGACATGAGTGAGCAAAGAGCAGAGTTTCTGTCTGGGGATTAGATGACAAGAAGACATGGAAAATCATGAAAGTTGGAAACATGGAGGCAGCTGGGAGAGATCAAGTGTTGGGCAGTTGTGAGAGGGTAGCAGGGAATATTGAGGGTGTGACTCAAAAAGCAGGGGACAGATGTAGATATGGTAGCAGACTACAAGAATGAAGGTATATGGGACCAGAAAGGCAAGGGGTCAGGGGATAAAGATTGGGGAGTATGGAACATGGAACTGTGGAATGTTGGGAGCCTGGCAGAAGAGAATTCCAGACAAGATGTAGGGTAGAATTAAGGATCCCCATTCGAAGAGTCAAACCACATCCCCCCTTTTTTGGAGGGGGGAAGGCAGGGCAATTGGAGTTAAGTGACTTGCCAAGGTCACACAGCTAGTAAGTGTTAAGTATCTGAGGCTGGATTTGAACTCAGGGTCCTCCTGACTCCAGGGCTGGTGCTCTACTCACTGCGCCACCTAGCCACCCCCAAAATTTAGATTTTTTTTTTTTTACCACATCCTTTTTTTTTCCCAACCATTAACCCCTATCTCCTGGTATGTCCCTCTAGGAGATGAACTCACCAAACTGGGAGAAGAAGATGAACAGGGTTGGTGCCGAGGTCGTCTGGACAGTGGGCAGCTTGGCCTCTATCCTGCCAACTATGTGGAGTCCATCTAACTGTCTCTCCCCATCTCCCATCAGCCCACCTCATCTCTTTCCCCTCTATCCCTCCCATCTCCTTTCTCCTGCCATCTATCCCTTCATCCCTTGCTGACCCTCTTCCGTCTTCTAACCTTTCTGATCCACCCTCTTCCACAGTCAACCCATTCCTCCTCATGCCCCAGCTCCATAGAGTTCCAGACATATTTTCCAATCAAGCTTTTATTTTTTTAAAAGTCGTCTTGGGAAGAAAAAAAAATAGAAAAAAATAGAAAAACAAAGAAAAACCAGAAATAAGCATTTGAAGTAGTACCATAGAGTGGGGACAGGGAAGGGGTAGGGTTGGGGAAATAATCTCCTTGCAGGTGAGGGGCCACAGCCTCAGCCAGCAATGTTGGCAAGGGCTCTTGGTCTTCAGATCTCACCAAGGAGGTCTGTCTCTCTGTGCCCTTCACAAGTCTTCCAAGACCCCTCCTCCAGGATCCCTGACTCCTATCCATTCTCCTCAGGCTGGCTTACAGAATGTCAGAGCTGGAAGGGACCTTACAGACTGTCTAGTCTAGCTCCTTCATTTTATGGAGGAGGAAATGGAAGCCTGGAAAGGGAAAATGACTGGTCTAAGGTCACATGTCAGGGTAGCAGCAGACAAGAACTCAAGACTCCTGACTCTTCAATCCAATGCTTTTTCTACTAGACCACACTGACCTCTAAGGACTCTTGTTGCCACCTCCTCTCCCTTCAAGGATCTCTCTCTCCCTCCCTCCTTCTCTCTCTCTCTTTCTTTTTCTCTCTCTGTCTTTCTGTCTCTCTGTCTGTCTCACTGTCTCTGTCTGTCTCTGTCTCTGTCTCTGTCTCTGTCTCTCTGTCTCTCTCTGTCTCTCTCTGTCTCTCTGTCTCTGTCTCTCTCTCCCTCCCTCCTATTCTTCCACAAGAGGACAGCCCACTCCTCCACCTCCCACATGGGTCCCACTGAGGACTGCTGTCTAAGGGAGGGTGAGATCTTTCAGTTTCTAAGTCTTCCACTGGGCTTTCTGAGGTCTTCCTATTCTCACATGTCCTTTCCTTATGCTATTCCATCCTCTCTCCTGGTGGCTATGGAAAAAGTGGGGAAGAAGGAGATGCAGATGAAATGGCTGGGGGTGGTGATGGCAGGATGGACCCCTTCCCTCCAAACTGGGGTAGGTGGGAGATAGTAGCTCCCACAGAGCAGATTTGGAGAACTAAAGGTGCAGGCACTCCCAGCAATGAGAGATGGGGAGGCAACGATGCCCTGAGCATCTCTTGGTCTTAACTCACCCTGATCTAGGACCTTTGTTTGGGGGACAGAGGGAACAGTCTTTTCCTTCCTGAGTTGCTGGGCTTAGTCACATGTGTCACAGGATATGGGATTCTGATTCAGAGTTCAACTGGGATCATCAAGGTTGTAGCAGTAAGACCCTTTCTCCCATCCCTAAGCCTGGGTTAGGGGTGCTGAGGGTGAGCCCCAGCTTGGGAGGATGGCCTTTCCCAGAAGTTCATACTCTTAGCATCACTCCATGGAGGGGAAGGGAGAGTAATTGTCTCAGGGTAGTCATCTTACCCCAACCATGGTTGCTGACCTGGATGGAAGAGGCTGCCCCTTTAAATATACCCACACATGGATACCTCACCCCCAAGTAGACACTTGCTAGATGGCTTCTAGAACCCCAAAGTTATGAAAATGTCTAGCACCTTGTGGACAAAATCAGCAACAGTAGCAACTACTTTGTCAACAGAAGATGCAGGAAGGCAACATTTTATCCTGTTTGGCATTCAGAACCCAAGCAGGTGGGCCCCCACCTCTCCCACTCCCTATTCCTACATATGCCATGAGGACGCCATTGTCCCTCTCCACTCCTGCGTATCTTATCCTTCCCCTTCCCCTTTCTGGCCTGGGGCAGGCACTAGAGGGACTCTGTCCCTCAAAGCCTGGGTGAGTTTGTGGTTGGGAGCCATCCTTGGAAACCTCGGGTCTGTGGGGCTGCTGGCAAGAGAGAAAGGGAGGGATTGCCACAGGAGGGGTAATGCAGTTAGTCCTCTTGGCTCTCTCTACCTCCATTCAGAATCCTAGGGCCACTCTCTTCTTCACCCTCTCCTCTCATCCTCAAGAGAGTTACTCCTAGAAACTGAGGTCACTCCCCCCTCCCGCAGCCTGGCCCTCTACTGGACAGGCCTCCACATGACTCCCAATACACTTAGGAGGAAGAATGGACAGGGGAAGAGCAGCCTTTGGGAAGCCCTGACACTTTAGCAAGATGGCTACTGTCTTAAGGTGACACACTAGTCTGATTTCACTGGAATCTTCTTTTCTCTTTGATTCCTTCATCTTCACCTTGTCAGGGAGGTGGTGAGTTTGTTTCTGCTTCCCTTCCCTCCCCACCCCCTTAGGGTGGGCAAGCTTGGACCATTTCCCAGAGGCCTGAGGTAGAAGGCTGGTGGTCCCTACAGACAGGGATGAAAGAATTACCTGCCAAAATGGGAGGCAGGAGATATTAGAGACAGGATTTCAGATCTTGGTCTCCTTTAATCAGGGGCACTTTGGAGATAAACTGCATTCAAGTCAAAAGCCAGCAGCCCAGGAATAGGATGAGAGAAAACTCCATAGGGCCTTCCCTGCCTTCATCTTGCTATTGGAGAGGGGCTGGGTCTAGTTGTAGGGAGTGGTGGTAGTGAAGGGTTCTGGTGACCCACAAAATTGTATGCTCTCGCAACTGGGTCTCCCTGGGAAGCTGATACCAATGGATGGCCATGCAACCCCAGGTGAGACTTGATTTAGCAGCTCTCAGTGCCAGCCCTTGGAAATCTTCAATCCTCCTCCACCTCCTAGAGCATGCTAAACAGAAGTCAATTCTAGCAGCATCAAGATCCTTTATTCCTTAATGTTTGCCCCTTTATTGCTGCTAAAGCTGAAGAAGTCTGAGCCAGTGGGAGCTGGGGAAGTGGAATTTGAAACTCAGGACCATGGATAGAAACCCCTTACTCAGACAGCGTCACAAAGAACCCCCATAGAAAGAGTTCTTGGATTTTTTTTTTTTTGCCTCCAGATGCCTTGACTTTATCATTATCCTAGTATCCACCCTGAAGCTTTAACTCCCAGACTCTTGGAGCCCTTGATGCCCAGTAGCACTGCTCTGAGAGGGGCCTAATTAGAGTCTGATCTCTCCCTAGGGTCAAAGGCAGCCACCCACTAGGTGCACTGCCCCTCCCCAGCCTTTAACCACACCAACAAATCTTCCCATTCCCTCTCTCCATCACTGATACAGCTTTAGACTTCTACTCTAATTTGGGATGGTCCCCTGTAAAACTCAAAGCATTATTTCAGGAAACTTCCAATCAAGAATGGGCAGAAAGGGCCCAGGAATCCACCTGCCTCCCAGGGTTGTTATGAGGATCAAATGAGATAATGATGATAAAGCATAGCACAGCGTCTGGCACTCTAAGTGACATATAAATGTTAGCTGTTATAATCCAGCTCCTGATCCCAGAAGCAAATCTCTCCTGATTATTCCTAAGACCAGTTAGGACAGCGGGACTCTGCCTCTTGTTTTCTCCTCTCCTCACTTTCCTATACCCCTCCTCATGGAAATGATGACTTGTGACTTATGCATCTTAGGACACAGATGCCACTCTCTCTTAGTGATGTACCCGGAGATATCTCTGTAGCTAGGGAAGGGAGGGGGATGCTGCTTTGTCCAATCTCTGTCTCCCTTCTTTTCTTTCTGCACTGGACTCCAACCTAGCCATGCCCAAGGAATTGTTTTGGGGCCTCCATCCATTCTGACTGCTGAGAAGTTCCCATACCTACACACTGTCCCAGGAGAACTTCCACATCAGCCTTCTCTGGCTTCTCTGGGATGTTGGGGCTAGCCTCTACCCTAATTTGCCCAATCTAAAGGGGGCATCTACAAGGGAATGTGAGAAGGCCAGTGGTGAATTCTTATGGCCCCATAATACACATACACACACACACACTCACACACACAAAACCATACTCCTCCATTGTGGTTCATCCCCACTCTCACCCTACAATACACATATATACATACAAATACATACATATGTTTATATTTATATACTGTGATTGACTGGATAAAAACCAGAAATCTGTTGCTGTCTCTTGGACTTTCTTAATTTGAATATCCTCTACTCCTGGGGTATGAGAGACCTGAGATTTTCCTTCAGAGTCTGGTTACCATTAAGGGGCAAGTCCACAGAGAGAAGTGGTGCTGTAGAAAGGATGCTGGCCCAAGGATTCAGGAAACTCCAGTTCTTGTCATATTATCTGCCAAGAACTTGCTCATTATCCTCAGACAAGTGACTTCTCCAGACATCAGTTTCCTGTCCTAGAAGAGGAGGGGCTTGGTCTGGTTGGTCCCTTGCAGCTTTACCATCCTATCAACTCGAGGACCAGCAGAGACTGGATGGCCTCTCATGGAGGAGACCATTGGAAACAAGAAGTACCAATAAGGAGGTCAGACTTAGTGGGCACCTGACAGCTGTGCTCAAGTATCTGAAGAGGTGTCATTTGGAAGAGGGACAAAGGAGAAACGAGGCATAATGGATAGAAGTGGAAAAGAGATTGCTTTTAGCTTAATAAAAGGAAAAACCACTAATCAGGTAGAAATTGGGCTATTGAAGGAGGTAGTGAGGTCCCTACTACTGAATGTGTTAGATGGTTAGATGACCTCTTATGGAGAATATCATGTTGGGGAAAGTGGGTAGGAAGGGGGCACTTATTCATGCAGGAATAGAACCAGGGGACCTCTGAAGCCCCTACGAACTCTGTGATTAGTTCTGAGATTACCAAGAACTGAGGGTATTTGGAAAAAGTTAATGGAGGAAAAAAAGGGACAGAAAGGTTTGGTCCTGGGCAGACAAGGCCAGGGATGGAGGCTGTGGGGTGGAAGTTTGGTAGGCCGTCTTCCCAAGGCCTGGCTATTGTCCTTGTGTTGCTGTAACCCTGTTCTCTGGGCTCCTGAGCTCCTTATCCTACCAGCAGTGACTGTGGGGACTTCTTGGCCACCCCCCTTACTCCACCAGCTCCCTTCACTGCCCAGTTCCCAACACCTGTACCACAGGCTCTTCCCTTAACTCCCTGTTCCTCCCATCCCAACTCAAGCAAAATGATCCCCAGGACAGAGCCAGGGTCAACTCTGTAACTACACCATGCATTAGGGATAAAGAGACAATGTGAGAGATTTGAAATCAGGATTGGTGGTAATCCCAGCCTGCTATTTACTACTTTGGTGACCTTGGACAAGTCATTTCCCCTCCTCTAGGCTCAGTTTCCTCCTCTGTAAAATGGGAGGTGGGGAAGGGTTGACTCATTGTATTAGGTTTTATTGCCTTTCTTATCTATCTTAAGCCTCACTATCCGGAGTGGGCAGGGAAGTCTGATGTCCCTATCTTTGGTGAAATTGCTTCTTATGGCAAGCATTCTCCAAATAGTGGGGGTGCCTAGGATTGTTTCTGTACTGGTTGGGACCTCTCTCCCCAGCTGCAGCCCCAGGGACAGGAACAAAGAAGACTTGGGGTTGGGGTGGGGTTGGGTTAGGGTGAGAAGGAAACTGGATCCAGAGGTATGGTTTCCCTGGGGTAAGTCACAGAAGAATGGGCCACTCAGAGTATACAGTCCTTACACCCAGATAAAGTTCTAACTCTGAGAGTCCCTGGTTCTACAATTCAGTGATGTTCCTCATGAGGAGCACCTCATGGTTGCCCACAGTCGTCTTGCACGGATGAATGGAGGCTACAGAATGTGTAGAGGTGGGTTTCAGAGAACCTGGCTTTAGTCACCCTGAGAAGAATCCTAGCCCAGCCTTCAAACTGGTGAGGAGTGGTTGGTTAGGGAGAGAGTCCTTATATCTGAATTAGAAACTCACTGGAACAAACAGGGTTCCAAGCAGTGTGGCTCGGGGAGAAAATAGGGCACCTGATGTATATTAACATCCTTCCCTCCTCTTCCTCCGTTCCATCTCCCACCAAACCTCTGAAGAAGGTTCTCTTCAACGGTCAACTCTGAGGTCCTAGAACAGGGCCTGGTGAGCAGATATAGCAGAGTGACACAAGGCCATCCCATTGCTGTTTCATCATAGTCTGAGTTCACATCTTTGTCCAACCTGCCTGTCCCCTCTCCCCTCTCTGTCCAACAGATACAATAGAGGGGAAGGACCCCAGGTCCCAATCAGACCCCCTGACCCCTTGACAACTCCCAAATCTATGAATAAAGACAAAACTATTTTATTCATGTATATGAGCTTGGTTGTTCGTGGGACCCTGGCAAGGGGGGGGGGGGGGTCACACCTGGTGAGAGGGGGAGGACCTTTTTGAAGAGTTGAGGCATGGGCCCAGTGTTTGGGAGCTCAAAAGTAGGTGCTAGGCAAATGGAGGAATTGGTCTGGGTAGGGGCGGGGATAGGGGTGGTGGTTGGGGCAGGGCACAGTTTGCTGGCATATGCAAGCCTCACTTATCAGGGTTTCCAAGGGGACCAAGGTTGGGAAGCAAATTTGTGAGATGGAGTCTCTTATACCTCTGTGTGGATCTTGAAGTACATACAACTAGACAGAGCTTCCCTCTTACCCCTATCCCATTCCATTCCTGTTCTTTCCTCTTCCTGTAGCTTCCATCCCAGTCCTAAGGCCCTAGCCTCTCCTGCCCATCTGATTATCCTTCCTTTTCTGCTGAGTCTTCCCTCCCTCAGGTCCCTGAGATAGCTCTTCTACCCAGAGCAGGGGTGGGGAACCTCTGGCCTCAAGGCCACATGGGGCCTTCTAGGTCCTTGGGTGCTGCCTTTTGACTTCTTAAGGGGATTTGTTCTATGAGGTTTGGATTCAGTCAAAGGGCCACACCTGAGGACCTCTAGGCTGTAGGTTCCCCATCCCTGACCTAGGTATATTTCCCAGTCCCAGGCTCTGGGAGAGGAAGAGGTGTTGAGAGAAGAGAATCACCTAGAACTCCTGTCAGGGGCAGAGCCAGGGAAGCTAGAGATGGACCTTAGAAGGAATGGGAGGAGACAAAGAAAACCTGTTGAGCAAACCCCATGCTAAGGATCTGGCCTGGGCTGCAGGCCTTCCTCCTCCCTGTTCGGGGAAGAAAGAGTAGAGGAATCAAGATGGCCCAGGATGGGACAGCTGGGACCTGGTCCGGATGGCTCGGCCGCCTCCGCTGCTGCTGCCCCTTCCAGCTCTTGGGTTCTGCCATTCTGTGATCAGTAGAGGCCAGAGGCAAGGGGGTCGGAGACAGAAGCAACCCCTTTGCTGGAGCCATTCAGATGGCACAGAAGAGGCCAATAGGCTGTTTGCTCAATGCAGAAGTAAACTTTTTCCTTGACAATAAAACTGCTGGGGGTAGGGAAAGACAGTCCAGGAAACCGGGGTTAACTCTCAGTTCTCTGAGGCTCATTTTGGCTCTGACTCCATCTCCTACTTCAGACTCAAAGGTCTCGGGTTCAAATTCTGGCTCTGCCAGTAACTAGCTGTGTCAGCTCAGGTAAGTCTCTCTGGCCCTCAGTTCCTTCACCTGTATAATGAGGGAGTGGGATTCAATGGCCTCTCAATGTTCCTTCCTCTGAATCTGTGATTCTGTGATTCTTTGGTGGGGTGGGGGCTGGGGAGGAGAGAATCACAGTTTCTCTTAAACAAGCAAGTTGCCATGAGGCTGAGTCCCAGACCTTCCCGTTAAAGCTCACACCTACTTCCACCCGCCACCCCCCTCTCTTCTCTCACACCTCTTCAGTTGGCACAAATTCTCCCACCCTCACAAGTCTGGAAATAGACACATTCACAGAAACACTCCTGATGGGATGGGGAATCTCAAGGTCTGTTCACAAAAAGAGATAAACAACTAACTTCTGGAGGGGTGGGGGGCATAACAATCCCCTGACCTGAGCTCATCCCCAGCTCCCCTAAGGGGCTCCATCAAGACAGACACATTTATGAGGTATGATGTCCTAAGGGATCTGGGAAAGGATTGGGGATCATACCCCCTCCCCCCACTCTAGATAGACTCCCAAAGGCTTGCAATGATAAAAGCCTCCTTTGGCAAGAGTAGGGATGGGGGGAGATGGGGAGGCACCTGCATTTGTCATAGTGGTAGGCGCTGGTCAGACAGACCTGGTATGGGTGCTTGGGACCGCTCAAGCTTTGAAACCTCTTTGTCTCACTCTTCCTCCCTGTCTCCTCCAGGAGGCGCTGCCCATCACCCCAGGCTTGTGTTGGCAAAGGACAAGTAAGAGAAAGGCAGGTCTGACTTCCTCCTCTTTGTTATCCTTGGCCTTAGGGAAGGAGTCCCTTCACCCCCCTCTAGATCAGGCAAACTCCAGGGATTCAAGGGATGGAGCTAAAAAAGACAGATTCTCCTTGCTGCTCCCTATCATACTCATTTCTACATCTTTGCTTCGGCTCGTACATCCCCTTCCATATTATTCTCCCAGATTCTTTTCCATATTCTTACCCATCCTTCAAATCTTCCCCATTTTCTTCCTCTGAAAAGCCTTCCCTGGCAACTCCCTACCCCAGCACAGACATTTCCTCAGTCCTTCCCTCCGTCCTCTGGACCTTTCCAGGCCATAATTGAGCTGGATGACCATTTTATATCTGTGTGCATGTTTATGTGTACGTGGGTGCCTCCCCAACTAGACTTAAGGACGAAGCCTCTGATTTCTCTAGCATTCATCCCACACCCACACCCACCCCTTCCTAGCCCCAAATACAGACCAGGTTCTCAGTGAACCTTTATGGGATGAATTGACGGTGGAAAGGCTGATAATAAGCATCAAGGGGCTCCTGGGAGTCTCCAGTTGGGTTGGGATCCCAGATCAGGGAGTAGGAAGAGCAGCAATAAACAGTTGAAAGAGTCCTCCCTTGGGAGGTCATTCCAGGGTCACAGTGACTCTGTGTGTGTGTGTGTGTGTGTGTGTGTGTGTGTGTGTGTGTGTGTGTGTGTGTTTCCTGCCCCATGAGAGAGCAGAGAAAAGGGTAAGAGAGCAGGTTAATATTTTAGAAGGAGAGTCTCGTCAACAATTTGGCCGGATAAAGACCCCCACCCGCATAGGGCCCCAGTACCAGAGAATATACTTGTGTTTGTTCAAAGAGAAGACCAGTCCTCCACCTCCCAACACAGGCCCCTTGTTCCTTGGACAGGGCTCAGCTCTGGGGTTGGGCAATGAGCCAATCTGGAGCTCAGCATTCCCAGTCCCCTTGCCTGAGCACAGTTCCCAGCAGCACTGACTAGGGTCAGGGGGTTCTGGGTAGAGCAGACAGGGCCTAGGTTGGGCTAGGGGGGCAAGCTGAGAAAAAGGTAAGCCAGTGGGGTGAGACCAGAGTCCCAGTCCTGGCTCCCTGTATCCGGGGTTGCCCACCAGTCAAACAGGATGTACAAATTGGTAAACCAGTCGCTGGGAGATGTCGGGTTTGCGAATGATCCCCTTCTTGTAATACTGGCGGATGGAACGGCTCAGCTTGTCATAGTTCATGGCAGGACGATTCTTGCGGATACCCCACAGCCGGGCCACCTGGGCTGAGTCCTCAATCTTGAAAATGCCTGGAGAAGGTTTGTCAGGTGAACGGAAGGAATCAGGATAGGAGAGCAGGGTGAAGGATAGAGACAAGGAAAGGCATGTCGAGTTAATTTAGATCAGTTTCCTAGATGGTGGAGAATTTGGGATAAGGGGATGTTTGGAGACTCATTTCAAAGTCTTCGCTCTATACCAGGCTGCAGTAGGGAAATAAGGGGGAGTTGATGGGAGTGTGTGTGTGTGTGTGTGTGTGTGTGTTCTCTCTAAACTTCTCCTGCCCTTCAAGCAAATTAGAATTATCCCAATAGTCTGGAAAATCTATGACTCCATCTTTGTGCCTTTAGGCAGCACTGTATCCAAGTCACTGAGGAAAGATGGCTCCCAGATTACCCTTTCCCTCCAAATCCTCTTTCTGGAGCGAGACAAGAAGTTCTATTGCCTCTCAGATAAGCATCTGAGAGTCCACTCCACCAAGAAGCGTCTTCCGATGGTTACCTACAGCCGCTTTCCCTACCATCTTAATCTCCTCCTTTCTTCAAGGCCAAGGCCACCGGCCTCCTCTCAGTTTCTTTAACCCCCGTGATGACCTCTCCTCTATAGTCTTACAACTCTCACCTTCCCCTGAGAGGCCGGCGGCCTGGAGTAGTGGAGAGAGCGTCTGACAGGTGTTGGCATCGGGGTCTGCCCCTGACTGGCAGCATGACTGTGGTCAGACCACTTCGGCTTAAGCTTTTCATGAATCACTTGACAAGCCTCTAACTTTACTAATCTTGTGGATAAATTGGGGGACAGATAACAGCATGATTATGTGTGTTCAAAACCAGCTGAATGACCAGATAATAATAACAAGAGCATTTATATATGGTTTTTTTTGGAGGGGGGAAGGCAGGGCAATTGGGGTTAAGTGACTTGCCCAAGGTCACACAGCTAGTTGTGTCACGTGTCTAAGGTTGGATTTTAACTCAGGTCCTCCTGACTCCAGGGCCAGTGCTCTATTCATTGCACCACCTAGTTGCCCCAATCATAAAGTTTTGGTTTTTTTTAAAGATTTGCAAAGCACTTTACAAATATCTCATTGGATCCCCACAACAACCTTGGGATGTAGGTGCTATTATATTAGATCCATTTTACAGATGAGGAAAGTGAGACAAAGAGTAAAGTAACTTTGCCCAGGGTCACATGGCGAGTGACTGTCTGAGGCTGGATTTGAACTCAAGTCTTTCTAACTCCAGGTCCAGGGCTCTATTGATTGCACTACATCTCTGCCTCAAAGATTAGTCATTTAATGGGCCAATGCTAATAAAAGTTTTATTCTAGCACCTCATTGTGACATGAAGGTGGCCTTGGAATTTCAAAGCTTATGCCGGCAGAGTGTGAGCTCTAAAACTCTGACTATCTTTTCAGGTTGGAAATATATGGTCCCAGTAGTAGAGGGCATGTGCTTTCCAGAGACCAGGCTGGCTAAGTGCGGAAAGTTGCCAGTAAGCTGGCCACTTTGGTGATGACCTGGGGACCTATGAAACAAGGGAAGGCACAAAGTGATCCTGAGTCATGTGTGGGCCCCTTCCTTTTCTGTAGTGATGTTGGCAGAGTATTGGGAAAAGGGGGTAGAAGGTGCCGAGAATCAGAGTTTTTAGATCACTTATAAACATTAACCCAACTCTGGATGTGACATCCTTGTCCAGTGACCACTAGGATAGCTTATAACTAGAGGAAATGAATTAGATTTTTTTGTGAAGGAAATGAATTGTATCAATCTTTACATTCTCATCACCGAGGTGATGAGAACGTATCAGGAAGATGCAGCTAGATGGGAGGATGGTACATGGGTCCTCCTTGGCAAAAGCAAATAGAAAATGTTCATTTTGTCATGTGGAGCAAAGGCAACAAGAAATGGATCTCTGTGGTACATGAACCCATCTTCCCTTACATTGCTAATGTCAAGTATAAGTCTCTGGGCATGGGAAGAGGAAAAGTATTGGATAAAACTATGATGATGTCACTAAGAAGGCCTCAATAAAAATTTATTTTAAAAAATAAGTAAAAGTTGCAAAGCTTCCTGCAGCTTAGGTACTGATGACAATTGAGTCAGAGTCAGAGGGTAGAGAAATTATATAACAGTATCCGTAAGTTCCTCTAAATAAAATTGACATATAACTTAACATTTATTTGATGGCTACAATGCCATTGTCAGTTTGGAGGAGGATGGTAAAAAATATGTTGGAAAATGTGGCTCAGGATCAAGAAATCCAAAAGGCTGAAAGCTTGCAGTTTACACAAAAAACATATATCATGAATATGTTATTCAAGAAGATGAACATTAAATAACAGCCAAAAACCTTTGACTATAACTGAACAGACAGGAAATGGATGGTTACTGATGTGTGGGATCCTTTACAAACTGACTGCCAAATCATTAACTTGTTAAAGCAAAAAATCAAAACCAGAATTTAAAGAAGAATAAAAATGAGAGCATAGACATGGATTTTTGTGGTAGAAAGAACTCCCTCACACACAAAAAAGTGAGTACCCATTGACCAGGGAATACTAGAACAATGGTATTATGTGCATGTGAAATGCTAACTATGAGGGTTTCAGAGAAACATGGGAAGACTTCTATGAACTGATGCAGAGTGAAGGAAAGAGCAGAAGAATAATACATGAAATGACCCAAACTAGGTAGTGCAGTAAATAGAGTGTTAGGCCTGGAGTTACAAAGTTCTGAGTTCAAATCCAACATCAGACATCTACTAGCTGGTGGCTCTGGATGAGCCACTAAAGTCATTTGTTTGCCTCAGTTTCCTCATCTGTAAAATGGGGATAATAATAGCACTCACAATCCAGGGCTGTTGTGGGGATTAAATGAGATAATATTTGTAAAGAGTTTAGTGCCTGGGACGTAGTAGGTCCTATATAAACATTAGTTATTATTATTAAAAGTAAACTAAAAGGAAGCCAAATTCTGATTAATTGTAATGATTAATCTTGGTCCCTGAAGTTTATATAGATAATTAAACAAGCCTTGTTCCTTGGTCTCAAGCAAGAAAATTACAAGTACACAATGCTACATACACTGCCAGTGACATATAAATGCTGGTCAACGGGGCTCAGACTCCAAAGAAGCCATCAGTAGGAAGCAAGCCTCCATATGCACCTAAGTATTTATAGCAGCACTTTTTGTAATAGTAAATAACTGGAAACAAAATAGATGCCCAGCAAATGGGGGGAATGGCTAAACAAACTGTGGTACATGAATAGAATGGAATATAATTGCATGAATGCAAGGCTGTATGAATACAGAGAAGCATAGAAAGATTTACATGAACTGACATAGAGTGAAATAAACAGGACCAGGAAAATAACATAGACAGTGACTACAGTTATATAAATGGAAAACCAACCACACACAGCAAAATCAAAAGGGAATGTAACAGAATTACAATGGTCTAGGAGGCCTTAATGAAGAGATATGAGAAAATTCAGGGGACAGCTAGGTGGTGTAGTGGATAGAGCACCAGGCCTGGAGTCAGGAGGACTCATCTTCCTGAGTTCCAATCCAACTCAGACACTTACTAGTTGTGTTACCCTGGGCAAGTTGGGAGAGATAAGACACCTGAGTCCTGTGTCCTAAGGAAGCTCAATGGTGCAGTCAATAGAGTGCTGGGCCTGGAGTCAGAAAGACATCTCCCTGAGTTCAAATCTGGTCTCAGACATGTACTAGCTGTGTGGCCTTGGGCAAGTCATTTAACCCTGTTTTCCTTAGTTTCTTCATCTGTAAAATGAACTGGAGAAAGAAATGGCAAACCACTCTAGTATCTTTGCCAAGAAAACCCCAAATGGCATCATGAAGAGTCAGACATGACTGAAATGACTGAATGACCACACAAGAGGATGCCTCCACCTCATGGAGGAGGGAAGCCCACAGGTGTTAAATGTTGCACATTTCAGACTTTTTCAATGTATTAACCAGTCAGGTTGTTTTTTAATCTTCTTTTTCTTTCTCTTTTTTGGGGGGATTTTAAAATACTATTTGTTATTTGGGATAGCTCTCTGGGCATGGGAGGGGGAAGGGTATTAGATAAAAAAGGGATTGGACGATGTCAATAAGAAGGCATCAATAAAAATTTATTTTTAGAAATAAGTAAATCAATGCTTATTGAATTATGTACAACAAGGACTCTAAAGTAGAAAATCAGTAAAGGCTCAGGGATGGGCATCTAGGGAGACCAGGGAAAACAGACAGTTGAATGCTTCAGTGCCTTTATAACGCTGAGATCTAGTCAAGAAAACCTCCGTGGTGTGATTATGGCAGAATATGGGTAAGTATTACAGGATAAGAAGGTGTGAATGGGCTCTTCCTGCCTCCCCCCATCCCTCTGCCCCCCTGCTGGAGGGAGGATTTTTGTCAAGGAGAACACAGACACAGTGAAGGAGAAGTCAACAAAACGGTGGGTGTCTAGTGGGATCTGTCCTTGGTCCTGTTCTGTTCAACGTTTTCGTCAGTGATTTGGAATGCTTATCAAATTTGCAAATGACACATTATTGAGATAAATAGCTATGGAAGCAGCATCCAAAAAATCCTGACAGTCCGGAACACGCGGCTAAATCTCACCAGACGAAGTTTTGCTTTTGTTGTTGTTTAGTTGCTCCAGTCGTGTATGTCTCCTCATGACCCCGTTTAGGGCTCTCTTGGCGAAGATACTGCAGTGGTTTGTCATTACCTCCTCCAGCTCTTTTTACAGATGAGGGAACGGAGGCAAATAGAGTTAAGTGACTTACTCAGGGTCACACAGCTAGCAGGTGTCGGAGACCAGATTTGAACTCAGGAAGGTGAGTCTTCCTGACTCTATTCACTGTGCCACGTAGCTGCCCTGAGTCGAGATGACCTAAGTTCAAATCTAGGCTCAGGGTCTTAGTATCTGTGTGACCTTGGGCGAGTCATTTGATCTCTGCTTTCCTCAGCTTCCTCGTTTGAAAAATGGGGATAATAATAGCACCCACTTCCCAGGTTGTTGTGAGGATCAAACAAGATCGTATTTGTAAAGCCCTCGGCACAGTGTTAGGCACATGGTTGTTGTTGTTGTTGTTGCTGTTGAATTGTTCAGTTGTGTCTGACTATTCGTGACCCTGTGGCCCACAGCAAGCCAATACCGTCCATGGGATTTTCTTGGCAGAGATACTGGTTTGCCATTTCCTTCTCCAGTGGGCATACAGTAGGTACTTAATAAATGCTTTCCCCCTTCCTCTCTAGTCCAACCCCTTCCTTTTATTGAACAGGAAACTGAGAAATATGAGGTAACTTGACCAAGTTCACACAAATAGTACATGGTATGACTAATATGAAAATATGTTTTATATGATTGCACATATATAACCTACACCAAATTGCTTAGTGTCTTAGGGAGGGGGGAGGTGAAAAAGGGAGAGAGGAAATCTAGAACTCAAAATTTTTTTAAAATGAATGTTAAAATTTGTCTTCACATGTAATTTGAAAAAATAAAATACTGCTCAAACAAACAAACAAACAGTACATGGTAGACAAGAAGCTAATCCAAGAATCTGAATCGTTCTGGCACTGACTTATGGTGTGGCTTTGGCCCTTCTCCGAAGGTGAACCCAGGGGATCTCTAAGGTCTAGAGTCCTCTTCTGGACCCTGTCTGTCCACCCCTTTCCCATTCCCATTCCTATGCCAAAGTCATCTCATCCCCTCCCTCTCCTCCTCCAGCCTCCTGCTCAGGGTTCCTCCTCGCCTCCGGTCTCCTCAGTTCCCAATATGGCCCTTCTCACCCCTCTCCCCCCACTCACCTTTCTCCTTATTGAGCCATCGGATGAAGCGGCCGTAGCTGTGTGGTTTGAGCAGTAGCTCTTTAAGGAACTGCCAAAGGTGGATTGGCTGGCCCGAGCAGGAAGAGTCTACTTCACTGTCATTCCAAGTCTCCTCACTCCCCACTGCTGGGGGAAGAAGAGAGGAGAGACACACTGCTCAGTCCTGGAGGGCCCCTGTTTGCCTCGGCTTATCTGTTCCCCCCTCCACCCCCTTACTCCCCCAAACCCAGCCTCCCAAGGAGCTCACCACAGACATGCAGAGCTCCAGAGGTTCTCTCTTTCATCCAGGTGGCTGTAGCAGAAGGAAGGGCTTGATGAGAATCACAGAGACACCAGCCTGAGTGTCAGAGAAGAGGAAGGCAGGGACCTTAGGACCCTGGGCCTAGAGCTGGAAGGGACCTCAGAGGCCATCAAATCCAACCCTCTCATTTTACATATGAGGAAACTGAGGCTGGGAAAGCAAAATGATTTATCCCAGATTACAGAGGCAAACCAGCATTAGAGGTGAGATTGGAACCCATGTCCCGACTCAGAGCCAGCCTTCTTTCTCTTGGACCACATTGTTTCCCTCTGAGTCAGGGGAGTAGACTTCAAGGCTCAAAGTGAGTGCATCAACAGTGTGGAAAAACAACCTGATAAGAGAGGAGTGGTGTCCAGAAGGAATGAGGAGATGGGGCACATCTGGAATGTCTAGTTCTAGGTGTCGCATTTGGGGAAGGACATTGGCAGGCTGGAGTTCATCCAGAGGAGGGTGACTCAGGATGATTGAGGGGACCAGAGAGTCAGAAGTATAACAGGAGTTAGGACGGGACTGGAGTTGGCGCTGAAGATGGGAACAGGAACGGAATCAGGATTGAGAATGGGACCACAGAGCTGGAGCAGAGAATCATGTCTTTAGAGCTGGAAGGGACCTTTTAAAACCATTGAATCCATTTTGCATATAAGGACACAGGCACAGGGAAGTTAAAGGACTAGCCTAGTTTCTTGTGTCTGAGGGGGGATTTGAACCCGAGCCTTCTGAGTGCAAGTTCAGTGTCTTATTCCTGACTTTAGGGGATGGGGATGAAGCAGGAGATGAGCTTGGGGACCAAGATCAAAGGACTTGTGCCCCAATTTAAGTTTAGGGCAAAGGGATCTGTTTTCCCTTGAAGAATGTAAATGACCTCTCAGGTGGAGCCCAGATGCATCTTCTTTGTGTATTCTGTTCCAGGGTAAGGGTCATCATAGCGTAGGATGTCACAGTGGGTAGCAATGGCCAGTGAGGAGCAGCAGGAGAGCAGTTGCCCCTTGGGTTTGTGGGGCCCAGCCTTTGCCCCATTTCCCCTCAGCTCCTGCCCATGCCTACCTGACTTCCAGATGTCCAAGTGGGCATGCAGAATATCCCCACAGAGCGGTGAGCGCTGGCGGAACTGCTCCTCTGACATAGCACACAGCTCCTTGCCCCCCAGCTCTTGGAAGGCTTTGCCCACTGAAGGTAGCCGGTACTGGTGCTCTGTCCAAAGCAGCCATTTCTGCACGTTCCCTGGACTCCAGTTACTGGGGTCTGTAGGGGGAGAAGCTACACGCTCAGTTCCTGAGACTACAATGCTTATGCATAGGGAAGAAGGCCCTCTGGGAAGGGTAGTGAGACTTCTCTGATCCCTTTCTCTCCCCCTACCCACCACGTGTGCCTTCTATTGATTCCTTTCACAGGACTTGTTGTATCTGACTCTTCATGACCCTGTTTGGGTTTTCTTGGCAAAGATACTGGAGTGGTTTGCCATTTCCTTCTCCAGTTGATTTTACAGATGAGGAAACTGAGGCAAACTGGGTTAAGCAACTTGCCCAAGGCCACAAAGCTAGTAAGTATCTAGACCAGATTTGAACTCAGGGAGATATCTTTCTGACTCCAGGCCCAGCACTCTATTGACTGCACCACCTAGCTTCCTCTGGACACAGGTGCCTTATGTCTCCCAACCAGACCCCTGAAGGCAGGGTATGCATTTTTAATCTTCCCTCTATCTCCCTCAGTGTCTAGCACAGGACTGGGCACATAATAAATGAACAATGGAGGGGATTCTTGGATAACCTCTGAGACTCCTTCCAATTCTGTGAAATACTTGATACTAATGCCATAATTTGAAGGATCCCTTCAAAGAAAGTTTCCTTGCTCCCAACAAAGATATCTCCCCCATAGGCTGCCAGAGGACATGAAATTCTAGCCCCAGAGATTCATTCTTTTTGGACCTGAAGGTTTTTTGCATCTTTGAGAATGTCCTGTTTAAGGTAAAATTTCTTAAGAGCAAATGTAAAATCTTAGACTTGGGTTCAAAAAGTCAACTTCACAAGTATGAGATGGCTATATAGCAGTAGTACATGGGTGGGGGGGAGTGGGAAAGATCTGGGTTTTTTTTTGGAAAGTCTAATATGAGTCATGGCATATGACAGTCAAAAGGTACTTGAGCCTTAGACTTTATTGAAAGAAATACTGTTCAGAGCAACTCTGGAATATGTATTTAATTCTGGATGTTCATTTAACATTGACTAAATGGAGAATGTACATGGCAGCCTGGATGAACCTTGAGATCTTAAGGTGAGATGGTATTAGAACTGCAATTTCATTCGTATTATGAACACACTTTTTCTACCTTCTCTGAAACTTATAGTTGTAGAGACTTGCCCAGTGTCCTATAGTCATTATTATGTAATAGAAGCAAGTCTCCCTGACTCTGGAGCCAACTCTTTGTCCATGAAGTCACGCTGTCCCCTGATGGTGTGGATGTATATATATATATATATATATATATATATATATATATATATATATTTTTTTTTTGCAACAACCCTTTTTTACCTTTAGTGACCATGGAGAAGTTTTACACATTCATAGAGTATATTTTACTTGGTGGGTAATGGTCTGTTTATATTCAAGAGGGAACCATTTTCTGAAGTTTAATGATGAGGGTTGCACCGTTGTCTTCCTTTGCTTTGGTTCTTGGATGGTCTTCTTTAAATGATAGCATCATGTTCATCAATGGTTCTGTACCGAATGCCTCTTGAATAATATGTTTTGCATCCAATGTAGAGAATAGATAAAACTCCCAGAGTGAGGACAATGCCACCAACAAAGCTGCCGATATCAAATTTTGATCCTTTGTTCATCTGGGCATTGATGCTGGATGTGGCTGTGGCAGTAGTTATCATTGTACTGTTGCTGGCTGTGGCAGCCGATGATTTCGAGGCACTGTGGGCTGTTGTGCTTTGAAGGGCACTTCTTGTTGTGGCCAGAGGTTTCACGGTGCTGTTAGTCCCAGGTGATGAGGACTTGGTAGTTACCTGAGGTGTTTCTGTAGTTTTGCTGGTAGAAGCCAATGTGTTAGTGGAAGGTGGAGACGTCACTGATTTGGTGGTGGAAGATGTCAGGTTTGATTGGATTTCTGTGACGTCTGTTGCAACTCTTGGAATTTCATGTATGGTCTGGTTGGTCTGTGTTGTATTCTGTGGTTGGCTATGCGCAGCTTCCAAGAGGAATAGCACCTGCAGCACAGCCACAAGCAAGGGAGCCGAAGTCGTTACCACCGAAAGTCTCATTGTTCCGAGGGAGACAGGCCGGCAGGTCGGTGGGACAGACAGCAGCGCGGGATCTGCGCAGAGGCTACGGCCAATGCCAGTCCTCGCTCCCCAGGCGTTGAGCGGAGCCCGCAACGTGGACCTTTCTGTCCCTTCGGCGCGCTGCGCTGGCCCCGCGCTGGCTGCCTGGCTCGTTCGGCGCTCTCTCCGGATGACCAAATAGGGTCTGCGAGCCCCCGAGTTGGGAAGGGCGGTGTGGATGTATATTGAAAACTTGTGACCCTGCTAAATTTCAGACTTGGACGACTCCCATCTTCCCTAATGCCTTTGCTCCTGCACATCTGCTTAACATAGATGGAGAAAATCACACAACCATCTGATTTAGCCCATTACAAATTTATGTTGGACATCTTCAGTTGGGACCTCCCTCCTACTAGGCAATCCTTCTACAACTCCTTTATCAGGTCACTATCCCACTCCCCACAGTGGCTCTTCCACACCTTCTCATGTCTCCTCAAACCTCTCATGCCTTCCTCTCCTCCTATTTTCTCAGTTGAGAACCTTGCCTTATATTTTGCAGGAAAAATTGAGGCCCATTCACTGTGAGCTTCCTCTTTTCTCCTCTTCGTTATTCATATCACTCAAATGCCTTCTGACACTATCTCCTCCATCTCTTACCTTACACAAAAAGATGGCCTTACTTTTTATTTACCTTCCTACCTACAAAATAGACCTCTTTTTTATCCTCTTCTCCAGCAGCTTGCCCTTTCTGTCATCTCTATTCTATCACTTATCTTCAATCTTTTTCAGTCTATTGGCTTCTTCCCTACAACTTAGGAACACGCCCATGTCTCCCTCCACCCTCAAAAAACCCTTACCTGGTCCTTCCATCTCCACTATTGTCCTGTGCCTTCTGCCCTCTGTGATCAACTCCCTGAAAAAGTCACGTATGATAGATAGATGCCTCCACTTTCTGCACTCTCACTCACTTCTTACACAATCCCTTGCAGTCTGGTTTACAATTGCTATCATTGCCCTCAAACTACTCTCTCAAAAGTTAGCAGTGATCTTTTCTCAATCTTCCTTCTTCTTGACCTTTCTGACACCTTTGACATTGTTGACCACCCTCTTCTTTCATTTTTGTCATGTAACTTTTTATTCAGCAAAACATTAGATTTTTTTATCTTTAGCACGGAAGTTGTCAAAAATATGGAATGCTTCATGAATTTGAGTGTCATCTTTTCTCAGGGGCCATGCTAATCTTCTCTGTATTGTTCCAATTTTAGTATATGTGCTGCTGAAGCAAGCACAGACCACCCTCTTCTTCTTCTTTTTTTTTTTTTTTGCTTTTTGGAGGGCGATTGGGGTTAAGTGACTTGCTCAAAGTCACACGGCTAGTAAGTGTGTCAAGTGTCTGAGGTCCCATTTGAACTCAGGTCCTCCTGACTCCAGGGTCAGTGCTCTATTCACTGTGTCACTTAGACGCCCCTTAGACCACCCTCTTCTTGCTATTCTCTTCTCACTAGGTTTTCAGGACACCACTCTCTCCTGGTTCTCCTGCTACCTGGTTCTCCTGCTACCTGCTAGTCTTCTTTGCCGGATCTTCTTCCAGATCATACCCTTTACCTGCAAGTGTTCTGTCCTAAGTACTCTTCAATTCTCCCTCTCTGCTTCCCTTGATAAACATCAGCTCCCATGGATTCGGTTACTGCCTCCATGCGGATGATTCTCCAATCTATGTATCTTGTTCTGACCTCTCTGCTGTCCTCTAATTCCACATTTCCAGTTGTCTTTTAGACATTCTGCATTGGAAGTCCAATAGACACCTTAAACTCAAATGAAACTCCATATCTTTCCCCCTTCCTAACTTCTCTATCACTGTGGAGGGCCACACCGTCCTCAGGCAGGATAAAACCTAGGCATCATCCTCAACTGCTCACTATCTCTCACCACCTACATTTGCCGACACGTGGCAATTTCACCTTTGCAACATCTCTCAAATATATGTCCCCTTCTCTCCTGTGATACTCCTACTCAGTAAACTCCAGTAGCTCCCTCTTGCCTCCAGGATCAAATATAAAATCCTCTGTGTGGCACTCAAAACCCTTCACAAATGGGGCCCCTCCTACCTTTCCAGTTTTCTTATACTTTACTTCCCACCACACACTCTGATCCAGTAACACTGGCCTCTTTGTTATTCCTCAAACAAATAACTCCATCTGGGTATCTCTCATGCCTGGAATGCTCTCCCTCCTCATCTCTGTTTTCTGGCTTCCTTCAAGTCCCAACTAAAATCCCATCTTCTACAGGAAGCCTTTCCCAACCACCCTTAATTCTAGTGCCTTCTCTCTGTTCATTATTTCTTGTTTGTACATTTTTTGTACAAATTATTTATTTTAAAAATTTTTTATTTTAATTTTTTATTTACTTTTTTACAAATTATTTTGTAAAAAAATTTGTACATTTTTGTTTGTCATCTCTCCCATTAGATTGCGAGTTCATTGAGAGTAGGGACTGCTTTTTGCCCCTTTTTTGGTACTCCCAATGCTCAGCACAGGACTTGGCACATAACAAATGGTTACTGACTAATATTTCCTGGGTGGAAGGAGGTTAGCTTTTCCCATATCAATCTAAGTAGAGTTTGGCTGATATAGAGGACTAATAACCCTAGGAAATACTGGCCTACCCCACTTAAGGTCATTGATTGGTTCTCCAGAAAGCATGATTTTTACTAGATGAAACAATGTAATAGGAGGAAATATTAAAATTTTATCCATTGACAGGTGGCCAAATGTTTCTCAGTGGAATTTGGTTATAATGTATTAACAACATCAGTTATATGAGTGGGAGCAGGATATGTCTGTACAGGACTGAACTTAGGGAAAGACTGGGAAAGGAGCATTTATTAAGGATCTACTGTGTTATATACTGTGCTAAGCACTTTACAAATAGCTCATTTAATCCTTATAACAACCCAGGGAGGGGTAGGTATGATTATTGTCATTCCCATATTACAGGTGAGGAAACTGAGGCAGTCAATCTTACCGAGGATCACATAGCTAGTAAGTGTCTGCGGTTAGATTTGAACTCAGATCTTACTGACTCCTGGCCCAATTATACATCTAGAAGGATCATCACTTTGAGATCAGAAATTAAACAGGAGAACTGTGTATGATTATGTCCAAGGGGAGGACACACTGGGGTCTTCTCCCAAGGAAAAACTGGTAGGGCTAAGTGGTAGCCAGGACAGATGTTAGCCATACATCAGGGAAGCTCCTTGAACGAGAAGTTACTTCTTGAATAACCCTTCCTTAGGCCTCATTTTCTTCCTCATCTGTAAAAAGAGAGGGGTGGAGTGGACAACTTCACAGGTCTCTTTCCAACTCAAACATTCCATGGTTCTATGATACCAGAAGCATGAATTGGCCTTGATGTCTAGATTCAGATTGTTTTAGGCTAAATTGTAATTCAGCAGTTTGGTACTGGGAGTCTTTTTCTTTCTTTCTTTTACGTACAATCCAGCCTTTGTTGATAGATGCATTAAGGAGAGTTCTGTGCTCGCCAGGTGAATCTGGGAGAATTAGTGAATCCTACTGGCTGAAAGTACAATCTGGGGACTGTGGTTGTGAGGTCACAGGATGTCAGAATGGCAAGGGGACTTGGAAATGATTTAGTCCAATCCTTCCATCTTATAGATGAGGAAGCCACGGGCCCTTAGCCCTCCAAGTTTTCAACCTTCCAGCTCCAAGACCAATGATCTTTCTGTTTCATTTACACTATTCAACAGCTGTAAAATGCCAATAAGTAAATGTGAGATAAATGATAGTAAGAGTATATTAAAGGAAGTCAACCAAAGTTGGGAGCAGTTGGGTGGTGCAGTGGTTAGAGCACCAGGTCTAGAGTCAGAAAGACCCGAGTTCAAATCCAGCTTCAGATACATACTAACTATGATCCTGGACAAGTCATCTCAACCTGTTTGCCTCAGTTCCTTCTCTGCAAAATGAGCTAGAGAAGGAAACGGCAAACCAGTCCAGTATCTTTGCCAAGAAAATGGGGTCATGAAGAGTCACTCAGGACTGCAATGACTGAACAACAACCACCACAAAAGTGGACAAGGGGTCTGGCATGGGATCTTAAGTGGAATAGAGCCTGCTTGCTCTCTTTTCTGGCCTAGTGTATTATAGCAGAGATGCATATGACTTTGAACACAGCAGTCATATTAGCTAACACTCACATAGTGCCTATTGTGTACCACGTGTTTTACAAATATCTCATCTGATCCTCACAACCTTGGAAGGTGGGTGCTAGTACCATTCCCATTTTAGAGATGAGCAAACTGAGGTTAAGTGACTTGCCCAGGGTCACACAGCTAGTAAGTGGTCAAAGTTGAACTCAGGTTTTCCTGACTTCTGCTTAATTGGACCTGAGCTATCCCAACTTCTTCAGCCTCTCTCCTCTCTCCACTCCTTGGTCTGTAAGGTGAAGACAGTGCACTTGACCTGGAGGGGGAGGGTAGTGAAGATCGTGCCTGAGAGCCACATTTAAAATTGTGGTTTTCTATAGAAAAATTGAGATTGTAGCAATAACACCGGATTTGGGGTGAAAGGACCTGGGTTTGAATCTTGGCTTTACCTTTGTAGCCTGAGGCACATCACTGAACTTCTGTTTGCCTGACTTCCCTCATCTGTAGAAAGGGCTGGACACCATGTGCTCTCCTCCCCTTGAGCATTCCACAGTTTCTGTTATTACTACATAAAAGGGCCGGTGGGGGAGGAAGAGGGACCGAAAAATAAACACTCTATTTCACAGCTGTGCCTAGGCTGGCCTCGGTTCTGCCCCAGCCCCCCTCTTGCCTCCTTCAGTCCAGGAGGATAAGAGCTGACCTGAGCCTGGCTTGGAGCCAGCCACGTCTGGGCATCTCTTCAGAGGGCCCCTTGCCTCCTCTGGAACCAAGGTTTCTCTGATTCTCCCTTGATGGCTTTGGGGAGAGGCTGTCTTAAGTACAGATAGATTTTAGCAGGACATGCAGAAGAATCCCTCCAAAACCAAAGCCATCTGAAAGTGGAAGGCGCTGCCTGACGAGGTGGGGGATTCCCCTCTCCTGGGGCTTGAGGAGCTCGTGCCAAGGATGTGCCAGAAGGGAACAGGTTAGACTAGATAAAAACCGAGCTCCCTTCCAACTCTGAGGTTCTGTGATATATGATTTAACTGCAGGGCCCAGCTAGTCTGGCTGCAAGGCAGGGAAGGAGAGAGAAGGAGAGAGGGAGAGGGAGAGAGAGAGAAACAGAGAGAGAGAGAGAGACAGAGAGACAGAAAGAGAGAGAGACAGAGAGACAAAAAGAGAAAGAGAAGGAGAGGGGGAGGGAGAGAGGGAGAGATGGAGAGAGAGGGAGACAGAGACAGAGACAGAGACAGACAGACAGAGAGACAGAGAGGGAGAGACAGAGACAGAGACAGGGACAGAGAGAGCGCTTGGAGTCCTTCCTCCTTTTCCCTCCCATCCCCATTCTAGATACCCAGTTTGGTTGGCAGGGAGGAGTGGGAAGTGGGGGCAGGGACAGCAGGAGTACAATGAGGCTCTCCTAATGAACACCCTCGACCCAAGGGCCCAGTGCCCAGGGTCCATTGACCTGCCTCAGCTGCCCCTGCTTAATCAGGCCATTTTCCTGCTCATGTCAAAGCAATTTGTTTCTGTCTCCATTGTTCAGGGAACAGAGGCACCTCCCTGGGATCACCTGGGGTGGAGAGTGGGGAGGGTGAGAATCCAAGGGCCTCCCAGCTGACCAGGGACTCACAGAGGATTTGGGAAACCTGACTGGGATGGGAGTGGGGGACTAGAAGGGGAAAGAGAGGATGAAACTGAGGTCTGTGGGGGAGGGGGGGAAACTCAGCTTCTTGTCTCCAGGGATGGGAGAACAGCTTTGGGGGGCCTCACCTCACTCTCAACTGCAAAAGACCTCCCTGGAGAATGGAGGAAGTGAGGGAGTAGCAGAGTCCCACATGCAGATTGCTATAGAGCCCAGGTGGGGGCTGCTCTGTGCCCAGGGCAGGGCGGGACTCAGGTTCAATGGTTAGTTAGAGAGACTGCTAGTGCAGATGGGAACTCTGGGTAAGAACAGGGCAAGAGACAGAGAGATCCGAACACATGTGGGCTCCAGGACTTCTAGTCTGTATCTTTTTCATGGCATTATTTTGTATTAGACAATTTCAACAAACATTTATTCAGCCATGCTACAGCTCAGGCAAAGAGCAGTGTGGCAGAGAAGAAAGAGCGCCCTTGTTGGAAAGAGGCCTAGAGTTCAAATCCTACCATTGATACATACTAACTGTGTGACCCCAGGCAAGTCACCTCGCTTCTCAGTGGACCCAGGCAACTCGCTGAGATGGGAAGACTTAACCTTTTTTTCAGTATCACGGACCCCTTTGGTGGTCCGCGCAAGCCTATGGACCCCTTTCCCAGAATACTGTTTTTACATAATTGAAGGAAATGTTAAATTTCAGTTAGAGATTAGGGAACATAAAGAGGTAATTTTTTTCCCTTCCAAGTTCACAGGGTCCCTGAAATCTATCCATGGACCGCTTGTTTTGGAGGGGTCTGTAGACCCTAGGCTAAGAATTTCTGCTGTGAGACTTTGCAGAGCAGATGTAGAGCTGCCTGGGGAAGAGGGAATTTCCTCACCAGGAGTTCCCCATATTAATTAAATCATAGATCTCCTCCCCTCCCCTCCCCTCCCCTCTCCTCTCCTCCCTTCTCTTCCCCTCTCCTCTCCCCTCTCCTCCCCTCTCCTCTCCTCCCTTCTCCTCCCCTCTCCTCTCCCCTCTCCTCTCCCCCCTTCTCCTCCCCTCCCCTCCCCTGGCAGTCCATCCACTTCATCGCCTAGCTGCAAGCATATGCTAGGGGCACTCAATGATTACATCAGCTCCCATGGATTCAATCTCTATGCTGCTGATTCTCGATCTACTTATCTAGCACTAACCTCCCCAAGGACCTTCAGACTTACATCTCCAATTGCCTATAGGACATATCAGACTGGATGTTGCATAGACATCTGAAACTCAACATGTCCAAAACAGAACTCCTTATCTCTCCCCTCCCCCACCAACCCTCCCTTCTTCCTAACTTTCCTGTTACTGTCAAGGGCAGCAGTCATCCATGCTCCCAACCTAGGCATCACCCTTGACTCCTCACTCTTGATCACCCCTACTTAACTCACTGTGGGACCCAATCTGTTGACAAGTGCCGTGAATTCTACCTTTGCCCCCTCTCTCATATACATCCCCTTCTCTTTGCTTACACAATTGCCACCCTGGTGTAGCCCTTCATCACACATCACACTTAGACTATTCCAACAACCTGTTGGTTGTTCTTCCTACTTCATCTCTCTCCCACTCCAATCAGTCCTCCTCTCAGTCCTCAAATTGATCTTCTTGAGGTCCAATTCTGACCATACTCGACTCAATAAGCTCCATTGGTTCCTGATTATTTCTAGGATCAAATATAAAATCCTCTGTTTGGCATTCAAAGCCCTTCATAAATGGGCTACCTCCTACTTTTCCAGTCTTCTTACCCCCACCACTCTGACCCAGTGATACCAGTCTACTTGCTGTTCCTTGAAAAAGATGGTTAATCTCCTGACTGTGGATATTTTCACAGGCCATCCTCCACTTCTGGGATTTCCTCCTTCTCCATCTCCACCTCCCGGATTCCTTCAAGTCCTAAGGACCTCTGCAAGAAGTCCTTCTGTAAACACAAACACTTTTCCTAAGAACCCCCCTTAATAACAGTCATGCGCTTCTTAATTTCAGCTATAAAAGCAGGCATGCCCTTTGACCGAGCAATACCACTAATAGATCTGTATCCTAAAGAGATTTTTAAAAAAGGAAAAGGACTTATATGTGCAAAAATATTTACAGCAGCTCTTTTTATGGTGGCAAAGAATTGGAAATTGAGGAGATGTCCATCAGTTGGGGGATGGCTGAACAAGTTGTATATGATTGCAGTGGAATGCTACTATGCTATGAGAAATGACGAGCAGGGTGCTCCCAGAAAATCCTGGGAAGACTCACATGAACTGATGCAAAGCGAAATGAGCAGAACCAGGAGAACATTGTGTATAGGAGCAGTAATACTGTAGGGTGATCTGCTGTGAATGACTTCACTATTTTCCACAATTTAACGATCCAAGACAATTCAGAAGGACTTATGGTGAAAAATGCTTTTCACCTCCAGAGAAAGAACTGCTGGAGTCTGAATGCAGATCGAAGGACACCTTGTCTTTATTTTTCTTGGGAGTTTTGTCTGTATTTTCTTTCGCGACATGCACATTATAACCTGTGTCAGATTGCTTGCCTTCTCAATGAGTGGGGGAGGGGAAGGAAGGAGAGAATTTAGAACACAAAAAATTTTTAAATGAATTTTAAAAATTGCTTTTACATGTAGTTTGGGGAAAATAAAATATTAAAATTTTAAAATGCTAATGCCTTTCCTCTATTGATGATCTTCCATTTATCTTCTGTATAACTTGTTCATACATAGTTGTTTGCATGTTGTCTCCTTCATCAGACTTTGAGCTTCCTGAAAACAGAGATGGTCTTTTTTTTTTTTAATTTGTTGGAGGGGGGAAGGCAAGGCAAATGGAGTTAAGTGACTTGTCCAAGATCACACAGTAAGTTTGTCAAGTGTCTGAGGTTGGATTTGAACTCAGGTCCTCCTGACCCCAGGGCTGGTACCCTATTCACTGCACCACCTGCCTGCCCCAAAACAGGGACTGTTTTTTGCCTTTCTTCTCATCCTTGGCACTTAGCAAAGTATCTGGCACATAGTAGGCACCTAATAAGTGCTTATTGACTGACTGATCAAGAAGCAGTCCTGAAGATAAGAAGAGAATCAAGAGAGAGCAGTGTCATATGAGACAAAGAAAGAGAATCTAGGAGGAAGGGAGGGCCAAGACAACCACCCTGCCTCCTGGAAGATTCCAGGATGGTAAGCAAGTATGACCAGAGCCAGGTCCGGGGCGTAAGAACAGCTCACATTTAGAGGGCACTTGAAAATTTACAAAATACATTCTTTCCAGTCTCCTCAGCACCTAATGCCTTCCCCTCTCAAAGTGCCTTCCATCTATGCCACGTTCCATTGATCTTATACATACCTAGTTATTTACATGTTGTCTTCCCCATTAAAATATAAGCTCCCTAATGGATAGAGCACCTACTCCTGGAGTCAGGAGGACTTAAATTCAAATCCAACCTCAGATACAACACTTACTAGCTGTGTGACCCTGGGCAAATCACTTAACCCCAATTGCCTTGACAATACATATACATATACATACACATACACATATACATATATGCACACACATACATGTACTCCCTGAGGACAGGAATTGGTTTTGCCTTTCCTTATATTTCCAGAATTTACTCCAGAGACTGGCACAGAGCAAGCACCTAATAAATAGTTTTTGCTTGATTAACTGATACATTCAATGTACAAACTATGTATGATTGATTGATACATTCATTACAGCCACCCAGAAATATATTAATTAATTTAAAATTAATTTAATATATTAATTAATATCTCCATTTTGCAGATGAGGAAATCACAACTCAGAGATGTGAAGGGACTTGTCCAAGGTCACACAAGTAGTCAGTGACACAAGATTTGAGCCCTTTTTGTTTTTTTTTACTTCTAAGTCTAACCCACTTTCCCCTGAGCCATAAGGGAAGTAGAAGCCTAGAAGGCAACATGGAAGAAATGCAACAAAGGGCACTTTCATATTCCTTCTTACACAGGTACATATTTTAGTGCCAGAAAATCCCATTTTCTGTGGCCGTGTGGCTTTTATCACATGAAAGGTCAAGACATGTGCCTTACTGAAAAGGCTCAAAGCTAAGTAGAAGGTGACTAGCAGCAGATACTTCGCCCAGGGCATACAGATAGGTCATCCCACCTCTGGTTAGGCCTGTGCACTGCTCAGCACGTGGTCTGGCAAACCTGTGACTATTTCCCTGGGCGAGCTCCCCCACAATCAAAGTGGACTGACCAAAGAGGGCCAAAAGTACTGCTTTGGGAAGTCAGTGGGAAGAGCTTAAGAAGGTACCCAGTTTGAGTGGTGAGAAGAATCAGGAGACTGAGTAGCCATGTGCTTGGCCAGATGACATCTACGACCCAGACAAGATGGCTGACCTACCCAACGGCCAAGATAATCGTGGAACTCCTAGAAAAGAAGTGTAGCACGAGGGAAAGAGAACGGAGTTTGACGGATTCAGATTTGGTGACCCCTATCAACCTGCTTGGGGCACTATCTGTGTGGTCCCGGACAAGTTATTTACCCTTACTTGCCTCCGTCGTCATTGGCAAAGATGGATGCATGCATCAGTTCTAAAGTTCAGCTGGTGGTTCAGGGGATCGACACTGGGCCTGGAGGTAGGAAGTCTTGAGCTCAAATCTCACCTTAGACACGTACTAGCTATGTGACCCTGTCGCTTAACCTCAGTTTCCTTAATTATAAAATGGGTATAATAATAGCATCTACCTTACAGGGTCGTTATGATGACCAAATGGCATAATATTCCTAAGAAGTACTTAGCGTAGTGCCTGGTACGGAGTAGGTATTAAGTAAAAATGCTTATTTGCTCCCCCTCCCCCACCTCTAAATCTGAGCTCATTCATTTAATCCACAAGCATTTGCTATGTCAGTCAGGAAACTGAGCACTGGAAATTCAGTGACAAAGATGAGGTCATGCCTGCCCTCTGGAAGCTTACATTCTACTGGCAGAAACAACTTGTTTCTACTGCAAGGAAGCACTAGATAAGTCAATGAAAACTACTTACAAAGAAATTATAAAGTAATTTGCGGGGGGTGGTACTAACAACTAGGTAGGAGCAGGAAATGTCTTGTCTTGGAGGGAACATTTGAGCAGAGCCTTGAAGGAGGCGACAGATGCCAAGAGGTAGAGGATGAAGAAGGATCCAATGCCAGGGAAATCTGGACAGGGGTGCAGAGACTGAGATGGAATGTCATGCACAGGGACAACTGATGAACCAGTCTGACTGGACCATAAAGTATATGAGGAGGAGTAATGTGAGATGAGTCTGGAAAGATAGGTTGGAATCAAGCCATTAAAAAGTCAGACGGGGGATGGGCATTTTATCCTGGAGGCAATAAGCAGCCATTGACATTTTTTGAGCAGGAGAGTGACAAGATCAGACCTGTGCTTTAAAAGGATTATCATTTTGGCAGTTGGGGAGAGCCTGGATTAGAGAAGGGGAGAGACTGGACGAAAGGAGACCGATTAGGAGGCTGTTGCAATAGTCCAGGCAAGAAGTGAGAAGGGTTTGAATTAGGGAGTCGTCTGTGCAAGTAGAGAGAAAGGAACAGATCTAAGAGATGTTGTTGAGACAGAATTGGCAAGCATTGGCACCTGATTGGATATGGGGAATAAGCGAGAGAGAAGAATACAAGGTAACTTTGAGGTTATAAGTTTGAGTGGTTAGAAACAGTGAAAATAGGAAGAGAGTTGGTGGGGGAGATAATAAGCTCTGTTTTGGACATGTTGAATGAATTTTGAGATGTCCCGTGGGATATGCAGTTGGAGTTATCAATTAACAGGTCAGTTAATAAACATTTATGAAGCACCTGCTATATACCCAGCACTGTGCTAACTGCTGGGGAGATGAAATGAGGAAGGTGGTTGGTGATGCAAGCCTGAAGCTCAGGAGAGAGACAAGGACTGGATATATAGAGCTGGGAATGATTCCCATGGAATTAATGAGGTCGGCAAGAGAGGGTATGTACAGAGAGAAGAAGGTCCAGGCAAAAATTTGAGGGACATCATGACAGGATTTGGGTGATGATCCAGCAAGGGATTCTGAGAAGTAGAAGCCAAGTAAGAGGAGAATTAGGAGAGAGCATTGTCACAGAAACCTAAAAAGGAGAGAGTATACAGGAGGAGGGGCTGTTTGGTTATGTCAGGGGCTTTAGAAAAAGTCAAGAAGGATGAGGGCTGAGAGAAATCTGTTAGTAATTAATCCTAGTAAGCAGTTAAGAGACCTTTAATGACCATGAAGGGAATAGTTCAATTATGTTATGAGGTAGATTAGAACAGTCAGAGAGAAGTAGGTGAAGGGAGAGGAAAGGAGGGAAATATATTGGACAATAGCTTGAGGGGATGACAGACTTAAGTGAAGCTTTCTTTCTTTCTTTTTTTTTTTGGAGGGGGAAAGGCAAGGCAACTGGGGTTAAGTGACTTGCCTAAGGTCACACAGCTAGTAAGTGTGTCAAGTGTCTGAGGCCAGATTTGAACTCATTCCAGGGTTGGTGCTCTATTCACTGTGCCACCTAGCTGCCCCTCAAGTGAAAGTTTCTTAAGGGTGAGGAAGATCTAGGCATGTTGATGAGCAGCAGGAAAGGAGTCAATAGACAGGGAGAAATTGAAAATTAAAAACTGAGTTAAAATAATTAAGATGGCAGCTTGCTAGAGGAGACAGGAAGGGAAGAGGTCAAAGGGGTAAGAATAGGGTTTGATCTTGGTGAAAAGGGCTACCTCTTCATCAGAGGCTAGAGCAAAGAAAAAAATAGGAAATGCTGGCAAGGGGATGGCAAGAGGTTTTGAAGTTTAGAATGGGGAGGAGGGGTGGGCAGAGGAAGGTCACAGCAAAATGATTTATATTTTGAAATGATGTCCTCTGCTGAAAGAAATGAGAGGCTTCAGTAGAGACTAGAAACTTTGGAATAGCCACTGTGGGCATCACAAGAGAGTCTGTTAGGGAATAATAAAAGGATTTGCCATGAAGCAGTGAGGGCCCAGTTGAGAACAGATGACATAAATTTGTAGAGGACCCAGTCCATGGTGTATGTGATTTCTTCCAGGGCTATTAGGCAAATGTGGGGGAGGTAATTCAAAGTGTTGAAAAACATTAAGACAGGACAAAGATGATTGGTTGGGAGGATAGGAGGACTGATTGCCAGGTGTAATTCCAATTATACTACAAACACTATACTACATTATACTGCATACATTATATATAAACTCTATAGTACAAATATCATACTAAAAACACTACAAATGATAACTTCTAATACTCCAGCCCTCTAAGATTTTTAAAGCATTTCTTTCAGAGCAACTCAGGGAAAAGAACACTGGATTTGGAACTCTACTAGCTGTGTAGCCATGGACAGGTCACTTTACCCTTTGAGCCTCAGTTTCCTCATCTGTAAAATGAGCATAATAAGACTTACACTACCTAGTACACAGGAATATACTGAACAAATCAGTCTGTAAACCTTAGAGCACCAGATGCTTATGAGTTACTGTTATAGAGAGGTAGCTAGGTGGCAGAGTTACATGGAGGCTCAGGCCAGGAGTGCGACTCTGGGTAAGTCACTTTGCCCTACTTGCCTCAGTTTCTTCATCTGTAAAACGAGCTGGAGAAGGAAATGGCAAAACGCTCTAGTATCTTTGCCAAGAAAACCCCAAATAGGGTCACGAAGAGCCAGGAATGACTGAAATGACTGAATGACAACAATTGTTATTGATGATAACAACAATAAGAATGTTAGGAATAATAATAATAGGATAAGAAGGGCAGGGCTATTGAGCCCAGGGCTTATGTTATTATTAATGCTTAATTAGGATGATTTTAGGCTTAAGTCCCAGGCTTTGTTCCTGTGCTCTGCAAAAAAATTTGTCTTCATTTCTATCCCTCACATGCTAAGAAAGAAGCGCTTTAAAAAAAATACAACCGCTGTGCCATTCTGCAGTGGGGGTACATGTCCAGGCCAGGCAAGGGATAGTAGCAGCAGTAAGGAGAGATGACAGAGTGGCCGCACCCCTATATCTTGGGGGGCGTCTGCAAGTAAAGGTTAATTGGAATGAGAGCCCCCCAGCTGGGAGCAAGTCTGACTCCTCTCTTTTTTCATCTGGCTCACATTTTAACAAATGTGTCTTCATTTCTCCAGTACCTAACCCAGGGGTATCGCATAAAATGATTGAGACAGAAATGAAGACACAGATGCGTGGAGATTTCCAGACCCACGTCAACACACAGAAAACACGTATTCCAACGTTCCCTTCTCCAAACAGACACACAAGCCTCTGGAGATGCCAACTTGTCAGCCTAACACATTTCACAATTCCCATTTATATAACTGTATTAAGGTTTAAGCATTTTCCTAGTCTCTGGAGCTGAGGGGAGGAACTTTAGAGTTCTGCCAGTCCAAACCCCTCATTTTACAAAAAGAGGAAACCAGAGCCGAGAGAGAGAGAGACAGTGAGCTGCCAAGACCCCACACAAACACAAAACAGCTGGGATTCAAACACTGATCTTGTGACTTTGTCTCACACCTCAGTCTGCCCTTCCTTCCCACCCCCCATGAAGCAAGGCAGAGCGAGTACTCTTACCCTTATTTTTCAGGGGGCAGAAAGCCCAGAGGCCCAGCATCACACAGCTCAGTGAATAACAGCGGAAGCCTGAAGCCAGGTTTCCCGACCCCATTACCATTCCTCTTTGAACCATGTCACACTGCTCAGATAGTGCAGAATTGCCAAGTTACAGAGCTCGGGAATCTCATCCTGAGATCTCCTTATTCTAACCTTAGAAACCAGCACAGCTTCCCCTACTAACCAGCCCCATCTAAAGTCTCTTGGGTCTAGCTCTGGGGTGTGGCCTGCACTTAGGAGGGAGTGAAAAGCCCAGACAGTATCATGTCTGGGGTTCCACTCAGGGAATGGGCTCAATTCTTGCCTGGGGTGGTTTCTTCAAGTTCCTCAGTGTTTTCACTTGGGGAACATCAGACAAGGGGCAGTTTGGGGGAGGGCATAAAAGGAGTTCATTTAGGATCTCAGTTCCCTCCCCCCCGCCAAAAAGTAAGAGGGTTTGACTAGACAGTCCCTAAAAGTTCCTTGCAGTTCTGACATTCTATATTCTTTGTCTTAACATTCAATATTTTAAGGTCCCTTCCAGCTCAGACTTTCTACGCTCTTTGTCTTAACAACATTCTGTATTTTAAGGTTCTTTCTAGCTCAGATGCGCTATGTTCTTTATCCTAACAACATTCTATATTTGAAAGTATCTTCCAGCTCTGACTTCTATGTTCTGTCTTAACATCCTGTATTCTAAGGCCTCGCCCAGCTCTGATAATCTATATTCTATCACTTTAAGTTCTAATGACCCTTCCTCAGATTCCATGTTCTAAACTCAGGTATTCCACATTCTAGGCTCTTAGGTGCCTTTTACCTCTGACTTTGACTTGATATAAAGGGGAGTTTATGGGCAGGGTGCATATGAGACTCAGATTTTATTTTTTTAAGAGCACTACTTGACGGGGAATGAGGCTTCCTTCCTGGGTACCCATCAAGGGGTACGTGTATAGGGAGGGGGGTAGGCATGGGCAAAGCTGGGTGAGAAATCACCCTCCCTTTCCCCTTATTTCCAGCATTCTAAGGCTTATTCTGGCTTCAGAGACTGAGTTTCCCTTCTGACCCGCACACAGTCCAGCACCCAGCCCGCCCACGTCCCATCCATCCCAGCCCCCGACCTGCAGTGATGTTGAGAAGCTTGCAGGCAGTCTCGATGTCTTTCAGCACCTCCCCGACCACCATAGACTGTACTTGCTCCAGTGAGTGCTCCTCTAGGGTCAGGTTGCCTGGGGAGTAGTCTAGACCAGCCCCCTGGGCCTGGCTGTCGATGATGGGGCACTGCTCCGGCTCCTTGGGGGCCTCTTCCTGGTCCTCATCGATGGGACCCTTTCCCCCCCAGGTTCCCTCTTCGGGGTACAGCATATCAAAGTAGGAGAGGTAGAAGGCCGACAAACCCTGCTCAGGGGTGGCAGGGGGGCTGGGGCTCCAGACTCTCCTCTCAGCCCCTGACCCCTTTTCCAGGCTGTTCCGTAGCCCTGTGTCAGGCAAAAGAAGGCGGGTTGGTGGTGGGGCACTCAGGCCGGGGCTGGCGCTGCCCATGGCTCCACTCAGGTTGACCGAGGAGGTGTCTGTGGAGGATAGGAGAGCAAGGATTTCAGCTTCATCCCCAAGGTCCCGCTCCCTCAGCAGGGGATGCTAAGCCTGTTAGGGGGATAAGGGGCCGGGCAGGTACCCTGCTTGGCTCAGGGAAAGCAGGCGAGGGAGCTCAGTGGCTTCAGGGTCACTAGGCAGTGAGAGGACCAGACATGCTGTGGAAGACACAGGCTTTCAACTGGAAAAGGGAAATGCACCATGAGTAGGGAGAGACAGGTTGAAAGGAGGCAATGCACTCTGGCCAGTGTCTCTCAATGGTGGGGTTGTGGGACTTCTATCAAGGAGCAGAGGGGAAAGAACATCACCTTCCCCAGAGGATGCTGATGAGAGAAGGGGAGGCTGCGTAGAGATGCGAAGGCGCTGAGCTCAGGAGTCTCTAGTTAAAAGGGAGAGACTGCCCGTTCCAGCAGCAATGACAATAACAGTAACAGTAATGAGCGTTGACACATATTAATTAATATAAGTTAATAAATTATATTGCTTAATATAATTACTTAAACAAAGCGATTTACAGACACGACCTCATTTGATCCTCACACGAGCCCCCTGATGCAGGAAGCATGACAATAATTATCCCCATTTGAGAACCAGGAAAACTGAGGCTCAGAAACATGAAGTAAATTGCCCAGATGAGTGACAGAGTCAGCTCTCCTGACTCCTTGTGGTTAGATCCTCACTCTTACCCTTTACAGACACTGTGGTACCTCCAAGATCCAGGTCTCTATCACTCAGGAGTTAGAAGGGGGGATTTGAGTTCCAGTTCTGCCCCTTACTACTTGGGTGACCTTGGGCAAGTCACTCTCTCTCATCTGTAAAATGAAGGGGTTGGACTCTCTGACCTCTAAGGTATCCTCCAGTTTCAAATCCATGGCCCTATAGTCTCCTATCTCCTCTGACCTTATTTCTCTGCTACTCACTCAATCAATGCATCCCTGTGCCTCCAGACTAGGCAGGTTCCTAGGGTAAGGGGTTCTGACTATACCTCAGTTCCCTGACTTATTTCTCAAAAAAACAAAACAGAGCAAAAAAGATGCTCTACCTCTTTCCTGAATAACTTAGCCTAGTACTGGAGTGTAAATAGCAATCCTTTCTGTTCTGGTCAGAAATTCTGAGGGTCTTCCTCTTCCTGATCGATTCTTCTGTGAAGGTGAAGCAGACCACCTTTTACCTCAATTCTTACCTGGCCTTAACTATTGAACAGGTGTTGCCTCAGACAACTGAGATGGGGGTGGAGGACCAAAAAAAAGGCACTTAGCTTAAAAAGGCCAAGGTCTCCTACAAACGGATTTGCATCTTGCCACTAGACTCCGATGGCTCTGGAGGAGAGTGGAACTGATGGTTTTGCACAGCCCTGCCTCACTTAAATCCAATTCACTTGCAGGCCAAGACACCAGCTTGCTGCTGTCATTGGTCCTCTTCTAGAACCAAGGACTAACCACAGTCCTACCACACCCCACCCCACCTCCACACACATGCACACACAGATGAGGAAGTGCCTTCAGAAGTCTGACTTCAGTCCTTCCTGTGTGACATTCAGTCATCAGAGTCAAGACAGAGAACAGATGCAATTAACGCTAACTGTGCTGTGTGCAGAAATGTGCTAGTGAACATTTAACAATTGTGGGGGAGGGGATTTGTGGGGGGGAGTACCCCCAGGACACACACTTTTAAGATTAATCTGCACTATTAACGTTTTCCCCACCACTTTCTCAAGTCTAGACAATCAACAAAACAATAAACCAAGCCCTGGTTTGTAGCATTTGCCAATTTCGGAGGCATAAATGCTCCCACTGAAAATCTCACTATAATATTCACCTTGGGCAAGATTAATTTTCCTGGGCCTCAGTTTCCTCATCTGTAAAGTGAGAGGTTGGCTTAGGTGGCTTCTGAGGTCCCTCTAGGATCCTAGGATCCATAGGAGAGAAAAAGTGACTGAGAATGAACAGACCTGGGAGAGAGTGGCCCTAAAGTTGTTAGTCATTTCATGCACAGAAATCAATTTAAATTTTAAAAGACTTGTCGTTTTAGTCATTTGTTTGTTTTTTTCAAGTCATGTCACAAAGCTAGCAAGCAGTTTAGTTGGTTGTGTTGATGTTTAATATTAAAGTACAACCGAACTCCTGTCCCCGTCCAACTTGCCTAGTTCAAGGGTAAGGTTCCATAAGTCTTATACAGATGTATGCCTGTATGTATGTGCATGTGTACATGTATGTGTATATGTATATATGTATACACACATACAATTTAATTTTTTCCAATTACATGTAAAGACAATTTTTACATTAATTTAAAAAAAATTTTGCATCACAAATTTTCTTCCTCCTTCACTTTCCCCCTCCCTAACATGGTAAGCAATTTGAAATAGGTTATATATGTGCAATTACTACAAAAGTTTTTGATAAAACATTTAATTTTTTAAGATTGTGAATGCTTTGTCAAGGGAAAGATTTGACCTGTGGAAATCTGGACAACTGTGGTAGGCTGGTGGGCTTGGTAAACTGGACTCCACTCCTTTTTTCACTTATGATAGGCATATTAATAGTGGGATTTCAGAGGCACAGGAAGATCATAGGATTTAGATCTGGAAGGGACCATAGAGACTGATCACATGAGATTTTAGAGATCATTTAGTCCCCCCCCCCCCTTTTATTTTTACAGCAGAGGAAACTGAGGTCAGGGAAGTTAAGTGATTTGCACAAATTGCACAGGTAGTCCATGGCAGAACTGAGATTAAAAGCCTTGATGTAAGCTCCTTGATGGTAGGGACTGTTTCTTCTTTCTCTTTTGTGTCTTCACATGGTGCTGGCACATGGTAGGAGCTTGATAAATACTTGAAAGATTGATTTTGACTCCTAATTAGTTTGAGTACTCCAGATAAAATAACAACCCAGTACAGAACTTTCTGGACTCTTCATTGTTTCTTCTCAGGCCCCTCAAAAACTTCATCTGATAACAGCCTATGATTTGCAAAGCTCTTCACATATATTACTTGATTTAATCTTTATAACAGGATTAGTTGTAAGGCAAATGGAGCTACTAGTTCCATTTTACAGATGAGGAAACTGAGGCTGAGGTGGTAAGTGCTTTGAACAAGATCAGCTAGTCAATGTCTGAGGCAGGATTTGAACTCAGGTCTTCCCGACTCCAAGTCCAACACTATCCACCGTGACACCTACAATTCCCACCATCCCACGTAAAATAAGTAAAGTTTATTGTTGGTCTTTCTAGTAGCTTGTTCTCTCTTCAATCTTATTCCAGACTGAGAGTCTCCAACTACCCATCTTCTTAGGAGGGTAGTTGCTTATCTCCTTGCTTCTCTGCATCATGGTAGTGGGTAGAACATTGGAAGGCCCTGAGTTGACTCCTACTGAAGCTGGGCAAGCAACTTAATCTCTCTGGGCCTCAGTTTCCTCCTATGTAAAATGGAGGGTGGGTTGGATTGTAAGGTTCATTACTATTCTAAATACATACTATCTATGATCCTCTGATACATTTGTTCACACTGAAATATTAAGAACTCAATTTCCCATTCCTTTACCCAGCGTTCAAAGAGGGCACAAAAAGAGAACAGTGTTTAACTCAAAGGAATGAATCAGGAAAGCAAGGAGGATTGAGTTCCGATAATAGCTAAGGGTCTTTTCCAACATTCTGCCATTCTATGATTCTGTGGATTCCTTATCATCAACGTTCAAACATCACGGTCAGTCAAGGAGACATCTAAGGGCAAGGGAAGCCTTCCTTAAACCTCAAATCCCAAATGCTCCTTTGACATAAAAAGACCCCTACCCAGGTCCTCAGTCCCATGGACAGAACCAGAAGAATAAAAACACAGTTTGGAAGTTGAATCTAGCTTTCTAGAGATTGTTAGTAATGACAAGGAGAGGGGGAAAAAAGGAGAAGTTTCCCTTGTCTCTCTCTCTCTTCCTTGGGTTATTTTAAGTGACAAGGTCTGAAAGGTCAGAATTGGGTGGGGTGTGACAGGTGTGGTGGGGAGATGGAGGGAAGGTCTGGAGTGAGTTCAGGTCCTTCTGTGCAAATACACGTGTGTGCTGTGGGATGAGATTATTTACCTAGGTATTCAGAACAGACTACACCAACAACCTGGCTCTCCTTGCCCCTCTGTTCCTTGCCTCCTGGGCCCATACCCTTCCCCTCTACCCCAGGTCAGTGCCCTATTAACCACAAAGGTGGGGGAGCCTTGAGAGGTCCATCAAAGGGGTCCATGATCCCCCAAAAGTCAAGAATTCCTGTTGTGGAATCAAATTGCTCAAATCTATCCCCCATTCTCCACCATTTCCTTCCTTGTATTCCAATCTTGCCATATCGTTCCTTTCTCTCCCTTCCCCCCCCCATCTCTGCCACGTTAGGGCACATCCTGCCAGTCCTGCTGGGCTTCTTGCCAGGAAGAGAAGGATTTTTCCAAGAAGCAGGAGAACTCACTCCCCCTCATGCTGTGGCTATGTTCTTGGCATCAATCATGTGTAAGAAACAGGGATGGCTGTTGGGCTTTGGGGTTAGAACAACAGGAGGATGGATAGGTTGGGGAGTGGCAGAGTTTGCCTACTTTGGGAAACAGGGAGCAGAAAAAGACCCTCCCTTTCTCCATGCCTACACACCTATAGCCCAATCTCCTCTTACAAGCTCCCCTGCCCACTAAAGAGCCAAAAAGCTTTGACTTAATCCCAGCTCCAAGATTTCCTTTTGGGTCACTTTTTCCAAGTGAAAGAGAAGTTAATCATTAACCTTAAGGTTGCATAAAAGGTCCAATTGTCTGAAGGTTGTACAGAAGGTGGAAGGTGGTGGGGAACATTGCGCAGAGGGGAATGGGGAGCACCTTAGGATGGGGAAAATCTCTGCTTGCCTATTCAAGAGAGTCAGGGCTTGCATTGCCCAGGCAGCAGAGTTGGGCATCCCCACTAAGGTCACTGGCCAAGGAAGATGGGCAGCACTGGAAGACAGGGCCACATACCCTTGGGTCCCTCTGTGGATCCGTTTGCTCTTATCTTGCTCTAGGGTTTCTACTTTGGTTTAGCTAGCTGGAGTGTCTGAGTGTGATAGGGTAAAAAGAGACCAATATTTGGAACTGGAGGATTTAGGTTCGAATCCTGTCTCTAAGGCAAATCACTTAACATTTCTGGGCTTCATTTCCCTACTAAATGAAGGAATAACACTAGAAGATACTGAGGTCCCATCCAGCTATAACTTTTGTGATCCCATAATCATACTTTGGTTCATACCCCTTTAGTAAGATTCCACAACAGGAATTCTTGACTTCTGGGGGATCATGGACCCCTTTGATAGTTTGGTGAAGTCCATGGACCCCTTATCAGAAAAAAAAAGTTTTTAAATATAAAGGAAATGCTAGATTTCAGTCAGTGAAAATAAAGATGTGACTTCCCTGCCTCCATATAAGTTTACAGATCACTCTGAAATCTATCCACAAACCCCTTGGAGGCCAATGGAACTTTGGCCCTACAGTAATCCCTAAAAGTAGTTTGCCTTGAGTTGCTTCTTTCTCCAATGCACCTGGCACTGCCATCCTGATTTTTGTAAAACCCTGATTGAGTGTCACCCCCCTACTCAAAACCTTCAATGACTCTCCATTGCCCATCACACCAAGTCTAGACTCTTCAGCTTAGCATTCAAGGCCCTCCTTGGCAATAGACTTAACTTGCCCCTCAAACCTTATCTCACTACATCTCCCCAACACAGTTTAATCAGACCAGTTCCCTATTGTCTCTTACACATTGTACCCATTTCTTCTCTCAGTTATGTTGGTCCCTTCTCTCTTGCTCCTCACCACCAACCCAATCTGCCTGGTATCCTCTCACTATCTATAAAATGCAGATAACAAGAATACCCACAGTGAGGATCAAATGAAATAATGATTATATAGTGCCTAGCGCCTGATATAAATGTTAGCTGTTATTGCAACAAATGCTCATTGATTGACTGAGTGATTCTAGTTCCTATCCCACCTTTTCCCTAAAGATTTCCCTGAGCACCCGAGCTCCCCATTAAGTTCTCCCTCTTGCTAAGATTATAACACTCATAACACTATAACACTAATGTGTGATTCAGCCCTTGATTATATATGCAGGCATGCGTGACTATCTACAGATATCCTGGACAGAGCAGCCAGGCGGCACGGCAGATAGAGCATTGGGCCTAGAGCCAAGAAGACCCGAGTGCAAGTCCAGTCTCAGACACTTACTTGCTGTATAAACCCTGGTTAAGTCTCTTAGCCTCTGCCTCAGGTTCCTCATCTGTAAAAATGGGGGTAATGATAGCACCTACCTCACAAGGGTTGCTGAGACATATTTACAAATTGTTTCATAAACCTTAAAGCTTAATAGATGTTAGCTACTTGAGCAATGAATGATGTGCTCATTGTAATTATTTACCATCACATTGTTTTGAGTGTGAGTTTTGAAATGTTGATTCCTCAGTTCGATTGTAAGCTGCCTGAAGGGAAATGTATCACATGCTTCCCCCCACTAGGCCCTGCCTGATGCAGGGAGCAGAGCAGACAATTAATAAATACTGGGGATCATTTAATGTAGAATGTTAGTGCTTGGAGATTAATAATTATAGTTAGTGTTTACTTAGTGCTATAAGGTTTGCAAAGATATATGTGTGTGTCTCTCTCACACACACAAAATTTCATTTGATCTTCACATAACCCTGTTTATTAGGTGCCATTAATTACTATTCACATGATAAGATGAAGAAACTGAAGCACAATGAGGTTGTGATTTGGCTATGATCACACACATAGTAAGTATCTGAGGTAGGATTTGAACTCAGATCATCTTGACTCCAGCACTCTGCACTATGCCTCCTACTTGTCTCAAACTCTTCATTTTACAAATGAGGAAACTGAGGCTTAGAAGGGGTAAAGTGAAAAAGTAGCAAAGCTGAGATTTGATCCCAGGTTTCCTGACCCAAAGTTCAGATTTCTTTCTATCACATGACGCTATATGATGACTTCTAGCTGTTGCCTGCTCTGCAATCTGTGAGAACCCACTCCCCACTCTCCTTGACCCCCTGGAAGGGAAGGCACCCCGAGGCTAACTTCTGGTTAGTCAGCTTCTGTTAGGACCAAAGGGCTGGGTCCTGGGTACAGCTCTCGTCTCCCTGGGTGATGCCTCCTTCTTTTGCAAAACTTTGGTTGATTTTCTCTGGATTAAGCTACAGGCATGGAGGGATCAGCTTCTGTTTGCCACCCCCATTGCACTTCTGGACAAAGGAATTCTGGTAACAGCTGGTGTGGCCAGAGGCCAGAGACAGTCAGGGGCAGAGTGGTGAAGCCAGGGACCTCCAGAGAGGATTAAATAGCTTCGATGGCTCTGTCCCTCCCCCACCCCCAACCCTACCTAGTGAGGAAAGTCTAAGGCTGAAAGAACCAAAATTCGATCAGGTCTCCTTTCTCCCATTCTTTCCCTGATGAAGCTGCCCCCTCCAGGGCAATTTTTCTCTCCAGTGCCCTCCAACCCCTTTCTCCCATTTCCCTCTGTTCTCTCTGCCCACCTCCCCAACCACTCTCTCATTTCCATCTATCATTGTCCTCATCTCAGTCATTGTTTCCTTCAATTCTCCTGTAAATTCAGTCACAGTGAGACTAAAATCTAGTAAAATCCATAAAGTTTAACAAGGGCTCCAAACCCAGAGGCTGCCGGAGCTGAGTATTGTTGGAGAGGGTTGAGTTCAAAAGGCTCAGTGTTTTCTACCCCTATCACTCCATTCCAGATATATATCCTAGAGATGAGACAGGACTTCAGAGTATGGAGCATAGGGTTTAAGGTGGCTTGTCCTGGTCTTAACTTCAGTCCTAGTGCTAATCCCAAGGCCATGGTCAACCCCACCCCAAAGTTTATTCTGAAGGTGGTACCCTATAATCATAGCATTATGATCACATTATTACTATATCTTAATATCATTATTATTACATGGCATTCAAGTGGAAGATACCTCAGCCATCATGTCGTCCAGAGGTTCTTAATCCCTAGGGTCTGTGACCTTTTTTTTAAAGAATTGTATGGAGTGTCCCCAAAGTCTCAGGGCAATTTTAAGCTATATAAGTAGATATTTAAGCATTATATTTAATTTACATATGTCTATCTAGTCATAAGTATATTACTAGTTTCCTTTGTAATCCAACATTTTTTACTTTATGCATTGAAAAACATTATTCTGAGAAGGGGTCCACAGGTTTCAATAGACTGACAAAGGGAAGGGTCTCTGACACCCAAAAGGTTAAGAACCCTTACTCTAGCCAGTACAACTCTCTCACTTTACAGATGGGAAGATGGAAGGCCAGAGGAGGGGGATAACTTGTCCAAGGTCAAAGATCAAGCTAATGGATGAGCTAAGATGAATCCATACCTAGCACCAGATCCCTTTCCATCTGTCTTGTTGTTTGTCTCTCCCTGGGTCCAGTCCATCATGGGGCAGTGGGTGGAGGAAACAGGGCACAGATCAAAATGAGGTGTTTGGTCACAGTGAGCATTGCTTTGTGAATCTCTGAATCCATCTTTTTTTCACCAAGAGGTCAAAGGTAAGGAGACAGATCACATCTTATCATGAGACAAAACTTCCTAATAATCAGAACTGTCCCAAAGTGGAAAGGGTTGCTTCAAAAGATAGTGCATTCCTTATTACCAGATGCCTTCATTTGGAGCAGAGGTTCTTAACCTGAACTTCTTAAAAAAAAAAGTTTGATAACTGTATTTCAGTGGAGTTCGTTTCCTTTGTAATCTTATGTATTTTGTTTTATGCATTAAAAGCAGAATTCTGAGAAGCCTCAACAAATAGCCAAAGGGGTCTATGACTACTGGGATTAAAATCTGGATGACCACTTCTCAGAAATATTACAGAGATGACCTGGCTTGAAAATGGACTAGTTGACCTCTGAAGTGTCTTCCAGCTCTGAGATAATGAGATTCTAAGTTAGGAGGCTTCTTTGGGACTCTTCCTCCAGAACTCTTTACTCTGCATTGTTTATCTCTCCTTCCATGGGTTAAGACTCAGCAGAGGGATAGGCAAAGACATAGGGTTTGGCAAACAGATGGAATCTCATGTACTCTTGGGGTGAGTGAGTAGCCTGGCTTGAGGCTCAGTTTCCTGGTCAGCAAGCCAGAACCTTGGAGAAAGCTGCAAGACTGGGACCCAGGATCAAGGGGAGATAAAAGCCCTGGATGAGCCTGGATTCTTGTTAGGGTTGAATCCTTTTCAGGCTTCTCTGGATTTTGTTCCTATCAACTCATCCTATTCTACCTGTTTTCTATCTTCTTCCTGTCACCTCCTCTTCTCTTCTGCTTTTCTATACTACAAATTCTCTCCCCTCTCCTCTCCCTCTTCTTTCTGATTATCTTTAGCTCTTTCACTACTTTCCTTCTCATTTCCCTTCTCCCCCATCCCTCTTTTTCTCTTATTTTTCTCTCTTTTCTTTTTTCTCTCCTACCTCTCTCTTTCTCCCTCTCTCTCCTCTTTCTATCTTTCTCTTCTTTCTGATTCTTTCTTCTCTCTTTATCTCTCTCACTACTTCCCTTTTCATTCCCCTTCTTTTCCATCCCTCCCCTCCTCTCTTTCTATCTCTTTCTTTCTCCTCTATCTTTTTCTTTCTTCCTCCTTTCCTCTCTTCTTCTTTTTCTTCTTCTTCTTCTTCTTCTTCTTCTTCTTCTTCTTCTTCTTCTGCTCTCTCCTTCCTCCTCCTCTTCTCTCTCTCTTCCTTCTCTTTCTGGTTCTGTCTCTCCTGTCTTTATCTCTCTCTCACTATTTCCCTTCTCATTCTCTTCTGATCTCCCCCATCCCTCTCCCTCTTCTCTTTCTCTATATCCTTTCTCATTTTCTCTCTTCTCTCTCTCTTTCTTCCTCCTTTCCTCTCTCCATCTTCGCGGTCTCTGTGTCTCATCCCCATCAATTTCTTTTCTTTCTCTTTTTAAAATTTTTATTTAAAGTTTTGAGTTCCAAATTCTATCCTTTCCTCCCTTCCTTCCCCCCCACCAGTAAGCAATCAGATATAGGTTATACATGTGCAATTATGTAAAATATTTCCATATTAGTCATTTTGTACAAGAAGACTCAAATAAAAGACAAAATGAAAGAAAAAAAGTGAAAAACAGCATGCTCCAGTCTGTATTCAAACAATATCAGTTCTTTGGGGCAGATAGTATGCTTCATCATTAGTCATTTGGGATTGTCTTGGATCATTGTATTGCTGAGAATAGGTAAGTCATTCACAGGTCTTCATTGTGCAATATTGCTGTTTCTGTGTACAATGTTCTCCTGGTTCTGTTCACTTCACTCAGCATCAGTTCATGTAAGTCCAGGGTTGTTTGGTTTTTTAAAAACCATCCTACTTGTCATTTCTTATAGCATAATAATATTCCATTACAATCAAATACCACAGCTTGTTTAGCCATTCCTCATTTGGTGGGCATCCATTAAATTTCCAATTCTTAGCCATCACAAAAAGGGCTGCTATAAATATTTATGTAAAAATAGATCCTTTTTCCTTTTTTTGTATGTATTTGGGATATAGACCTAGTAGGGGTATTGCTGGATCAAAGGGTATGCACAGTTTTATAGCCCTTTGGGAATAGTTCCAAATTAGAGTCCAGAATGGTTGGATCAGTTCACAACTCCACTAACAAAGCATTAGTATCCCAGTCTTCTCATATCCCCTCCAACATTTAACATTTTCCTTTTTTATCATATTAGCCAATCTGATAGGTGTGAAGTAGTAGCTCAGAGTTGTTTTAATGTGCACTTCTCTGATCAATAGTGATTTAGAGCATTTTTATATGACTATAGATAGCTTTGATTTCTTTGTTCGAAAATTGCCCATTCATATCCTTTGCCCATTTATCAATAGTGGAACAAGTATTGGACTTGGAGTCTAGACCTAGGTTCAGGCTCTAATTCCAACACTTATTAGCTGTAGAACCATGGGTAAGTCATTCAACCTCACTGGATGTCCTAGTTTCCTGTAAAATGGGGATAAAATAACATTTTTACCAGCTACCTCATAGGGTTGTTTTGAGGAATTTTTTAAAGTGTTACTAAAATATAAACTATCATGACAATCTTGCTTTGTCCACACCTTCTGTGGGGTGTCAAGAGATTTGTAATAACAGAATGATATCATTTTCTCTCAATATGACCTGAAGAAAATCACTTTGCCTCTCCAGGCTTCAGTTTCCCCATGTATACAATGACAGGATTGAACTAAATGATCTCTTAGGTCCCTTTCTATGCTTATATTCTATGAGTCTATATGGGATCCTGGGCTCTTTTCTCTCATTCACTCTTGGAGATTCTTGGTGACTTTTTCACTCAGACCACACTGTAAGGAGAGAGGCCTATGGGCTAGTGAAAGGACCTTCATCTTTGCCTTTTCATGTTCTTCGTGAAAAGAGTGGAACCTTTCAGTCCATTTCAATTCAAAGGGTCAGGAGGGTGCTCTGAATCTGAGCTCTGGAGCCTCACCAGCATCAATGCCCAGGAGCAAGGAGTAACCTTAGGGCTTGGAACACAACCCAGCAGTGGCTGGGCATGAGTGGCAGTCATGCTATAGCTAGATACCAGCTTGGGAGCACCAAGCCTATTCCCTCCCAGAAAACTAAATGAAGTAAGGGAGACTCTTGCCTCACCTAGATGCTGGGGTGTGTGTATGGGAGTATGAATTTATGTCCTTACTATGCCTTTGAAATAAATGTCCCTTTGTAAAAGCTTTAAAAATATATACATTATAAAATACAGGAAAAAATATAAAAATAAAATAAAAATACAGAAAAGGAAAGGCTTTGATTCTTTGTTACTCACTACCTCTGCTGACTATCTCAATGGTCCACTCCTTTAATTCCCAGTCTCCCATGTTGACAATGACTCAATCAATCAATAATCATTTATTAACATTGTGCTAGGACTACAAAGAAAAAATTAAGACTGCCCTTGCCTTCATGGTGTTCACATTCTATAAAAGGAAACAACATATATGTTGCGGTGGGGGTTCTGCCCACCCAAAAACTGTTGGAGTTTCATGTGTTGTGGTAGAACCATCTCAAAAAATTCTGAGTCAGACTACCTCTAATCTAAGAACAGGAATTTATTGAGACTGACTCCTCTCATGAAGCAGGCTAAGTTCCAAGAGGAAGCAGCAACTTCAGAGAAAGCAAGATGGATTTTTATAGGATAAAGATGCTGATTACACAATAAAAAATTTACATAGAATATATTAAAAAGGCAGGAGGAGTTTTTAAGGGATTAGGTAATGGAGGAGGGGTCCCATCTATGGTTAGGTGGTTAAACATTCTGGTTGTGCTGCCCTCTAATTGGCAAGCTATTGTGGTCCTGTCTGGTCAAGATCGATAGTTAGGTATTGTGGTTCTATCTTGGGCTAGATGGATGATGTGATTGTGGTTGAATACAAGAACACACTTGTTTCTGTGGGAATGGTTTTGGGAGCAGTGACTAGGTAGAGGCAATGGCTGGGATCCCATCTTGCTATCATGGACATGTCTGCTGTTCTGTGAGAAATATGAGTTCATAGATACACCTGTTCCTCTAGTGAGCAGTGAGGCATACACGAAGAAGTTAGGACATTGGTGGAGGAGGCTAGGTAGGTACAATGGGCCTGCTGTTAAGTGGAGCCTATAATGAAGTTAGGACATTGAGGTTGAGGGCAGCTTTATTAGGATTCCGTCAATATATACATATATGAATGCACATTCACATTTATGATCTACATGTGTCCATTTGTACACAGACACATTTCTATGTGAACACTCACGTGTCTGTGTACATAGTAATGTGTATATGGCTATATGTACGTATATGTGCACACAATAAATACATGCCATTCTTGGCAATTGGAGTCTTAAGGAAATCTCCATCTAGAAGTCTTTCCAACCATCCACAATCCCAGACTGAGCTTCAGGGCCGGTCTATAGGGTTATTGTGTCTGTTTCCATGTAGGGCTATTTCAATCACCCTAATCCAGCCCCTGTCCTTACCAGAAGGAGGAGGACCATCACGAAAGATCACTCAGTCCCTAAAACACAGAGTTAGAGCCAGTGGCCATGGAAAAGGCCTTTGGCTCAATTTCCTTGGAGGAATTTCTGAATGACAGATCTTCCCATTTCTTTTTCCCAGTTTCTCTCATAGCCCCTATCCCTGTCCTCTCTCTCCCTTAGCATTCAGAAAAGATTCCTGGAGAATCTTTAGATCAGAAGAAGAAAGGCTGAGAGAATGCATGGCCAAAGTTTATGAGGACCAAGCAGTCTCTATTTCTTATTATAGCAAGCACTTACTTTCCTATGTGACCTCAAGTTGTGATTTCTCCTTTGTGGGCCTCCACTTCTTCATCTTTTAAATGAGGGTGTTGGATGATCCCCACATTCAAAGATTCTATCAATCATGTAGTTTTAGAGTTGGAAGGATCTCTAAAGGCCAAATAGTCCAGCATGCACCTGGACAATAATCTCTTCTACAATGTTCCTGACAAATGGTCATCGAGTCTTTATTTAAGATTTATAATGAACAGGCAGTTTGGTAGCACCAAGCCTGGAATCAGAAAAACTCATCTTCCTGGGTTCAAATTTGGTCTCAGACACTTACTAGCTGTGTGACCCTGGGCAAGTCATTTAACCCTGTTTGCCTCGGTTTCCTCATCTGTAAAATGAGCTGGAGAAGGAAATGACAGAACCACTCTAGTATCTTTGCCAAGAAAACCCCTATTGGGGAGTCAGATACAACTGAACAATGAAAGGGAACTGACCACCTCCTAGGATAGCTCATTCCATTTTTAGACAGCGTTATTTGTTAGATAGACAGATGAATGGACAGACAAACAGGCAGGCAGATGAATAGATAGATAGACAGACAGAGCATTTATTAAGTGTTTGCCACATGCCAGGCACTGTGCTAAGTGCTGATGATATAAATATGATCAAGCAAGACAATCCCTGTCCTCAAGGAGGTTACATTCAAATGGAGAAAGACAACACATAAAGCAGAGCTGGAAAAGAGGTTAAGGAAGTAGGAAGGTATCTGTTGGGGCAGAACATGGTGAAGATATGCCCAGGAAGTGTCACCAAGGTTGGGGCTCCTAGAAAGATCAGGTGAAAACTCATCTATCAGAACCACGGGTGCAGTCCCAGATGGTTGGAGGGCAGGGCCATGCTAGTTTTCTTTAAATCAATCCTGGCACATAGTAAACAAAAAATAAATGAGTGTTTGCTTATTCAATCAAGCCTGTATCTGCCTCTCTAAGCTCTGAGTTCACAAGGTCATAGATTTAAAGTTGGGAAGGATTTTAGAGGTCATCTAGTCTAACTCCCTCATTTTACAGATGAGGAAACTGAGGACCAGAGAGATTAAGTGATTTCTCCAAAGCATAGGTGGTAAATGGCAGAAGGAAGACTCAAAGTCGGGGCCACTAGCTCCAGATCTAACAGGGTTGCCACTGCACCATGCTCCTTCCTAAATTCCAATTTCTCTTGCCTGTCATTTAAAGCTTCTTCAAAACCTGATGCCAACCTAGCTATCTAAACTCATCACTCACTATATCATAACATATATCCTCAAATCCAATTGTCTCTTCCCAGTCCTTGGCATTGTAACGAGCAATGTGGCCACCAGGCTTTTGCTCAAGTCCTAGCCATGCTGTTTGTTTTTAATTTCCTCTCCACACTCTTAAGGCCCAGCTCGAGCCCCATGTCCTCCATAAATGGGGTGCCTCAGGAGGTGGTGAGCTCCTTATCATTGGAGGTCCTCAAGAGATGACTGGATGACCAATTAGCAGAGATGCTTTAGAGCAAATTCTTGTTCAAGTAAGCATTGGATAAGATGGCCCCCTAAAGCACATTCCAATTCTGGTATTCTATGAGTCTATGATTCTGTGAAGTTTTCCTTGACTACTCCAGCCCACATGAATTGCTTCTGTGGAGTCTTATATCAATGCCCTCCTTCTTTTGTCATTTCAGTCATGTTCACCTCTTTATCACCCCATTTAGGGTTTTCTTGGCAAAGATAATGGAATGGTTTGCCATTTCCTTCTCCAGCTCATCTGGCAGATGAGGAAACTGAGGCAAACAGGGTGAAGTGACTGGCCCAGGGTCACACTCTGAGGCCAGATTTGAACTCAAGAAGAGTAATCTTCCTGACTTCAGGCCCAACACTCTGTGCACTACGGAGCCACCTAGCTGCCCCATCGATACCCTTCAGTGGCGCCATATTCCTATAGCACCAGTCTGTACCACACAATCCCCCATTAACTGTATTTATCTGTGGTTCATCTTTGCACATCTTGCTCCCCCAAAGAGGTTGCAAACTTCTTCAGGCTAAAGACCACGTCTTAATATTTCTTTGAATCTCTCATAACTCCTGGAACAGAGCAGGGTATACAAGAAGTGTTCAAAACATAATTGTTGGTTAATAAAAATCTGAAACATCATGAAAGGCATGTTTGGGGATGGGGGATACAGGGACCTGAACCCTAAATGCTAAAGCTAGTGGTTAGAGCACTGGACATGGGCTTAGAAAGACCTAAGTTCAAATCCTGTTGTTATCTGTGTGACCCTGGGCAAGTCACTTAAACTTTATGCCTCAGTTTCCTCATTTGCAAAATAAGCTGGAGAAGAAAATGGCACATCACTCCCATAGTTTTGCCAAGAAAACCCCAAACGGAGTCATGAAGGGTTGGACATACTTTACATGCACCATCAAGAAAGAAAGTAGATAAATGACAGTTCATATCTTCTTATATGTGATAGCATAGGGTAGATAAAGTGCTAGACTTGGAAATAGAAAAATCTGAGTTCAAAACCTTGCTCCTCCACTTACCACCTTTGGGGGAAAATATCACTTAATTTGGACCTCAGTTTTCCTATGTGTAGAGCAGCTAGGTGGCACAGTAGAGAGAGTGTTGGGCTTGGAGTCAGGAAGACTCATCTTTCTGAGCTCAAACCTGGCCTCAGACAGAGTTGGACACAACTGGAAAATGACTGAACAAGAGTTTGGGAAATGGAATAATATCCAACGAGACTGGAAAGATAGGTTGAGGCAAAGTTGTCAAGGTTTAAGTAAAGTTAAGTTAAATGAGAGTTAAGAGTAAAATCTAAGCAGAGCAGTTTATATTTGACCCTAGGGGTAATAGGGAGCCATGGAAAATTATTGAGTAGAAGGATAACATGAACATATCTGCATGTATGGAAAATTACATTGGCAGCCTTGTGGAGGATAGGCTGAAATGGGAAGGGTCTTGAGGCAGGAAAAACAATTGGGAGACCATTGTGATGACTGAATTGAGAGGTGGTAAAGATTTGAACTAAAGTGGTAGCTGTGTTAAGTAGAGAGAAGATGGCAGATGCAGAGATGTGGAGGTAAAAATGGCAAGATTTAGCAAATGAGTGTTATATACAAAGTGAGAGAGAGTGAGGAGCTGATAATGCCAAGATTGTGAACCTTGGAGACTGGAAGGATGGTGGTGCTTTCAACAGAAATAGGCAAGTTTGGAATGGTGTAAGTTTGGGGTCTGTTTCCGACATGCTGAAGTTAAGATATCTCTCAAATATCCAATACGATAGGCAATAGTTGGAGCAATATTGCTAATATTGATTCAACTAAGGACAAATTGGGACCAGAGATATAGAAATAGGAGTCACCAGCACACAGATCATAATTAAACCAATGGGACTGATGAGAGCATTGACTGAAGGCAATCAGATAGAAGAGTAGCAAGGCACAGGGGTGGGGAACCGTGGCCTTGAGGTCACATGTGATCTCAAGGCCATAGGTTCCCCACTCCTGGTTGGGATATAGGAAATCCCAAATGGGGTTACAAAGAGTCAGACATGACCGAAAATGACTGAACAACAACAAAATGACTGAGTGTTGAGTAAGGAATATGTATAAGAGATACTGTGGAGGTGGAAATAACATCTGACAATTGATTGTAATGTAGTACCACAAAACTCCTAGAGGAGAGCATATCTGGGATGAGATGGTGGTCCAGAATGTCTAATGGAGCAGACTGGCAGAGAGGAATGAGGACTAAGTCCATCAGATTGGGCCAACAAGGGATCTTTGGTAATTGGGGAAAGAGAAGTTTCAGTTGATTGAGGAGATCAGAGGGCAAATTGCAAATCTGTCAAATCTACTGAAGGCTGAGAAGTGATTGAAAGGAAGAAATAAGTGTAGACAGCTTCCTTCAGGAATTTAGCTAAGAAAAGAAAGAGAGCACAGGCCTGCATGGACCTAAGACCTAGGGGGAAAGTTATACTTGAGACTCAACTCTGCTCTAGCTACCTCTGAGAGGGTTTTTGAGTACGAAATGAAGAAATCATAGAATCTCAGCTTTGGGGGAGATCATAGGATCATAGACATAGAACTGGAAGGAGCCCTGGAGATGACCTATTCCAGCTCTCTCATTTTACACACAGGGAATCGTTCATTCAGTTGTCTTTCAATCGTGTCTGACTCTTCATGACCCTGTTTGGGGTTGTCTTGGCAAAGATACTAGAGTGGTTTGCCGTTTCCTTCTCCAGCTCATTTTACAAATGAGGGAACTGAGGCAAAGAGAGTTTAGTGACTTGCCCAGGGTCACACAGCTAGTAAGTGTCTGAGGCAAGATTTGAACTTAGGAAGATGAGTTTTCCTGACTCCAATACCAGCATTGTGCCGCCTAGCTGCCCATTTTAAAAATGATTTTATTGATTACTTATTTTTCTTCTACCCAAGTCTGTTCCAATGTCTCATCTTGATGTGTCTGTGACCCTAAGTTTGTGAAGTCACACTGAAGTCTCATGGAAATCAAGCTTTGAGGAAGGGTCTGGCAACACATGTGTCTTGTCATCCAAGGACCAGACTAGCTAGATTTAGAGGGGCTCATCCCCAGAAGACTGGGTTCAATTGGGTCCCAATGACCAAAACCTGTCTCTGAAGGCATGGAGGAGTTATGAGCTGCTTCTGGGGAAGGAGGACTCTCTCCCGTAGAATAATAGATCCCTGAGGTGGCTGACAAGGAAGAGGATGAACTTATTAAACGTAGGAGACTTCCCTGAAGCGAGGATGGATAGTATTGTCTAGGGTGGGATGTAATTCATCAAACATTGATTATTTGCAGCCCTCTTGTTAGGTTGTGGGGGAGAGATACAAGATGGAAAGAGAACACGTGGTCCCTGCCCTTGAGAGGTTTATAATTTAATGGGGTGGGAGGTGCAGGGGAGAGAGAACGAGTCAGTTACATGTTAAGTCTTATTTAAAAATGAATTAACGTGAGGAAAATGAAGAAGAAAGTTAGAAGGCCATGGGGAAAATTGGGCAGGAAAGGACCTCCTCTAGTTGGGAGGATCAGAGAGGGCTCTCTAGAAGAAATTCCACCTAAGCTGGGCTTGGAAGGAAGAAATTTCAAGGGGTAGAAATGTAGAGGGAGTTTGTTTTGTGGCCTACATAAAGGCTCCCCCAGCCACTATACACACACACACACACACACACACACACACACACACACACACACACACACACACACACACACTTTTTTCCCTCCAGATAAAGAATTGTGGTCCAGAGTTTGACTTACTAGCCTGGGGTCCCAAAGTACTATAGTAAGTAACAGAGGCAGTCAGTCTTCAAACTCAGGTCCTCTGCCTCCAAATCCAGAATTCTTTCCACTGTAACAGGCTGCCTCATGAATTAAGATTACAGATCCAGGGCCAGAAGAAACCTCAGGAGCCCCCTAGTCCAACCCTGCATTTTATAGATGAGAAATGGAGGCCCATAGAGGTGACATCACTTTCTCATGGTGACACAAGTTGTGAGTGGCAACATCAGGATTTGAACCCAAATCCTGTGACCCAAATCTGGCATGATTTCCATTATCTCCCAAACTCCATTCTTCCTCCAGCTTCTAGATCTCCCAAATCATTCACCACAATAGGAGGAGTTGAAAGATGCAATTGGGGAAGTGGTTGAAGAGGAGGTGGGGAAGGACTGAACTAGGGTACAGTCATTGTGAAAATAGAAGAGAAAAGAGTGGACGACCAATGGAATATTATGGTAGGGAGTGGTTTGGGAGGGAATGAGATGAAATGGGGTGGGATGGCATGGCATGGAATGGAATAACACAAATCATAGAATTTCAGAGTCAGAGGGACCTCAGGAGTTGTATAGTCTGACCTATATCTGAACAGGTAGGGGCTGCTAGGTGGAACAGTGGAGAGAGTGCCAGGCCTGGAGTCAGGAAGACTCATCTCCCCGAGTTCAAATCCAGCCCCAGACACTTACTAACTAAGTGACCCTGGACAAGTTACTTAATCCTGTTTGCCTCAGTTTCCTCATCTGTAAAATGAGCTGGAGAAGGAAATGGCCAACCACTCCAGTATCTTTGCTAAGAAAACCCCAAAATGAGCTCACAAAGAGTCAAACATGAATGGAATGATTGAACAACAACATCTGAACAGGAATCCCCTCTATAGCAAGCCCCAAAAGGATAGCTCTGATTGTTACATAGCTCTTCTTTACATAGGCCAGTGATCTGCTTTTCCTTAATTTTGAACTATTCTTCCTAGTCCTGCCTTCTGGGGCCCAGCGGAACGCGATGGGACAGGATGGGATGGGATGGATAATTTAGATCCTATGTTCTCCAGTGGTCTAGGAGCTTTTTCACCATAGACCCATACAGTTCCTGGCAAGAGTTTCCCTGGGAAGAGGAGAAATTTGAGCCCATGGAGAGCAGGAGAAGGGAGGTCACAGGAGGAAGAAGGAAACTCCCCCTCCCTCTGGCCTAAGGAAAACAGAAGGACAGTCAAGACAACTCCTTTCCCAGATGCCCATCAAGTCTCCAGGACAGGTTGTTCAGAGAAATGGAGTTGGGGGTTCTATAGGGGTAAAAACTCTGGGCTCTGACCCAGATCCCAGGGAGGGGAGGAATCACCTGGGCTGGGCTGCCCAAGGGCTGTGCAGAAACATATGCAAACTAGTTTAGATAATGTTCTGCCTTAAATGTCAGGAAGGGCCCAGGGCAACGTCTCCTTGTGTAAAGTTTGCTTTGGGAAGGGCTGCTCCACCTGACTGGCAGCTAGGCTGGGGGTGGGGGATAAATTGAGATTATAGGATAGGAAGCCTGAGGTGTGAAGGAAAGAATGGGGGGACCAGGGAGGTGAGGGTGAGGGGACAAGGGAGGTGGGACAGAGCACAGGCGAAGTGGACTGGGGTGAGGAGAAACACGAAGGGTCAGGTAAGAGGGGGAAAGGACAGGAGGAGACAAAAGGGGGAACAGGTGAGAAGATGGGTGAGGGGAGGGGTATGGGGTCTACGGGGAAGGGGAAAAGGGCAAGAGGAATGAGTAAAAGCCTGCCAGACATCAGTGTCCCTTGCACAGGGTATGATTTGCTCCCTAGACCCCAGGCAGCCAAACCTGTCCCATCTCTGGGACTGAGCCAGGTGACAGACAGCCCAGGAGCACCCTCCACCTCTCATCCCCATGATGGCTCCCGTCCTCCCTAGGGGAGCCCTGGACTCATACCTGCCTTGGTCCCAGGGCTTTTCACAGCTGGGGCATAGTAGATTCAAGTCCCCTAGGGGACTCTCCCCCAGAAGGAGGGGATGGAGTGGATTGTCCCAAACCCCAATGGGATCCAGTGAATAATGAATGCCTCTGAAATATAACAGGCATCTATGATACCACATCCCCACACAAAGCTGAAGAGCTCATATTGGGTCTAGCCTCACAATGAGTACTGCTGGGGCAAAGAAATCTACCCCGAGCTGGCAGCTGCCATGATGAAATCTCCGGGAGGGAGATTTAGGAGAACCAAATTTCCATTCCTCTACTCCTTCTTGGACCTCCATCCCCACTCCCACCAACACTAGCTCCTCAGACCATCCTGTCCAGTTCAGGTCCCACTTCCTCCTTGAACCTTTCCTAGATCTTCTGAATATAAACACATATGTTAAGTGAGTTGCCCAGGGTTACACAGCCATTTAATGTTGTTCAGCCTTTTTGTGACACCATTTTGGAGGTTTTCTTGGCAAAGACACTGGAGTGATTTGCTATTTCCTTCTCTCCAACTCATTTTACAGATGAGGAAACTGAGGCAAACAGTGTTAAGTGACTTGTCTGGGGTCACACAATTAGTAATTGTCTGAGGCTGGATTTGAACTCAGGAAGTGAGTTTTCTTGACTTCAAGCCTACCTAGCAGCCTCATATCCCTATGGCTATTCAGAATTTAGTTACCAATGAAAGAAGCATCATAGAAAGGCAAGTAATTATGGGAGGAGAAACCTTGGTTGGGAGACCTGGACTTTAAGCCTGACTGCCACTGACTCCACAGCATGATGTTCACTAAGTCAAGTCTCCTTGGTCCTCAGTTTCCTTCTCTGTAAAATAAGGGAGTTGAACTAGGTAGTTTTTCTGGTCCCTTCCAATTCTGATGCTCTTATGATTGTAGGATTAACTAATCAGTATTTGTTAGATGCCTTACTGGCTCTGAAATTTATTATTTGGCATCCACTTAACCTTGATGGGACTCAGTTTCCTCACCTGCAAAATTAAGAGATTGTGTCAGACACTGGGGCTATGATGATAAGAAGGAAATAGACCAACAATGCATGTGGACAGCTTTGAAATAGAAATGGTTCCTATCTATAGTTTTACAGTCCCACACAAAGCTGAGAGAGAGAGACTCATTTCAGCTCCAGACTTATATCCTACCTGGGCTGATAACATGGGTATTAGAAGTAGATTTAAAATATTTACAAAATTAACATCAGATAATTTAGAGGGGATAGGCAGCTAGGTGGCACAGTGGGTAGAGCACCAGATTTCGAGGCAGGAATACTCATTTTCATGAGTTTTAATCCAATCTGACACTTCGTAGATATGTAACTCTGAGCAAGTCACTTAACCACTCCAGTATCTCTGCCAAGAAAACCTCAAAAATGAAATCACAAAGAGTCAGATACAACTGAAAAATGGGTGGATGTTCAACAACAAATTTTGAGAGGAAGGGAAGGCAGTCACAACTGAGAGGAAAGATCAGGAAAGGATTCCTGGAGAAGGTGTATTTCCTTCAGAGGCTTCTCTTAATAATGTCTGATAGAAGGAGTGCAGGGGAGGGAAGGGAGAGAGAGGAGAGAGAGGGGGGGGGTGGGGGAGAGAGAGAGACAAAGAGAGAGAGAGAATGAGGAGAAAGGAGAGCGAGGGAGAGACAGACAGACAGACAGAGAGAGAATGAGGAGAAAGGAGAGAGAAGGGAGATACAGACAGAGGAGAGACAGAGACAGAGAGAAAGACTTTAAGATTTGCAAAGTGCTTGACAAACATTTTTTAAAAGAAATTAAAAGTTTTTCAATTAACAAGCCCTATTTCTCTCCCTCATATTTCTCTCTTCTTCCCAAAGGAAAAAGGAAAAAGAAAAGCCTCCCAAGAAGCATGTGTAGTCAAGCAAGGCGTGCTCTGTTGTTGGCCGTGTCACAAAACGTTAGGCCCATTTTCACAGGATCCTGAATGGGACCTGTGTTCAAACATCAGCTTGGCCACTGGCTGGCTGGGTGACCTCGAGGAAAGCTCTTAACCTCTCCGGGCCCCAGAGTCCTTGGTGAGGGAGTTGGACTTGTAAAGCCCCTTCTCGCTCTAAATCTCTGACCCAATGAGGTGGGTTTATGGTCAGTTTGAAAAACCATAATTTAGGTAAGGGAATAAACATTTATGTGGCACCTATTATGTGCTACTATTATTATACTAAGCACTTTACAAATACAATTGCATTGGATTCCCACAACAATCCTAGAAGATACTATTATAGCCAGTATACCTCTGAGGCTGATTTGAACCCGAATCTTCCTGACTCCAGGCCTAGTACTCTATCCACTATGATCTCATCCATGACCCCACTTCATGACCCCGTTTTGGGGGGTTTCTTGGCAGATATTGCAGTGGTTTGCCATTTCCTTCTCCTGCTCATTTTACAGATAAGGAAACTAAGACACACAAGGTTCAGTGACTTGCCCAGGGTCATACAGCTACTAACTGAGGCTGATTTGAACTCAGCTCTCCTTGACTCCAAACCGAGCACTCTATCCATGATGACTCCTTATTTCCTGACTTCATTCTTGGCAAAGATACTGGAATGATTTGCCATTTCCTTCTCCAGCTCATTTTATAGATAAGGAAACTCAGACACACAAGGTTCAGTGACTTGCCAGGGTCATACAGCTACTAACTGTCTGAGACCAGATTTGAACTCATGCAGAGGAGTCCTCCTGACTCCAGGTGTGGCCCTCTCTGCACTCTGGTGAGTTTAGAGTTCACTACTGCAGAGATGTCCAGCCTACAACAGCCCACAATACTCCCAAGTACTATAGGAACCAGATTAAAACATAATTGAGACGTATTTCCTAAAAATAAACAAAAATACAATAAAACATAGATAACATCATATTTTACACTTAAATCAACATGCAGCCCCCAGAAATCTTACATGTGGGCTAGTGGCGACTGTTTCTATTTAAATTCAACACCACTGGTCTGGTCCAACGCCCTAATTTTACAGATAAGGAAACTGAGTCCTATCTGGGTTAAGTGGCCACTTAAGTAATAAATGTTGGAGCCAAGACTTGAAACCAGGTCAGCTCTTTATTCCAAGGCCGGTGCTCCAGTATCTGTCCCCTGCAGCGCCTACCACAGTATGGAAGGCCTCAATAAAGATTTGAAATACTTGCTCATTAATTGGCTGAACTATAGGCCCTGGGCAGGGAAATTTACACTAAATCTGAATCCCAGACCTAGAGGTCTCTCCCTGTCTCCCTTCTCTCACCTCCCAGGGTGCCTAGAAGCCAGAACCTTCTACTGAAATTGGTGTGTTTGGGTCTGATTGGGAGAGAAGGTCCAGGAGGGTGAGGCCCAGCCTATGGTGCTACCCTTCTAGTCACTGATGCAGCCCTGTGGGCCGTCCCAGGATTGCTCTCTCCTTCCTGCCATTCTGAGGTGGGCAGGCTAGGCTGGAGAGGGTGGCAGGCCAGGGTCCACACGATTTATCTCTTCCAGACTGGGGATAGTTCTGTGCTAGCCTATTTGCTTTGTTACTCAGCGGGCAGCTGGTGCTGGGGAGCTGGGGTTTATTGGGAGGTGATAGAAAAAGGTTTATTGGGGGCACAGCAGGAAATGAGAGCAAAGGCCCAGCCAGGGCCATGGAACTAAGGAATAAGGGCAGAGACATGAATTGAGGGGTGGGGGGTAGGGTGGGGTGGGAGGTGGCTTGGGAGGTCAGAGCCTAAGGTAGGAAGCTGTAGGAAATTTTTTGTTTATTGAGTTTGACTTGGAGTGAGAAAAATCTTTAGCCCAGCTCCCCGGTCATCCTCTTACCTAGGATCCCTGGAGATAAGGATTGACCCCCCATCCCATCAGAATTCCTGCAAGACTTCATTCCTTTATCTACCTTGCCCCATCCCAATAAGGCGACTGGTTCCAGCCTCTTTACCCTGACTCTTGCCCTTCCTCTGCTAAGTCTGTCCTTCACCTCGACACCCTTAATGATTTGATTCAATAGACACTCAAGCACCTACTGTGGCCCAAACACCAGGGATATCAGTTAGATACAGTTTCAGCCTTCCCTCCTTTCTTTTCTTCTCCTCTCTCATCCTTCCTTTTCTTGCTTCTTTCACTCCATTCCCCTTCCCCTCCTCCAACTTTACCTTTCTCTCCTATTCTCTTGCCCCTTTGCCCACCCTTCTCATCCATCCCTCTCACCAGCCCAACTTCAATTCCCAGAAAATCTTATCCTTTCTCATGCCTTCTCTCCCCTTAGCTGTCTCTCATCTCCTCTTCCTCCTCCTCCTCCTCCTCCTCCTCCCCCCCTCCTACGTTCTACAATCCTTCCACTTCCTCTGGGGATATATCTTGCAAATCTTGGAATTTAAAAAAAAAAGTTAAGCTTTGAAGGAGGGTTGGGGGTGATGGGGAAATCCATCACCAAACCCTCTGTATGCAAATGACTAGTAAAATGTACAGACAGTCCCCACAGGCACTCAGACTCCACCTCCTTGCGATGCCCACAACCCCACATGGCAAAGCAGTTTACCCTGCAGCTATTCCCTGGTTGCCCTCCTATCCTGTGCTGCCTTAGTCCTCTGTCCCCACCCTAACTCCCCACTCTCCTGTACTCCTCTCTTCCCCCTCTCCCCCCTCAGCTTTTTCCCAGCTGGGTCCCTTTGCCATGGCTGGATCCTGGACGGCCCATGTTCTTTTTGTCCCTCTGTCCAGCTCTAAGCCGTGGCCACTGAGGACTGAGAAGTACAAACATATGTGAGGCCCTAGACCTCAGAGTCCCTCCATGAGGGGCTAACCCTCCCCCAAGGTCTGGCCTCAGAGGGGTGTTCTGAAAGCACAGAAAGAAGGCTTTAGTATATTCCTGGCAGCAGGAGGACTGTCTGTGTTTTACTGTATGAGCATCAACAGGCATATATAGGGGGGGGTGTTCACTGGACCCAAGACACTTCCTTAAACTGACCCCTGCCCAAGCCCACAGGGTGAAAAGCTAGAAGAGAGCGGTGTGCAGGAGAAGGGGAAGGGAAAGCAAAGGGAGTCCCCTCCTCCACCGGGACCATGCCAAGCTTGGATGGCATCAGACACTTGCCACGTTCATGCTACTGGGGACTGTGTCTTCTAGCAGATTTTCCTCTTCTTTGCACCTGGCATTGGGCAGTGGGAATAGCAGAGATGGACAGGTGGGCATGGCCCCCAGAAGATTAGGGAACAAGGTTCCAGACCCTCCAGGTGAATCCCAATGTTCTGGGGTCCTCCAGGAATCAAGCCCCCTTCCTACCTCTCTCCTAGGGCCCCCAGAGAAGGAGAGTCAGCAGCCCAGGAAAAGAACCAAAGGCAAGGTGATCTGTGTCATTTGGTGCCAGACTTACCCGTTAGATGTCCAGTGCCCAGGGAGGACTCAGGAGCAGCAACACCAATCCCAGAGGCAAGGAAGAGGTGAGGGCAGCTGTGGGTGCTAGATTGCCTCAACCAGGCATTAGGAAAGCAGACTGGGAATAGGGGGGACAAGGCAGGAGGCAAAGGCAGTAATGGGGCAGGGCACAGTGGGCAATGCCACCCTGCGTGCGGTGCCCAAGATTGAGTAGCAGAAGGGAAGGGGAGACAGGTGCTCTGACTAAAAACAATGCTGTTCTCAGGGTGCCACCTGCCCCCTGTCCAGTGCCACCTTCCAGGGCTGTGGCTATGCCCAACCCCTGGGGGGTAGGAGGGGGCAGTGCCCAGCTTGGGGGACAGAGCCGTTGGGGCAGCTCGGGAGAGGGTGGTGTGCAGGTATGTATTGGAAAGAAGTCAGCAGAGCCGGGAGATGAAGTGTTGGGTCAGAGCCTGATTTCCCATTATAAGTAATCCTTCCTTATTTACCTGAACAAATACTCTCCCTGCTTACCTCAGACCACAGAGATAGCTTGTAGTCTTAACCCTTGCAGGGCTGAATTCTCTCTTCCTCCCCGAAAACTTGCTCCAGGAAGCTTTTCCAAAACAGCCAACAAGATTCCAAGCACCCCACCCAGAGAATCCTGTCTCACCATATTCCTGACATCCCATTTCTTATCCCTCAGACATCACAGAACGCTCTGCTAGACCCTCTCTAATAGACTATCATGTGACGCTGTATATTACAGTTAGTGCCTCATACCCTATCAGACCGTGAGCTCCTGGGGGTAGCTGTCGTGCTCCTATCTCAATGTCCCATTTCCAGGGTCCAGAACAAAGCAGAATTTAAAAATGATGGTTGTTTCCTGTCTCCTAGCAGTCTTGGACGTAGAGCAGGTGTTTAATATCGACTTCCTAATCCATCTCTTAAGGCAGCCAGTGGCTCAGTGATAGAGCACTAGGCCTAGAGTCAGGAAGAACTGAGTTTGAATCTAGCCTCAGACACTTTCTGATTGTGTGACCCTGGGCAAGTCACTTAACCTCTGATTGCCTGACGAAATGGATCCACTAGAAAAGGAAATGGCAAACTGCTCCGTTATCTTTGTCCAGAAAACCCCACATGAGGTCACAAAGGGTCAGACAAGACTGAAACAGCTGAACAACAAAAGTCCACGTCACCTAAAAATTCACCCATTAATAATAGCCAGCATCTGTTCTATAGATCTATAGCATATTCATAGCATACATATTCTATAGCATCTATAGCACGTTTAAGTTCTCAAATCCATTTCATAGACATCTCCTCATTTCATGACATCATAAATTCTAAGTTGGAAGGGAATTTAGAATTCATTGAATCTAAGAACCCCTTCATTTTATAGATGAGGGAACTGAGGGCCAGAGCCGTTACATGGCTTGCTTAGGGTCCGAGAATAAGTAGGTGAGCCTGGATTTGAACTCAGATCTGCCTGATTACAAGTCTAACGAACTATCTTCTCCACCAGTGGTATCAGACTCAAATAGAAAAGTACAGGAGATGGGTGTAGGGAGCATAAACTGTACATAAGCATCCTTTCAGGCTGCATATTGAATTAGAAAAACAAAATTTAACATTATGTTCTGTTGTATTTTTATTTATTTCATTAAATATTTCCCAGCTAGGTGGTACAGTGGAGTCAGAAAGACTCATCTTTCTGAGTTCTAATCTGGCCTCAGACACTTACTAGCTGTGTGACTCTGGGCAAGTCACTTCACCCTGTTTGCCTCAGTTTCCTCGTCTGTCAAATGAGCTAGAGAAGGAAATGGCAAATCACTCCAGTGTCTTTGCCAAGAAAACCCCAAATGGAGTCAACATGACTAAAAAATGACTGAACAACAACAACAATCTCCATTATATAGATGACAAAACTGAGGCTCAGAGAAAGTAATCTTAAATAACTTGCCCAAATTCACATAGCTAGCAAACAGCAAAATGGTGGGAGGAAAAGAGATTTATGGAATCTCAGAGCTGGGAAGGACCTCAGAGACCACCTGCTTCACACCCCTTTCTTCAGTCTTCAAGTCCAATAGACTTCAAATTGCCCATTAGAACAAAAGCTCCTTGAGGGCAGGGCCTATGTCCCATCTATCTATGTACAGTGCCTCGTACATGGTAGTTTCTTAGTAAGTGTTTGTTGTATTGAAAAGCAATGGACTAAATCTTCTTTCCACTCTACTTGCCTAAGTTTGGAACCATAGCCAGTGAGAAGGAAAGAGGATTCACCCTCTGAACACTGCCCAGCTTCTCACCCTCTCTCATTTCCAGCTATTTATCCACTGACATCACGTTCTAGAGCCAATCTGGGGAAGCAGCCCAGAGACGATTTAGCTCTTAACTGTTCTCTCCTTATGTCACTTATATACATGGGCCTTTTCCCCACCAAATAACCTATAAGCTCCCTGAGGTTATTAACTTCCACGGCCCTGCAGGCTAGCATAGGGCTGAACACACAGTAGGCCCTCAATTAGCATCAAGGTGGCACAGGGACAACAGATTGCTGGCCCTGGAGTCAGGAAGACTGGAGTTTGAAATCCTGCCTCAGACACTTAAGAGCCATATACCTGGGCAAGCCACTCACCCTGTTCTGCCTCAGTTTTACTGACTGTAAAGCCGGGGACATAACAGCATCTACCTTACAGGGTTATTATGAGGACCAAAGGAGATGATATTTTTGGAGTGCTTAGTGCAGTGCCTGGCACATTATATGTGCTATGTAAGGCCTATGTTGTTGTTCCTTTGTTTCAGTCTTGTCCGACTCTTTGTGACCCCATTTGGGGTTTTCTGGGCAAGGATATTGGAGTGGTTTGCCATTTCCTTCTCCAGACGAGGAAATTGAGGCAAACAGGCTCAAGTGACCTGCCCAGTGTCACACAGCTAGTAAGTATTTGAGGGTCAAATTTGATCTCAGGAAGATGAATCTTGTTGACTCCAGGCCCAGCACTCTATCCGCTGCGCCACCTAGCTGCTCATTAACATACAAGCCCTTAAAAAATATTCATTCATTGCCTCTGTTACTAGTTGCCAGATCTGGGCCTCTGTCTCCTCAATCTATAAAATGAAGGGTTGAACTGGAGGTCCTTTGAGGTCCCTTCCAGCTATAAATTCATGACCCAGTGATTTACCATCTACAGGGGCTTTAAAAAATCCTCACCACCTGTTAACTGATGTCTGAGGTTCTACTGTTTGAGTTTTATTCCTTTGGCTTGAAATGACAGTTCTCCTGGGAGAGCTAACTAACTCTTCAAGGTCATTGGGTTGATCAGGACCTTCTTTTCTGCCTCCTGGCTTTCTTCAAATCCCAGCTGAAATCCCACCATCTTTTATGCTCTCAACACAAGGGCCTTCCCTCTGTTGATGATTCAGCTCATCCTGTACATGGATTTTGTTTACATGTTGTTGTCTCTCTTGTAGGTAAACTGGAGAGCAAGGATGAGCTTCTACTGTTCTTTGCACCCCAGCACTTAGCACAATGTCTGGCACACAGTAGGTACTTAATAAATGTTTAATGACTGACCGACTAACAGCAGGTTTTGGTAAGGGGAAGCAGAGATACTGTCAAGGGCTCCTTTGTCTCAGGAGACTCATCCAGAGGGCTTGGACCCTTTATTCCTAGTCCTTTTAGCCCCACTGACTTCTTGTGTTTGGTCTAGTGGGCTAAAAGTTTTCTTGCTAGGTCAGGTGTCCATAGATATTGACTGTTCCTAAGGAAGAAAAGAAGGAGGGAAGAGAGGAAGGAGGGAAGGAAGGAATGAAGGAAAAAAAGGGGGGAGAGAGGGAAGGAAGGAAGGAGGAAAGGGATAAAGGAGGAAGGAAAGAAGAAAGAAAGAAGGAAGGAGGGAGGGTAGGAGGAAAGGTAGGAGAGGGGAAGGGAGGAAGGAGGGAAGAGAAGAAGGCGGAAAGGAAGGAAGGAGGGAAGGGAAGAAGGGAAAGAAAGGGAAGAGAGGAAGGAGGGAAGGAAGGAACAAAGGAAAAAAGGAAGGAGGGAAGGGAGGAAGGAAGGATGGAAAGAAGAAAAGAAGGATGAAAGGAAAGAAGGAAGGAGGAAGGGTGGGAAAGGAAGGAAGCAGGCATTTATTAGGCACCTTTTAAGTGTCAGGCACTGTGCTAAATACTTTATAGATATTATAGGGTGACCCATCCAGTGTTACTCAGCTACTATAGTTAGTGACAGTTGGGCATTCTATTAAGAAGCATTTATTAAACCTTGTCCATGTACCAGAACTCTAATCTGCTAATGCAGTGTTCACTCCACTCTACTATGTTATTTCTATCAAACCTGCCATGAAGCCCAGAGTTTTCTAGTATCACTAATATATGTCAGCAAGTCAGTCAGTGAACATTTATTAAGTATCTGTTATGTGCCAAGCTCTGTGCCTCTCTCTCTTTTTATATGTGTGTGTGTGTGTGTGTTTATCTGTCTATAAAAAGAAAAATTAAAAACTGTCCTTTATTCAACCACCACCATTCTGCATATTGTACCCTGGTCAGCCATCTACTTTGCCTACACCTACTTTTGCTTCCAGTCCAGACATTGCCCTTTGCTGTGAGCTCTGGTCTTGGAATCAGGAGGCCGAGGTTTAAATCCAAACTTTACCAGATTTCTGACGCTGGGAAAACTACATGGGGTTATGTTTGATAAAGCGCTTGCAGATTCCCTGGGCTGGGAGTTGTGGTCTAGTTTTCTTGGTAGAGCATAGAGTGTTAAGATATCAAAGGGTCCATATCTGAAGAAATGAGCCTTCTCTTACTGTGAGTAGGTAGAGCCAGTAGCTGAAAGAAGCAACTATCTAACTGGGTTTGATTGGGCTCAAGAGTTTTCAGTTGAGCATAGCCTTTCAAATAGAACATGGTACCACAAGGGATATCCGTTCTGAAGCAAAAGCATTGGGGAGTGGTCTGTAGATGGGATTGGAAGAGACAGTTTATCAGTATTATCCCAAGAGAGCATGGAAACCATGGGACATGGATAGACCTAGAGAGCAAGACTGTAGCAAGGCTAGAACTGAATTTGGGTTCCAGTTCTGCTATTTACTAGTAGTACAATCTTGGACAAGTTACTTCCTCTTTGTTCTCAGTTTCCCTATTTGTAAGATGAGTGGTTTGGACTAAGCCGTCTCTAAGGTCCCTTCCAGCCATAATCCTAGTTCACTCCAACTGAGAACCAGAACAAGGAGATCCTGTCACCTCTCAAATCTTCAGGTCCCTTGATCTATAAAAAGAGGATGAAAACACTTATACTATCTGTCTCATAGGGTGGTGTGAGAAAAGTGCTTTGCAAATTTTGAAGTGTTTTATAAGTACTAGTGATGATGGTGGTGATAAAGTAACTTAAAGTGGTGGATGGAGAATAGAGGAGTCCAGAAGACCCGCTTCTGACATATACTGGTGGTAGACAGGTCCCTTAACTTCTCAGTGTCTCTGGTGCTTTAAATTAAATTTAAATTTAACGCTTTAAATTAAAGATATGTTGCTTGGTAGGGAGGCTTGGTATCCAAGGCTCTTGAGTCAGAGGTCTAGGGTTCAAGTCTCCCCTTCTTGCTCTGATGTTAACTGTCTATGTTAACTATCATATGTCAACTATCCATATAACCTTAGGTAAATCCTTTAATCTCCATTGGGTCTTAGGTTGTTTTTTTTCATTTATAAAGTAAGGAAGTTGAACTAGGCCTCTGAGGCCCATTTCAGCTATAGGTCTATGACCTGTGATCAGAGGAGGAAATTTCCACATTGGGAGTGCCTCATGAAAATGAAATCATAGACCTGGACCAAAGAATATATGCCCAAGGTCTCAGAAGTCTTTTTTTTTTTCTTTTTGGAGGGAGGAGGGCAGGCCAATTGGGGTTAAGTGACTTGCCCAAGGTCACACAGCTAGCTAAGTGTCTGAAGTCAAATTTGAACTCAGGTCCTTCTGACTCCAAGGCACAAGCACTGTGCCACCTAGCCACCCCTTGTCCCAGAAGTCTTAGTGCAGTTTTAATCTTTAATAACTTTAGAAGAATACGTGCTACAAATTCATAAAAAAAAACTTTTGAAAGGTTAATTATTTAAAATATTGATAACTTTCTTATTGAAAATTCAATATAACCACCAGCTTGTGCTATATATTGCACTAGTAGATTTTCAAAATTTTTAAAAAACTTTCATCAGTCATGTAATCATGGTCTTAAAGTTATCCAAAGAATGAGATTTTTATGTATATATGACAATTTTAACATGACTCTACCAAAAAAAGTCTAATGGAGAGAGAACAGGTAACCAAGGGGGTCAAGCAAAAAGACCTCCTTTTCTGATCCACTGATCTGAGGAAGTGTCATCCAGAAAATTAAATTAAAATTACATTTTTATATTCAAAACTCCCAAAGCTAAATAAATATGAAATATAGATAGTAAGCTTTCAAATGATGTTTTTTGTAAATCTGTAGCATTACTTTTGATATTATTAAAGCTTCAGACTAAGACTTTTGGGACACTATACATACACACACATAGATACATAGATTATTTTTATTGTCAGTATTTTAAAGTAAGATTTCCATGCTGTGTGACTGATCAGTTTTGTGTTTATGAGGCTCCCTTCTATTATCTTTTCCCCCTTAGCCCGTGGGTATAGCAGAAGGGCAGTTAGCTGGTGCAGTGGATAGAGAACGAACCTTGAAGTCAGGAAGATGAGTTCAAATATGGCCTCAGAAATTTACTAGTTGTATGACCCCGGGCAAGTCACTTAACCCTATTTGCCTCAGTTTCCTCATCTGCAATGATGAGCTGGAAAAGGAAATGGCAAACTACTCCAGTATCTTTGCCAAGAAAACCCCAAATAGGGTCATGGAGAGTCAGTCATGACTGAAATGACTCAATGACAACAAAATGGCAGAAGCATAGGGCTTAGAATGAGAACCCAGAGCACCTCAGTGCAAGTTCAAGCCCAAGCTCTGACATTGACTATTTGATAGCTTTCCTTCTCTGAACATAAATAATCACAAAACAGGGATGATGACACTAATTCCTGCTTATACTCCCTACCTCACAGGGTTGTTGTGCCAAGACAGCTTTGAAAACCTTCAACCATAAAGAAATGTGAGCTATGAGCAGGAGGAAAACCTTTTTGAAAAAGCCACCCTCTGTCTTAGACACTCCAAGGAGAAGAAAGGAGGCATCATCCAAGTTGAGGCCAGAGCAGGCATAAAGGCAGCAGGTGAGAGCTCCAGCTGGCTTTCCTTCCTCACTCCACCCCGACTCCCACCCCAAGCTTTGGACTCCTGGTGAGTAAAGAATCGAGTAGATTAGAAGCACAGAATCTTAGGGCTCAGATGACATCTAGTCCAACCAGGGGTGTGCTGGAGCCAGCTTGTACCAGCTGTTAAGGGATAATTATTAAATTCTGAGTGGAGGCATTTACACTTTGGAAATCCACTACAAATCAGGGCTTGACTTATTGTTTTGCTGTTGTCTAGACTTAAGAAAGTGATTGGGTAAATGTTAGTAACAAGGATTAAATTTAAAAGTATGTCATGAATAGTTCTTTTTTTCCAGAGATGTTGTTAAGCGGCACACCCCATGTCCAACCCATACTTGGAAAGGGCGCCTCTCTACAATAACCTTGACCCATGGTCAGCCAGTCTCTTCTTGATATCCTCAGCAATCGAGGGAGCCAGTTCTGCTATGGGGTGGTTCTGACTATTAGGGTGTATTTCTGAAGAGAAAAAAGAAGTAAATGTCCGTGGTTAGGAGACACACTGTTTTGTTGCATCTTCTTTGAGGCTTATCTTCCTTATTTATAAAGTAAGACGGTTGGATCAGATGGTCTCTAAGATCCCTTTCAACTCTAAACCTCTGATTTTTTGATCCTATGAAAAGGCATGGAACCATTCACTGCTTTCCAGCCTTCCCAACCCTGACATCTATCTGCTCACAAAGAAGGCACTATTCTCAGTGGCCGCTCATTTCTTTGTCCATCAGATACTCCTTTGGCCTACTCATTGTGACTCCCCTTCCAGCTCTAGCATCTGGGAAGACCGAGAAGACTCTGCCCACACCCTGCCTCCTTACTGAGCAGCTGAACACCAGAGGAGCAGTGGCTGCCTGCTACTAGTTCTTCTATAAGAAAGAAAGGATCTAGTCCAGTCATTTTATTTTTCCTCCCAATTATGTGTAAAAACAATTTTAAACATTTGGGGGCTTTTAAGTTTTGAGTTCCAAATTCTATCTTTCCCTTCCCCCCTCCCTGAGAGGGTAAGCAATCTGATATAGATTATACATATACAATTATGTAAAATATATTTCCTTTTTATAGACGTTTTAAAAAATAAAATGTTTTTAAATAACAAAAAACAGATTTTTTTTTCCTTCCCACATCCCCTCTTACTCTAAGGGAGAAAGAAAAATACTTTACCTGTTATAAATATATAGAATCAAGCTGTATATACATACATGTATGTATGTATATATGTGAATCTGTACTCTGAGTCCAATGTCTCTCTATCAGATGGTGGGCAACCTGTTTTATCATGAGCTTCCTGGAATTGTGGCTGGCCATGGCATTGATCAGAACTCCTAAGTCTTTTTTTTTTTTTTTTTGCTTTTTGGAGGGCAATTGGGGTTAAGTGACTTGCCCAAAGTCACTCGGCTAGTAAGTGTGTGGTCGGATTTGAACTCCTAAGTCTTTTAAAGTTGTTTGTATCTACAATGTTGTTGTCACTGTATAAACTCTTCTAGTTCTGCTTACTTAACTACATCATCTCATACGTGTCTTCCTAGGTGCCTGGAAATCATCCCTGTCATCACTTTTTACATGACAACGGTATTCCATCACATTTATATACCATAACTCATTTGGTCGTTCCCCAGTCAGTGGTTTCCAGTTCTCTGCCATTGCAAAAAGAACTTCTATAAATATTTTTGTACTTCTTTAATTAAAATTTGTTTTGTTTAAGATTATTCCTTCCCTTTAGCTACTCTTTCTCTCTAATCCACCCCTTCCTTCTTTTTCTTGCCTTTCCACCTACTGAGTAACATCTATTTCTGTGCCCGACTCTCTCTGTGTCTAGTTTCCCCTCTTTGGTACAGTTCAGATGAGATTGAGATTCCAGTACCAGCTGCTCACTCCTTTTTTTGTACAAACTTCCACTTGTGCATTCTGGTTATGTGAGATAATTTTCTTTAACTGTCCTCTCTCTTTCTTCTCCTAATGTGTTCCTCTTTTTCCACCTTTCCATTCTTTTTTTTTTTAAGGGTCATCAGGATATAACAGAAACACTCTCAGGCCTTATCTAATTAAACTCCCTCTATGAATCCTGATGAATTTTTAAAGGATCACATGGCTCATCTCCCCCATATTAGAATATAACAGTTTATCTTTAGACCCTTATGATCATTCCTGTTTACCTTTTTGTTTCTCTTGGCTCCTGTGTTTGCATTTCAAAGTTTGTAAAGCTCCAGTCTTTTCACCAGGAATTCTTGCAAGTTCCCTATTTCATTAAAGATTCATTTCTTCCCTTGCCCCATTATATTATATCCAGTTTCCTGGGTGCTTACCCTTATTCTTGACTATAGGCCTATATTTTTGGCTTCCTGAGATATCATATTCCAAGCTCTCTTCTCCTTTATGGTAGGAGCTAAATAAATCTTACGTGATCCTGACTGTAGCTCCTTGGTAGTTGAATTATTTCTGACTATTTAAAGTATTTTTTCTTTGACTTAAAGCTCTGGATTTTGGCTATAATTTTCCTGGGAGTTTTCATTTTGGGATTTCTTTCAGGGGGTAACTGGTCCATTCACCCATATCCACTTTGCCCTCTGGTTCTAAGAGGTCTGAGCAGTTTTGTGATTACTTGGAATATGATGTTGAGGCTCTTTTTTGGTCATGGATTTCAGGTATTTTAGTGATTCTTAAATTATTTCCCCTCAATCTGTTTTCCAAGTCAGTTGTTTCTTCAATGAGATAATTTACAAATGCTTCTATTTCTTAGTCTTTTGACTTTATCTGAATTATTTTAGTATTTTTTGTTGTCTCATGGAGTCACTAACTTCTCTTTGGTCCATTCTAGTTTTCAGAGTTTGTTGCTTGGGTAAGGTTTGGTACCTCTTGTAACAAGCTGTTAATTCTCCTTCCATTTCTTTCTTCTATAGATCTCATTTCTCTTCTAACTTTTTCCTCTAGGGCTCTCATTCTGTTTGTAACATTTTTAAACTCTCCATTTACTTCTTGTTTTATCTCTTCCAAGAATTCTAGGTGAATTTTTGCCCGATCTCTGTTTTTCTTTGAGTACTTGCTTGTAGTTTTTGGGAAGTCATTCTCTTCTTAGTTTGTGTCTTGAGTGTCTATATCACTAAAATGACTCTTTATGATGGGATTCTTTTTCATTTGTTTGTTTGCTTATATTTTTTTTAGTCTACTTTCTAACTTCAGGCTTTATGTCATTTTGAGGCTCTGTGCATTTCTGAAGGGAATGTTTGGACTGGACATGATGCTGGTTTTTTGATCTTGCTTTTAGTTATTCAAAGATCTCAGGGACACTCAAGACTGGGTATCTGCAAGCTTTCAGTGCTCCCAAAGTGTTCTGATCCAGGGCAAAATCTAATTGCTGCCCCTTTCTTTTAAGTCTGCAAGTCTCTTGAGACGGGTTTGAGTCTGACCGAGAAGCCTATGGACTTGCCTAGGTGGAGTTCCAGCAGGCTGATGTCAGACTCAGCCACTGTTATCTAGTTGGGACCTCTGCTGGCTCAGAATGACAAAACTGCAGGATCCCTTTTGGCCTGAGATATCTCTTTTGCTTATTTCTTTGCAGGATTCAGACTGGGCTGTGGACTAGAATTAAGACCCAACTCTACTACTGTCTAATCCTGTGGGATCAGAACCACAGAGCTGCTGCTTGCTTCTGAGCTTTGTTCCTTGCTCAGTACATAGCCCAGGGCCTGAAACCACTCCTTACCTTGCAATGCAGATTCCCTCTTCCCTCTGTCCTGCATCTGTGACCCTGGACTGAGTGGTAAACAACAAAGCTGCCATTTGGCATTTGGCCTGCTCAAGTTTAGGCCTCTCTGTTCTGGATTTAGGGGAAGATAGAAGGAGGAGGTTTAGGAAGACCAAGTTGGTGAATGGGGCCATGGAGGAGCCGATTGGCATGGCCTCTCTAGTAGTAATGACAGTTCTACAGATGGAATATGGGGGGGTGGGGGGGTGGGGCTATAGGGGGAAGGTTGCAGGGGCAAGTCAGATGGCAAGAGACTATGCAGGGTAGAAACTGAATCATGGCTGGAATCAGTTGGATGTAGCAGACCACATGATATACAGTCTGGACAGTGTGGGCCTTAGGGCAGGAATTCCAGAGCTGAAAGAGTTAAGTCTCCAAGTCTTGGTCTCTGCTTTGGAAAATAGGTACATAGGTGAAGTCTTATCTAATCGTCCCTCTAGGATGAAATAAAGAACCTTGAGATCTGTCTGTTGGGATAGCATGATGTAGTGGGAGTCTCCAGATTTGGGGACAGAAGATCTACTCCATAGGTCACTATCTGTCTGACCCCAGACATAATTTCTTCATCTATAAAAAGGGGTGGTTGGATTAAGTTACCTGTAAGCTCCCTCCCAGCTCCAAATTTGATGATTTGCTTTTATTTTTTCCTGAATTGGTATGCCAGCCATGGACACCCCTCTGATCATGCTTCTGAATCTCAGCCCTCCAGGTGCTGAGGTCTACATAGAGAAGATTGAGGAGAGAGATTGAGCATGGGTAAGGGAAGAGTTGTCTTGTCTCCCCACTGAAGTAAAGAAGTGTTGGAAAGTGGTCTTCCTTGGCCCTATCCCCATCCAATGAGATTAAAGTCAACAGCTAGCAATCTGGTTCTTTAAGAGTCTAGTGAGCACAGCCTTGGGGGAGAAGGGCAAGAAGGAGAAAGTAACTGGAAGTGAAAGAGGGGGAAGGGAATAGGCATTTTTTTTTTCACAAATACTATCTCATTTGATCCTCACAACAGCCCTGTAATGTGGGTGCTATTCTTGTCCTCATTTATAATTGAGGAAATTGAGTCAGGTTAAATGTTTTGCCTAGGTCACACAGAGAACTAGTGCTTGAAGCCCTATTTGAACTCAGATCTTACTGATTCCAGCAACAATTTTGGCACATATATTCACATATACAATCCATCAGTCAACAAGGCTTTATTAAAATGCTGTGCATGGCTGGAATGCCCCTCCTCGAGGAGCTCATGTTCTAATGCAAAGACTATATGCAAAATAACTAGGTATATACAAGATATATACAGGGCAAAAAGGGCAGGTAAGTGGCCCAGTGGACAGAATTCTGGGCCTGGAGTCAGGAAAACTCATCTCCTGAGGTCAAATTTGGCCTCAGATACTTACTAGCTGTGTGACCCTGGGCAAGTCACTTAATTTTGTTTGCCTCAATTTCCTTATCTGTCAAATGAGCTGGAGAAGGCAATGGCAAACCACTCTGGTACCTCTGCCAAGAAAACCCCCAATGGAGTCACAGAGAGTTAGACATGACTGAACAACAGCTACTGGAAATACAGGGTAGATCTAAGAGAGTCACAACACTCCCAGAACCACACTCCCATTCAGATGGATACACCCAGAGAAGCGTCTACTCATTCCTTCCTCTGCTTTCAGGGAGGACCAACACTAAATTCCAGACCTCATAGGAAGAGAGCCTCTGGCAAACCTTCTCCATCTGGCACAGCTAGAGATTTCTTTAATTACCCCGACTCCCTCACCTCTAGCCCCTGGCTCTGCTAGAACTCTGGGTGCCCCATATTTCCTGCTCCACCCTGGGGATGGGGGAGATGAGATTGTTTCATTTCTTGGAAATATGCCCCCAGCACCTAGCATATAATATGGATGACTATCTTAAGGAAAGACTGACCAATTGATGGATGGTAGAGTGTCCTTGCTTGGGGGTACTATCCAGTCTCATCCTGCCATCCCAGGATGCTTTTTTTTTTTGCCAGGGAGAGCCACAGGGGAAGAGAGGGTGTCACTGCTCCCACCCGCAGAGGTGGCTACTGCCCTTTTCCCCACTAGCCCCAGTGCCAAACAGCCGCGTTTACAAAACCACAGGCTCTGATAAGAGTACAATTGGAACCTGTTTTGTTAATAGACCTGTAAGGGGGAAGGGGTGGGGAGGAAGCTAGGGGGGTGGGAGGGTTGGGGAATGGGGAGGGGTCTGGCTGCACAAGGGCCCCCTGAGTCAGGAGGCTATCAACACCAACACCCCCCCTCTTACTCCTTGCCTCATTAGTCCAGTTTGAAATTTACCCACCTTATCAAGGGAGAGAGCTTTTCTTGAGCCAAAAGTGATTATACCTTTGTTCCTAGCCTTCAACTGCCAGCCTGCCCTCCAGGGCTCAGATTCTGGCCTGAGGAAAGGCTTTGTAGTTGGAAGGGAACACGTGGCGGGAAGTGGGGGAGGGGTAGAGAGGGGGTCAGGGAAAGAAGGTTCAAGACTGTCAGGTCCTTAAGAAGATGGCCTCATTCCCTTTAGAATCATAGGATTTCTAGGTGGAAGGGACTTTATAGATAACCTAGCTCAGTCCCTCCATTTCACAGATGAGGGAACTGAGGTCCAGAGTGGGGAACTCTGTGAGCACTAACTAGGACAAGGGAAGCAAGACTTTGGTCCAGTGTGTTGAAATTTAGAGAGTACCAACAACATTATTCGTGCTTCCTCCCCCAGAATGCCTGGACCCCAGGAGAGCTCTGCCCCTTTTGCCTTCTGACATTGCCTTCCCTCCTCCCCAACACCTCGTCCCTGCCCTGTCTTCTTCCTTTACTCCAGATTTAAAAATCCCTACTGACAGCCCCAGGTTTGACCAAGGTCAGACAGTCAGTTCGTGGTGGTATGTGATTCTGTGTTCTAGATGCTCTTGGGTTGCATGTTTGTGTCTGTGTATGTGGGGAGTTGTACTTAGTTTCTTGTTATTGTTGTTCAGTTTTAAATAACTCTGTAGCCCCTTTTGGAGTTTTCTTGCCAAAGATACTGGAGTGGTCTGTTATTTCCTTCTCCAGCTCATTTTACAGATGAGGAACTGAGGCAAATAGGGTTAAGTGACTTGTCCAGGGTCACATAGTCTGAGGCCACCGGATTTGAGCTCAGGAAGATAAGTCTTGATTCCAAGTCCAGCACTCTCTCCACTATGTCCAGTTACTTAGAGGGTCCCTTAATCATAGTCTAGGATACAAAAATTGAGTTTCTCTGTGGGCACTGAGGCATAGACATAGACACTCTCCGTGATCAGGCATCCCACCCCTAGATAGCATTTTCACTTGTGAGCTCAGTTTTGTCTTTTTTTTCTCCAGGTCTTTCAGTCTCTTTAAAACTTCAGCCTTGACCTTCCACCAGCTCCTCTGTTCCCTTTGATGAAAGTGGCCCAGGAGAAAGAACCCTGGTGGTGCTGGAACCAGTGAAGGGGAAACCAGACCATTGTGTGGAGGTCTGTGGGGGATGCCAGGGAGATTGCTGGGTCATAGGGACAGATATTTAGGTGGATGTTTTTGCCATTACACAGTTCAATACTTCTTTTTCTTTACAGAAAGAAACTGAGGTTGAGAGAAGGATATTTTGACCTAAGGTCAATCGTAGCATCTGGTTCTCCTGGTCCCTAATTCGGTGCTGTTGCCTCTCCATGAGACTGTAACTCTACATTTCCTTTAGGTCACTTTGATACCTAAAGAGCTTGACAGCAAGCCCATACTGGGGAAAACCAGTAGATGAGGAGTAGACAATTAGGGGCCAAATAGAGGGTGCTTCTATAGACAAGTAAAGCTTACCAGAAGGGTGTGGGCACAGCCCTGGCACTGCCCCAAGTTCCTTTACTGGCTCTTTACCAAGCTGCCAGACAGATTTTGTATAGGCTCTCCTATACAAGTCAGGATTGGAGGATGGACAGAGGGGGAGCCACAAGTTCTGTGACCTCTGTCTAGAGATGAAGATAGCCAGAGACAAGCATAAATTGGTGAAATTTCTCTTTAATCCTCACCTCCTTGGGCACTGGCTTGCTCACTGGCAAGATGAGAGCAAGATGGGAGATGGAACTATGTAATCAGGGGGCCCAATCTCTGTTTCTCAATAATTCTTCACTCCGTGTAAATTTGTTTCTTTTGTTTTACTTTTTTCTTTTACAAAGATGTTATATATAATGTATATTGTTAATGTTTTATTTTTATCAGTTTTTTCTCTTTTTCTTTACATTACTATCATTTTTCAGTGACTGTTCTTAACCCCCTACAGGATCCTTATGTGTAACACAAGAAGTATAGTCAACACATTGACCACGTCTTGAAATGAATGCCTCATTTCCTACATTTCTTTTTTTCTGCTAAGAAAGAGATGACTAACTGGTCTACTTCACTCCTGGTCCCTGGAAGGCATAGTTACTCAACAAATTGATCAGACTTCTGAAGTGTGTATGTGCATAAACATCCAAATATCTATACATATGTAAATGTATATACCTATATTTCTACACATCTAAGGGAATAGATGCACATGTATAAATATATGCTTATAGTACATAAACACATATGTGGATTGTATATTTATATATGCATACATATTTCAAATATAAATACATACATAATGTGTATATATACATGTATATACACACAATGTATATATACATGCATATACACATATGTGTTTATGTACATGTGTGTCTGTGTATACATTTTTTAAAAATCCCTTCTGGCCCAAGGGAATTGGGGCACTTGTTTTCTTTCTCTCCCACTAAAAGACCCTCTAGCTCTGGATCTATGTGAACCACAGGGGTCATTTGTTTGTTTTTTCTCACTCTGGTTCTTTACCACCCCAGAGCATCTGGAGAATCATTTAAAGCTTAGGTGTGACTCATACCTAGCCTTTCCACAAAAGGTGATTAGGAAGGTATTCAACATTAAATGTAGATCAGGTATAGGACAGCTATTTATTTCCTCTATAAAAAGAAATGCTTTTTTAAAAAAGCACCAAATACAACAGACTCACAGATACTCATTGATAAAAATTTAAACATAACACAGTAACTTATAACTATCTCCCGGAAGACCTATACTTAAAACATCAAAGCATGAATCATTTTGTAGGACTGCTGAGTAGCCATTCTACCTTCACCTCAACTTTTCACTGCCTGAATGTAAAGAAGTTGTCCCTGCCCCATTCCCTCAAGGTCCATGTTTTCTGTAAAAATAGGACAGGGCTTCAGCTCATCCTACTGTTGGTGGTCATCTTTCCCTCCAAGAAGAGTTGCATAGTAAGTGTCATGTGAAGCCATTGCTAATTAAGGAACCCAGGGGCTCCCAACCTCTTGAGGTTGTCTTCAAGGCCAGAAGGGCCCATCTCAGTATTGTTGTTCAGTCACCTATGCTCAAGAAAGACACATAAAGCAAAAGAGGCATCTAGGGCCTTGAAATGCTGCTCTCTTAAACTCACATAGTCCAATGCCTATGCTGACTACCATGTGCAAACAGCTCACCAATTCTAGGTGATCTGGAATTGGGGTGAAGAAGTTGTCTCTGCCCCCATTCTCTCATAGGAAATGCGAGGAGGGAGAGCTCAATGCCACACTCTGGAGACAGGAAGGTAAAGAATGGCTAAGAGGGTATCTTTCTGGTTTAGTGTCTAGTTCTACCTTTGACACGACCTTTGGGACCATCCAGGGTTTCCTGTGTTATTCCAATGCATTCATTATCCTCCTGGTTCTGCTCACTTCACTCTGTATCAGTTCATACATATATTCTCAGACTTCTCTGAATCTGTTCCTTTCATCATGTCTTAGAGCAGTGGTTCTCAACCTGTGGGTTATGTTCAATTTGTAACAATGAAAATACGTCCTGCATATCAGATATTTACATTATGATTCATAACAGTAGCAAAATTACAGTTATGAAGTAGCAACGAAAATAGTTTTATGGTTGGGGGCCACCACAACATGAGGAACTGTATTAAAGGGTCGCGGCATTAGGAAGGTTGAGAACCACTGTCTTTGAGCATAGGAACATTCCATTACATTCGTATACTGTAATTTGTTCCCCCACTCAACAGTTGATGGGTGTCTACTTTGTTTCCAATTCTTTGCTACCACAGAACTTTGCTATAAATATTTTTATTCATAAGGTTCCTTTCTTTCTTTGATCTGTATTGGCACTTAGTATCAGTATTAGCTGAATCAAAGCTTATGCCCAAGTGACTTTGTGGTTCAGTCTTTTCAGCTGTGTCCAACTCTTCATGACCCAATTTGGGGTTTCTTGGAAAAGATACTGGAGTGTTTTGCCATTTCCTTTTCCAGCTGAGGAAACTGAGGCAAACAGGGTTAAGTGATTTGCCCAGTAAGTGTCTAAGGCTGGATTTGAACTCAGGTCTATGCTGACTCCAGGCCTCGTGCTCTATCCACTATGTTACCTAGCTGACCTCCAGATAAGTTACTTCTTTGTTATAGTTCCAAGTCGCTTCCCAGAATGATTAGACCATTTCTTAACTCCACCACAATCTTTGCAACAATTGCCATTTTCTTTGTTATCTTTGCACATCAATGTGTATGAGATTGAACTTTAGAATTGTCTTGTTTTGCACTTTCTTTTGTTTGTTTGTTTGTTTGGGGTTTTTTGGGAGGGAGGAAGGCAAGGCAATTGGGGTTAAGTGACTTGCCCAAGGTCACAAGCTAGTAAGTGTGTCAAGTATCTGAGGCCACATTTGAATTCAGGTCCTCCTGACTCCAGGGCCAGTGCTCTATTCACTGCGCCACTGAGCTACCCTTGCGTTTTCTTATAATTAATGATTTGGAACATTTTTTCACGATTGCTGATAGCTTTGCATTTCTCCTTTTGAGAATTACTTGTTCATATGATTTGACTGTTTACTGATGAATTGTTCTTGTTTTAATATATTTGTACTAATTCTTTATATCTCTTGAATATTAAAACTTTACTAGAGAAATTTGCTGCAAAGATTTTATCCCAGTCAACTGTTTCCTTTCTGATTCTAAACTGAATTACTTTTGTTTATCCAAAAACCTTTCAATTGTATGTAATCAAATTTGTTTAACTTATTGCCTGTGATCCCCTTTATCCCTTGTTTGGTCAGAAACTCTTCCTTCATAGTTATGAAAGGTATCACCTTCCTTTTTCCTCTAGTTTGTTTATTACGTGACCTTTTATATCTAGGTCAAGTATTCATTTAGAGCTTATTGTGGGATATGGTGCAAGATGTTGATCTAAGACTAATTTCTTCTAAACTGCTTTCTAATTTTCCCAGCAGTTTTTGTTGAATAGTGAGTCCTTTTCCCACTAAGTTTGTGCCCGGGGTTTTATTGAACGCTCCTCTACTGTGTACCTATTACTTCATTTATTTCATTGATCCACTTATTTATTTTTTTTAACCAGTAGGAAATTGTTTCAGTGATTACTACTTGGTGATATAGTTTGAGATCTGGTGTTGCTCTGAAACCCTACTTGCTTACCTTTTCTTTTTCGTTGTTTCCTTTGAGATTATTGACCTTTAATTCCTCCAGATCAATTCTGTTATAATTTTATCTAGTTCTACAAAGTAATCCTTTGGGAATTTGATTGGTATGGGATTGAATTTATCCATTAATTTAGGCAATATTGTCATTTTTATTGTATTGGCGTGGTCCAACCTTAGTAATTAGTTCCTCTCACTTTACTAGCCTTTCTTCATGCCTATAAAAAAGTGTTTTGTAGTTGTAGACATATTATTACTGTGCATATCTTGGTAAGCAGCTGACAGTGAGGCAATGGATAGACAGAATTTCTGTGGTGGAGTCTGAAAGACCTGAGTTCAAATCCAGCCTCAGACACTTACTAGTTGAATGACTCTGGGCAAGTCATTTAACCTTATATGCCTCAGCTTCCTCATCTGTAAAATGAGTTGGAGAAGGAAATAGCAAACCTCTCCAATATTTTTGCCCAAAATAACCCCAACATCAAACGGGATCACAAAGAGTTGGACACAACTGAACAACAACCACAAGCTCCTTACGCATAGAAATGGTTTCATTTGTTCTATTTGTATGCCTAGCACCTAGCTCAATGCTGGCAACTAGAAGGTACTTAGTAAATGCTTATTAACTCATTTACACATTCTCAGTAACTTTTAACACAATTTCTTTTTCTGTCTCATTCTGCTGGGTTTTGTTGGTAATGTACAGAATGATGATTTTTCTGGATTTATTTCATATACTGTTAGTTCATTGAAATTATTGTTTCTATTGATTTAGTTTAAATCCCAAGGACCTCTGGTAAATCTTCATTTCATCTGCAGAAGGCAATAATTCTATTTTTTCTTAGCATATGGTTATCCTAACAATTTTTTTTTGTTCTGTTCCTATAATTTCTAGACCAATCTAGACCAATGGGCCTAACCATCTGCCCTCCCTCTATGCCCTAGGTTCTCCTGGCACTGTCATCTTAACTACTTATGTAACCTAAGTACCTCTAAGCCTTGCTATCCATCCTACTGCTGTGCCTTTAGGACTTCCAATCTTTCCATTTGTTCTGCAGACAGACTCTTTTATATGTTAGTTCCCCTAGTTAGAAGGTAAATTCCTTGAGAGCAAGGACTGTCTACTTTTTCCCTGAAAGTCTCAGGCTGTGCTTGGCCCTTTTAACTTGTCCTGTACATAGAGTGTTTGTGCACAGTTGTTCACATGCTGTGTTGCCCATAGATGGTGAACTTCTTGAAGGCACGGAACATCTTTGGCTTTTTCTTTGTGCCCCACTGCCTTAGCACAGTGCCTGGAACACAGCAGATGATTGAGAAATTCTTGTTGACTTGACTTGATTTGACTTGGTTTCCCTCTTCTGGGCAGACTACAAGTTATAGATGTCCTTCCAAAAACATGAACCCCAGAACTGAGCATATTATTCCAGATGTCTTCTGACCAGAGCAGCCAGTCTGGCTTCTATCCAGATAATACACCTCTCTCAATTCACTTTAAGATCTCATACTTTCTTTGGCTTCTATATCACACTGTTGATTCATATCATGATTCCAGCCCACTAAACCTGCCATGACTTTTTCAAAGAAATTGTTATCTATTCACTCTTCCTCCATAAGCACAGCTGATCTTCTTCCCTTCCTTCCTTTCTTCCTTCCTTCCTTCCTTCTTTCTTTGTTTTCTTCCTTCCTTCCCTCTTTCTTTCTTTCTTTCTCTCTCTTTTTCTTTCTTTCCTTCCTTCTATGTCTGACTTCTTCCTCCTTCTCCTTCTTTTCCTAAATAACCAGCCTGGGAAAGAGAAAGCTTGGGCTCTATTCATGACCTTCAATATCTGTGTGACATCTCTACTTTGAGCTCAGTTTTCCTCATCCACCAAGATGATTTCTAAGGTCTCTTCTGCTTCTGACATTCTATGTTCTAAGTGCCTTTGCGGGCTTGATAGTCTTTGTTCAATGTTCTCTCTCAGCTCTGATATTCCATGGCAGTTGTTTGTTTTTTAAATTAAAACAACAACATAGAATGTAGTTAATTTAAAAAAGAAAAAAGTGGAGGATTTTATATCTCTGCTGATTACATTTCATCTTATTATATTATTCCATGGTTCTAGTCTATGAAGTCCTCTCAGTCAGCCTGCTAGCTGTTCATTCCAGCTTTGTGTCAGCTGTGGATTTGATGAACACACCATCAACACAAGTGATTTGCTTAAGTCAGCTGAGTAAGTTACATAGTTGGGACAAAACAAAGGTCTCTTGAATCCCAGACCTTTGCTATTTCCACAAGACCAGGCAGGCTACCTCAGTTAATGCTGGTCACAGTTTTAAGTTTAAAACTCAGAGGAAGAACCTATTCAAGTTATTTTGTTTCCCCAGGTAATTTGTAAGTCAATTCCAAAAGCTTGGTTTCCTAAGACATTGAAAGAATAATTTTCTCCTCTAAAGTCATTGTAAATTTAGACACAACTGATCCTAGACAGGAAGCCTGGAGGTGCCTGTGCTAAAAATGTAAACATGGGGCTTTTAGTATTTTTAAAATGTACTGGATGGGGCAGTTAGGTGGATAGAGCACCAGCCCTATGGTTAGGAAGACTTGAATCCATATGAGCCTCAAACACTTATTAGCTGTGTGACCCTGGGCAAGTCACTTAACCCTATTTGCCTCAGTTTCCTCACCTGTCAAATGAGCTAGAGAAGGAAATGGCTAAACTCTTCCACTCCAAGACCCCTTTTTGAGTTTTAGCAATGTTCCTTGGAGCTGCATGGGTGTGATGGCACATGCAGTGCAAAGTGCCCATGTGTGTTCAGAACCAAGGCTGCAGTGAAGTTGTATGATGCAATGTGGGCAAGGGCTGCCAGAAGCACCTCGGATTCATTACATGCTTGATTTCCAATTAATTTAATTTAATTTATTTTAATTTAATTTAATTTTAAATTAATTTTTGGTCATTGCACATTCTGAAACCTTTTACCATCGCCAAAATTTTTTCAACCCCCATATGGGGTCTTAACTCACAGTCTAAGAAGCACATGATAGGATAATTGATCATAATAACAGGCTATCAGAAGAGGAAATCTTCATCTAGGGCTGATGTAACCAAGTGATAAGCATTAGAATCAACCAATAGACTAACAAGTATTTATTAAACCCCTATTCTGTGCAGAGGATGCCTTGTGAAGGAAGGATTCAATTTGTTCTGTCTAGACTAAGAAGGAAGAACCAGTAGCAATGGGTAAAAGTTGCAAAGAGGTCAATTTAGGCCTGATGTCAAGAAAAACTTCCCAACAATTAGAGCAGGACAAAAGGCTGCTTATAGAAGTAGTGGGTCCCCGTTCCTAGATATGCTTGTGACTTTCTAGACTTCACCAGCAGGCCTCAGCAGCTGCCTCATCCTGGAACTTCCCTCATCTCCTGGCGCCTCCTCACCCTGGAACACCCCTCTTCCTCTGAGGCTTTCTTCATCTGGAATTTCCCTCTGTCATGCTGGTCTTCTTCTTCTGTTGGTATGTTTCTTCCAGAGTCTCTATGCTGTTGAGGGAATGTCAATCCAAAGTGCAGGTTCCCTCCTCAGTCCATCCCGCATCTATGACCCTGGAATTGGGTAGTGTGTCAGAGTTACCAGCTGATACCTGATCTTGCATCCTGAACCTTAAGGTCTCTATTTGCTACATCTGGGACTTCTCCTTGCCCTCATTCACAGCCTCTACTTATGCTAAAATACTCCAGGCAGTATGCTCCTGACCAGACCTTGTCCCCAGAGTCTGCAGGCCTTCCATACCAATCCAGCCTTAAAAAGATGACTCAGTATGTTGTTGGGGTTTTTTCTTGGACTTCTCTTGAGGGATAGGTCTGATACATTTTCTAGATCTGTTTGGAAGAGGGTTTTTTGGGAGGTGGGCAGGAAGTTGAGGGGAGCTCACCATATTTCTTCCTCCTACTTTGCCATCTTGGCTCCAAATAATTTATATCTTAATTCCACTAAGTTTCATCTTATTCAATTCAGCCCAATGCTCTAGCCTATTCATATCTTTTTGAATTCTCACTTGTCATCAAGTGATTTAGCTATTTCTCTCAGCTTCATATATCGCCTATAAATTTAGAAGCATACCACCTATGCCTTTATTCAAATCATTGATACAGATGTTTAACAACACAAATCCCTTGAAGGAGTTCAGTTAGAGAGCTCCTTCCAAGCTGACTTCAAATTATTAATGATTATTATTTGGGTCTGGTCAGTTCTAAATCACATCAAATTAATAAAGATTTATTAAACATTTAATATGTGCCAGGCATTGTGCTAAGCACTAGAAATACAAGTACAAACAAAACCAAAGATAGCGCCTTCCCTCAAGGAGGAGCTGAAAAATGGGGACCAGGAAGGTATACAGGGGTGGCGGTGGCTGATTGTAATCCTTCATGCTTAAAGTAGACCAAAATGACATCGTTATGTCTGGGCCAAGGTATAGTGTGTCCTACTGTGCCTGATCAGACCAATACAAACTTGAAAGGTTCTACCACAGGTCAGGCACAAATAATCTGTATGAATATTTGGAGTGGAGATATCTCATACAGCAGAATGTGGTAGCAAAGTCTGAAGAATGAAGGATGGTTAATATGGGCCTTTCCTGAAAATGGAGTTTCCAGGAAGAACTTCTAAGCAACTGTAATGTCAGCCTGGTCACATTTTTCTCTTTTCCCCAAGAATAACATGAGAGGTTTTGTCAAATGCTATGCTAAAATCTAGATAAATTCAGTGGAGTCAGGAGGACCTGAGTTCAAATGTGGCCTCTGACACTTGACAATTACTAGCTGTGTGACACTGGGCAGGTCACTTAACCTGATTGCCTCCAAAAAAAAAATCTAAATGAATTGTATCTACAACATTCTCCTTATCTACCTTTTTAGTAACCTTGTCAACAGAAAAATATGGGTTAGTCTGATATAATCTGTTCTTGATGAAGCTATGTCAGTATTTTGTAATCGCCACTGTTTTCTTCAAGATGTTCACTAATTGACTCTTCAATAATATTAAAATTGAGTAAAAATAACAATATTTAAGGTGGCTTGATGGGAGAGGCCCTGATCAACTTGTTGAGGTCCTCAAACAACTTGATAGATTAAAGGGCATGGTCCTTTGGGGACATTTTAATAGGAACTCTCCACAGAGGATAAGTATGAGCACTGGGAGAGTCCAGTCCAAAGAGTGGTCTCCTCTCTCTAATGGTATATAAAATAAAACTGGTCCTCCCTCCCTCTTTCTCTCTTTCTCTTCCCTTCTCTCTCTTCCTCTCCCCTCTTTCCTTCCCCTTCCCTTTCTCCCTTCCTCTTCCCTTCCCTACCTTCTTTTCCTTTCCCTTCTCTGTATGTCTCTCTGTCTACCCCCCCTTCCTCTCTGTCTCTGTTTCTCTCTGTCTCTCTTACTGTATCTATCCTTCTCTCTCACTCTTTCTATCTCCCACAAACTGAAAACTAAAACATCCATCTTCTCTTCTATCTCTTTCACCATCAGCTTTGCCGAATAATAGTTAATGGGCAGCCAGAGAGGCACGTAGTAAGCTGTATGTGTTTGCCCAGCTGGCCTGAGATTCTGGGATCTCAAGTTTCTAAGTCTTCGGCCTTTCCTTTTCCCAATACATATTAGAGAGTAGAAGTCCAGAGGATGGATTTCCCCTGCCTAAGCAGCCAGGGTATTGATGAATATAGTCCTGAAGAAGTACATGGCAAAAGTAGACATGTGCTTGAACATCATCACAGACTTATACCAACATTAATGACAGTCAGGTGGCACAGTGGATAGAATGCCAGACCTGGAAGTCAGGACACTTATCTTCATGGGTTCAAATATACGAGCTGTGTAACACTGGGCAAGTCACTTCAACCTGTTTGCCTCAGTCTCCTCATCTGTAAAATGAGCTAGAGAAGGAAACGGCAAACACTCCAGTATCTTTGCCAAGAAAACCCCAAAAGGAGTCACAAAGAGTTGGACATGACTGCAATAATTGAAAAACAGTAGCATCAGCAAAAGTCCTATGATACTTCTCATCCACTATCTTTAAAAAAAAATCATTGACAGTGGGACAGCAATGGACAGAGCACTGACCCTGGAGTCAGGAGGACCTGAGTTCAAATCCTGCCTTAGATGCTTACTGTGTGACCCTGGGCAAATCACTTAACCTTGATTGCCTCCAAAAAAGAATCACTGGTGGTAGCTCAGTAATCATATCTGATTTTTTTTTCTTTCTAGCATTTAATTCATTTGGACCAGTTTCTCTGAACTCATCAACTCTAGCCCTTCATGAGGCATCACACAGGTAGTCAGGAGCAGAACCAAGACTTGAACCCAGGTCTTCTAATTCTGCTTTCAGTGTTCTCTCCACCACCCCCACTCTGCTTCCCTTTCTGCCAAATGAGTGGCATGGATCAGTACTAAGATCTCTTCCAGGTCTAAGATTCTGTGGTTCTGCAGTTCTAAGGTAGGCCTTAGGTGGGTAAGGGTCCAAGATAGGCAGGAGGTAGGATGCATGCCCTAGATATTGGGGTAAAGGGCCTGAGTAGTGGGAGGGGTGGGGAGAGACCCTGAATGGGAGGGAAGACAGCTCCAAAGATGAACTTCCCTGGAGTTTATCTATGAGTGAGAGAAAAGTGAAGGAGGAGGCCCGGGGGACCTGGAGAACTCAGAGGCCATGATCAGAGTCTGGAGGTCCCATTCAGGTGGGGGGAGCAGATGGAGCCCCATCTCTGCCTGAGGCATCAGACCCAAGCACCTGTGCAGCTCCTTCCTGGGCCCTGTGGAATGAGTCACTGCCGGATCTCCCCTATACATACCCCACCCTCTCACTTCACAGATACAGTTACCATGGGGTTCCTGGGAAAAAGGTCTAACTAAGCCTCTTCAGCTGTAAACCAGGAAGCGGGAGGGGTTCATAGGGATCATCTGGCTGCCAGGCATCCCCCAAGGGGAGTAGGCACTCTCAGTCCCTTCATTTCCTGACTGGATTCTCAGAGGCTGGGCCCTGACCCTCTTGAGGATCAGAGGTCAGAGGCAGAGGCATTGGCAATTCAATTAAGACCAGGATCAGGGCTGGAGCATCACTGGGGTCAAGGTCAGGGTTACAGGCAGGGTTGGAGTCAAGGATTGGGGCTGGAGAACTGGTGGGAGAGGACTCAAGGCCCATGAGCATGCTCTAGTTGAAAGATCCCTTGAGTCAAGAGATGACAGTTTCAGATCTACCCTCTGACCTCAAATAAGTTCCTGAACCTTGCTGTCTTTATCTGAAAAACAAAGGAACTAGGCAAGGTGAGCTAGGTATCTCTCAGAGCTCTTCCAGCTCTAACATCCAGTGAACTCATGAGGATAAAATGTTGAGGAGGGTTATGGAGAAGACAGAGCTTGGAGGGGAAAACTGGGGATGTCTAGGCCCTGCCCAGGCTGCATTTTTCTCACCCTTCCATCTCCCCAATCTGATGCTTAGGTGTGATAAGCAGCTGGGAACGTCTCATTACCACTATATAACAATGGTAGGATAGCCTGACAAAGAAATGGGAGTGGAGAATAGCTGGGAAAAAGTGGATTTATTTTCGCTTCCGGCTGCTTGGTCCCATGTAGCCATTGGCCTGGGACTCTGGCCACAGAAGCCACCGCCTGAGTCAACCAGAACCACTCCCTTCCTCAGAATCTGGTCCAGACTGGTGCCCTAAACTGGAACGAAGGCTATAAGATCACAGGATCATAGGGTGGAAGAGACAATATAAATAATTTTATTCAACTTTTATTTTACAGATAAGGAAACTGAGGCTCATTCATGTAAAGTGACTAGCCCAAGGTCATACAGGTGGTAATAGAATCAGGACACAGACCCAGGTCCTCTGAAATTCAGCTCTCCTTCTACTTCAAAGGTGATGCCTCCCTGAGGTTTTGCCAGACACATGGATATTGTCCTTAAAACCAGTTCATTCCCCTTCACACTCCTGCCCAACCCTGATCCTACTGAATTCTCCCTCTATCCTAAGGAAGGATTAAGACCATTGTCTCCTTTATAATTACGGGAGAGACCCACTAAGGGGCAGATGTCTGACATTTCTCTGTGCTGTCTCTGGGAATATAGGAGAGAGATAGTATCATTTCTACCACACGGGAACAGTGGCAGAGTCTCTTTGCTACTGTTCCCCAGACAGATCCTCTCTTTTCTCAGATAGGAAGGCTAACTAAAGCAGGGGCAGAACCTCTTTTTGTCCTCCACCTCAGGTCACAATGGGTGGAGAGAAGCCTCTACCCATAGTGGGGCATAAGAAGATCAATCTCCCAAACAAGCCTTTATTAAGCACCTTCTATGTGTGCTGGGAATGCAAAGACAAAAAAACAAAAGTCCCTGCTTTCAAGGAGCTTATATTCTTTTGGGGGAGATGCTATGTACTATGTAAGTGTAAACAGAATAAATACAAAGTATGCGATGTTTACTGGGGCGGCTAGATGGCACAGTGGATAGATCACTGGGCTTGGAAACAGTAAAACTCATCTTCATGAATTTAAATCCAGCCTCAAACTCTTCCTAGGTATATGACCCCCAGGCAAGTCACTTCACTTTGCCTCAGTTTCCTCATCTGTAAAATGAACTGGAGAAGGAAACAGCAAACACTCCAGTATCTCTCTGCCAAGAAAACCTCAAATGAGGTCACAAAGAGTCGGACGTGACTATACAACAACACAACAAAGTCTGTTGGTAGTTTGGAGGGGAGAGAACTAACAGGTGAGAGGGAGGGTGAGGAAAGGTCTTGGAACTTGAGATAGATATTAGTAGGAGTCAAGAAGGGAGAGCATTCCAAGAATATGAGATCACCAGTGCAAAGATATGGAGATGGGAGGTGGTGGGTCCTGAGTGAAGAATTCAGCTTGGTTGAACTGTAGAGTTTAAGAAGGGGAATGATGTATAATGAGGCTGACAATCAGTTTGGGACCAGGTTGTGAAGGGTCTTGACCACAGGTGAGTATTTGCAATGAGGGAGAAAGGGATGTTGCTTGGGGATATTACTGACTTCCAATCTTCTCTCTTCCTTCCATCACAAACCCCTGAATGACTCCTCCCCTCCTTTCCCTTTTCACCTCCAGGACTGACCCTGTTAAACTCCACTATTCTCCCATACACTTGTTTAGAGAAGAAGGGACAATTTAAGAAAGAGGAAAAAAGGAGAAGAGAGGAGCATGGGTAAAAGTACTATCCTCTTATCCCATGGGTGAGGCAGTGTGGTATTATGGTCGTTTGAGAACTGGCTTCTGAGATAGAAAGACCTGGGTCTAAGTCCTGCCTTTATCATGGATTGGCTCCATGACCCTTCGCTAAGAAGAACAGGTGCAAAGCAGGTGTCAATCTGCTTTGGCAGGAGGAAGTACCTCCCCAGTAATTCCCTCCACTGATGAAATTATGGGTCAGGTAAAAAAAAAATTAATTATTACCTATTTCCAGATTGTTAGAGCTGGAAGGGGCCTCATCTAGTCCTACTCCCCTCATTTCACAAATAAGGAAACTGAGGCAAGTTAATGGATTTGTCCAAAGTCACAGAGCCAGTTGGTGAGAGAGTTAAGATATGAATTTAGACCCATAGAATCATATATTTAGAGCTGGTAAATCCAATCCACCTCATTTTACAGATGAGGAGACTAAGGCATAGAAAGGTGCAGTCACACAGAAAATAAGAATCTCTGATCATTCTCCACTCAACCACCAAAGCTGATTTTCTTTCTTTCTTTTTCTTTTTAGATTTTTGGAGGGGGGAAGGCTGGGCAATTGGGGTTAAATGACTTACCCAAGGTCACACAGCTAGTAAGTGTTAATTAAGTATCCAAGGCCAAATTTGAACTCAGGTCCTCCTGACTCTAGGGCTGGTGCTGTACTCACTGTACCATCTAGCTGCCCCTAAAGCTGATTTTCCTAAAACACAGTTGAGACTGTACTGACTGAATCACTTTGGAAAGGTTCAGTCTTCCTTCTCTACCCAAGGGATTGTGAACAGGATTAAAGGATCATAGAATTCCTGGAAGGGTCCTCCAGGGGTCACTCTGTCTGCTGGGCTCTTGGCCCCTAAACGGCCCCTCCTCCAGCCTGCCACATATGTCTTCCTGCAGCTTTTGCTGTTGTTGTTTTACTTCCTCTGGAGGAGGATCGATGACATCACAAGCTTGACATTTTGACCTGTGCATGAATTGGATTTGAATGAAGCAGAGAAGCTCAAAGTCATCAGCCTTCCTCTCTCCTCCAGCTTTTAAACAAGTTCCACATAAGTCACTTCATGGAGATGCCTGGGGATCGGAGGGCAATGTTGTCCAAAGCGGGTTGTGCTGGAGAGGACAGACATGAGGAACTGACCTCCTTTCTCTACCTACACTCCCACCCCTCAATCTATCCCAGACCCTCTAACATGGCCCCTGTATCAGAATGGTGCAGGTAACCCACGTTTCCTTCCCATATCGGGGGCCAAGCAGGCAGCAGCTAAAGAGAATAAAGGCTTCTTAAGTGTCATTCAATCACCTCTTCTCCTATGGGGCCAACCCTTCCCCCTTCCCACTCCCATTCACCCAACCCTTTCAATTATTGGATTTAGATCTGAAAATGACCTTAGATTTAGCCAATAACTAACATTCATTAAGCACCTAATAGGTGTCAGGTACTATTCTAAGCACTTTACAAATATTATCTCATTTGATCCTCATAACAACCCTAGGAGGTAGGTGTGGTTATGATCTCTATTTTGCAGATAAACTGAAGCAGAGGTCAAGTGACTTGTCCAAGGTCACCCCGCTGTTGTGTCTAAAGCTGGATCTGAACTCAGGTCTTCCTGATGTGACCTAGTCTAATCTCTCATTTCACAAGTAAGGAAACTGAGGGCCAGAGAACTCTCTGGGTCCCACAGGTATCAATCAGTAAATATTTATTAAGTGCCTACTATATGCCAAGTACTGTGTTAAATACCCGGATACAAAAAGAGGTAACAGATAGCTCCTCAAAGGGTTTTCAAGGAGCTCATAATCTAATGGAAATAGTATAGAGATCTGGAAACTAGACTTGGACTCAGGAAGAGCTGGGCTCAAATCCTGCTTCCAACACTAACAACTCCCTTCACCTCTCGGAACCTCACTTCCCTTGTCTGTAAAATGAGAAGAGCGGATTTGGGTCCTTTAATGTCCCTTCCACATCTAAATCTATGGTCCTTGTGAGCCCAGGTAGCAGAGCTGGGATTTGAACCCAGATCTTCGGAGGTTTTCAGTCATGCTGCTTATTTGCTTTGATTTGCATTTATTTTTTATTATCACCTTCATTTCCCAAGATATCCCTCCATTCTTCTCCTCCGCCCCAGAGAGACATCCCTTTTCATTGAAGAATAAAAAAGAATGGAAAAAAATCAGCAAAATTAACCAATTTAATATTGACCAAGTCCAATTAAAATCAGATCCTCAGACCCAAATTCAGCACTTTCTATTCCACCACGACTTTCTCCCTCCCATCAAATATTTATTAAACATCTTAGGCGCTCAGTTGCTTAATCCTGGTCTAGGTGTGGTGGAGAATACAAGCAAGCATTACATTTCTTGCTCTCAGGGAGAAGACATAGCACCCCCCAAACAGACACCTGCACCTACATGCTAAGGAGACACAGTTAAAATAAACAATGTAAAAGCTGTCTCAAAATCGCATGTGGTAAATGACAAATGAAGGGTCCACAGAGTAAATGTAGAACAGGGAAAAAATCGCTATGGACTAAGCTGGTCAAGGGCTTTAATTCCACAAATATTTATAAGAGCAACCTCTTAAATAGTAATGGGCTAAGAGTAGGAAAGGTAGGTAGGGGAGACCCACAACATACACAGAGATCAAGTATAAGATGAAATAGAACATCAGGAAAGACACAGGACACATGCTAGGCGGGAAGAGTTGGGGATGATGTCTACCATTTGCAATTGGGAAGGTCAGGGGAAGGCTGGCATTTGAGATGTACCTTTGAAAGATGGATAGTCATAATTGACAGAGGTCTATGAGACTGGGTGGGTGAGTGACAGATGTATACCAAGTTCAGGGAATATTGTGGAACAGAATTGGGAAAGAGTGCCTACATATGTGCTAGACAACCTTTGACAGTCAATCAGCTAATAAACATTTATTAAACACCTATTTGTGTGCTAGGCATTATGCTAAGTGCTGGGGACATAAAAAACACAAAAGAGAATCCCTGCTTTTAAAACGCTCACAGTCTAATGGAGAAGACAACATGCAAACAAACATGTACAAGCGAGCTATATACCAGATAAACTGGAAATAATAATTAAGAGAGATTGGGAAGACCTCCCAGAGAGGGTAGGATTTTAGCTGGGACTTGAAGAAGCCAGAGGCAGAGATGAGGACAGAGAGTATTCTGAGGATGGGAGAGCGTAACAAGTGTCCGAATTGGGAATCAGAGTGTCTTGTTCAAGGAATAACAAGGAGATAGTGTTACTAGATTGCAAAGTAGGTTTGGGGAGAGAGTATAAGGTGTTAAGAAGACTAGAAAGGTATGAAGGGGACAGGTTTTGAGGAATTTTTAAAAGCCATACAGAGGATTTCATATTTGATCCTGGAGATAATAGGGAGTCACTGGAATTTACTGAATAGAGGATGACACAGTAAAACCTGAACTTTAGGAGGGCAAATTTTAGGAGGATGGCCTGGAATGGGGAGTCTTATGACAGGAAGACCCATCAGAAGACTTCTGCAATTGTAACAGTGTCCGCCTTGACTTCCATTGCTGAAAGGCCAGGTAAATGAATTACATTTCATTCCTTTCCTCTGGGTCCTCCAGTATCTTTAAGAGGGTTTGAGAGGTATCTATTCTCTCGGTCATTGTCTCAAGCCCACACTGGTGGTCTTCCCCCAATTTAGGGGATCTTCTGTACCCAAGTTAAATTTAATTACTTTATAATCAGCTAGCTTTTACAAAAGATTATTTACTTCAAAGTTATAATAAGAATAAATATACAAATGTCTCCCCAAAGCATGGAAGGCATAATCCCCTCTTTGATCCCTCAGTCTCTGGAGAAAATAATGGGATTCTGTTCACAATTTAGCTCAGTTCTTATATAAATAGCACGGTCCCACCAAGTTCTAATTCAAAGTCCCCTTTAGGCTCAAGTCCTGGGCACCCTGGCTTCTCAAGATTTCCCTGCTGGCTGGCAGGCAGCAACATCTGACCTGGAATCCTACCTCCAAGGTTGCAATTGGTCCCAGTTCCTGGGCCTGGGGATTCTATTGTCTGTACCTAGAACTGAAAAGACAGTCCCAAATCTGTTACTCAGGATCCTGGGCCCTACAGTATAGAGGGAGAGAAAGGTAGCCCTTCCCTCATATATGCATCAGCATATAGTGAAAACACTTTGAGTGAATGGGACCTTTACCCCCTGGATGCTAGCAGAAAAAAGAGTGAGACTGTCCCAGACTGGTAGTTCTAAAGAGGCAGCTTGTTCTGGCTATATAGCCAATGGAAAGAGACTGTTTCCACATATGAGAGAGGAACACAGAATATCTTTTCACAGAAGCAGTTTCCTGGAGTCTCCCTCATGAATGCTTTCATGTTATGTAATCTGTGCATGTGCAAAGTAAAGCTCTATTACACATTAGTCCAAGCAAGAGGTAGTAAGGGTCTGTGCTAGAGTAAGAATAGTGCATATGAAAAGTGTTATGTAGGTAGAATCAACACAACTTGGCAACAGGTTAGATACAGGAGAGAGCAAGGTGTTAAGGATGCAACTCAGGCTAGGAGCCTGGGTGACTGGGAAGATGGCAGTATCCTTGAAAAGAATAGGGAAATTAGGAAGAGGAAAGGGTTTGAGGAAAAGATGGTGAGTTTAATTTTGAATGTGTTAAGTTTAAGATGTGAAAGGAAATCCAGTCTGAGATGACCAATAGGCAATTAGAGATGTGAGAATGGCAGTAAAGAAAGAAGTTAGGGATGGATAGATCTGAAAATCATATACATACGAGTGATAATTGAATCCACGGAAGGTGGAAGGATCATCAAGCAATCTTGTATAAAAGTGGTCAAATATAAAGGGAGAAGAGAGCCCAGAAACAGAGATTTGGGGGACGCCTATAATTAGCAGGTATGCCATGGATGAATATCAAACAAAGGGGACAGAGAAGTAGGTGTCAGAGAGGAGAACCAGGATAGAGGGCAGTCATAAAAACCTGGAAGAAAGTGTATCAAGGAGAAAAGGGTGATCCATAGTATCAAAAGCTACAGAGAAGTGAAGGAGAAGGTGGAGGATTGAGAAAAGGTCAATAGATTTGGTGATGAAGATATAATTAGTAACAATGGAGAAAGTCATTTCAGTTGAATGATGAAGTCAAAAATTAGATTGTAGAGAATTAAGAACTGAGTGAAAGGAAAGGAAGAAATTACAGATAATGTTTTCAAGAAGTTTAGCTATAAAAGGGAAGAGAGACATAGAATAAAAGTTAGCAAGGACAGATAAAGTGAAGGTTTGGGTTTTTGTTGTTGTTGTTTTGCAGGTGGAAGAGCCTAAGGCATTTTTATAGGCAGTAAGAAAGCAGGAGGTGGCCAGTCACTCAGTGCTAGGCCTAGAACCAGGAAGACCTGAGTTCAAATCCAGCTTCAAATACTTTCTAGCTGTGTGACCCTGGGCAAGTCACTTAACCTCTGATTGCCTGTTAAAATGGATCCAGTGGATAAGGAAATGGTAAACCACTCTAGTAGCTTTGCCAAGAAAACCATAAATGGGGTCACAAAGTGTTGGACATGACTGAAACGACTGAACAACAATAAAGAAAACAGGTAGGAGATGAGCAGGGATTAGTGAGAGTGTGAATGATGAGGAGCAATTGGCTGAGGAGACAAGATAGAATGAGATCACTTGTGCTGCACAGAATTTGCCTTGGCCAGAAGAAGGGCGGGGTGGGATAATGAATCCATTAGGATGGCCTTGCAGAAGGGAGGGCCTGGTTGAAATTCTGTAACATAAATGTGTAGTGGTCCTAGCATGGATTTCTGATTTTCTTCTATTTCATTCAGCAGTATAGGGAGAAGGTGGTGGGAGCAATCCAGGGAAGAGGCTTGACAGGGACCACTTGATAAGATAAGGGCACAAGGAACTTAAAAGAAGACAGCATAGAATTGAAACGGTTTATCAAGGGGCCAAGATGGGAAGGGAGAAGAATGTAGCCAGTTCAGAGGTAATGGCCTGGGAAAGAACTAAAGGGACATGGGATTGCAGGTCACAATGAAAACAAAGAACAGGTTTTGGGGTAGCAAGGCAGAGGTGGAATAACAGCAGATTATGATCAGATAAAGGAATATCAGAGTTCACAAACATGGAAGTCGGACAGCAAGATGAGGGGTATGATCTAGGATGGAGGAATAAATAGGTTCTGGGAAATTAATAAGTTAGGGGTTTTTTGGGGAGCACTGATATATATGTTCATGTTTCCTAGTATGAGGGTAGGTGCTGAAGAAGAGATAAAGACTCTAAACCAGGCACTAAATACATTGAGGAAAGAAGGGTGTCTCAGAGGCTGGTAGATAACAACTATCAGAATCTTAGCTGGGCGATAAATATGGGTTGAATGAACTTCAAAGGAGAGGTTACTCAGTGATGGTCATAGAGAGAGAACCTGTAAGTGCGGAGCAAGGAGTGTTCTGATTCCCCCACCATGACTAAGGAGTGACAGTACAACCAGTGCTAGAAAGGGTGGACAGGGAAGCTGTGTCATCAGAAGCGAGCCAGGTCTCAGGGAGACCAAGGGGAGGTTGTTGTTTGAGGCCTGTTAGTTACCCTCTGGTTTAGTCCACCTGCTGAGATGGTTTTACCAGAGTATGACTGCTGATGATACTATAGCTTCTTGGAGCCACATGTGAGAGTTGGGGTGGACATTATTGCAATGACCTCATATTTGGTCTCCCTGACTCATGTCTCTCCTCATTCTAGTCCAGCTATTATATTGCTTTCAAGGTGACTATCCTTAAGTATATGCCCTACCATGTCATTCCTGACTCAATAAACTGCAGTCATTCTGGACTGCCTCTTGGATAAAATACAGAGTTCTCTGTTTATCTTTTAAAGACCTTAAAATCTGGTCCTAATTCATCTTTCCAATCAAGAAGATGGGAGTGTTGGGAGTACTTACCTTATCTTTTGGGGGGAGTGGGGAGGAAAGGGAAAGCAAGTGATCATATAGGAACACAGGGGGAGCACACAAACTATAATCATAGGAGGTACTCTCCCTGAACTTTTATAGAATTTATAATGTAGGGACTTTTGAGATTTAACTCCCTTGTTTTGCAGATGTGGAAATTAAGTTTCAGAAATGAGAAATGATTTGCCCAAAGTCACGTCGGTAATACATGACTGCTTTGAGGTTCAAACCCTGGTCTTCTTCAGAAAATTTATAAAACAGCAACATAGGTTGGGTTCCAGAACTAAGAAAAGCTCATGAAAGCCAAGACAGGTGTAAGGAATCTTAATTAAAGACTAAGTTAGGAAGCTTAGGTGCCACCCAATCTGGGGCCGAGTATTTTCTGTTTATATACACTAACTGCCTTACAACTGGTGTGATATTGTAAACTTGTACAATTCTCTTTTCCCATATGAGGAAGCCCCATAAAATGTACTCTTGGTTTGGGGTGTGTGGCCAGCAAAGAAGGGGAAGAGAGAGAGGATGCTAGGGTCAGGCATGCAGTTTTCCCAGCTATAACCAAAAAGGGGGAGGAGGGAGGTAACAGGGGATCAGCTACGGAAAATCTCTGATTCCAAGGAGCCAAGTAGGCTCAGGAACCAAGGAGGTGGGGAAGTACAAGACCATTAGACAGTGATCTCTTCAAGAGCAGAGACCCTCTTTTAGCTTTCATTGTATCCCCAGAGCTTAGCACAATGGATCTGGCACATTTTCACATGTGCTTATCGACTGATTGACTCAAGTGAATTAATGATCAGAGAAGAGAAATTAGCGAAAGGTAAAAGCCCTGGGTTCTAGGGCAAGGTCCTCTGGGCCAGTTCCAAGGATCAGTTAAGACTCTGGGAAGTTCAATAAGGCCTAATTCCTGACACTGGCTTCTTCACAAGGCCTACTAAGTGTAATATTTATATAGGGAAGTAGTAAATGATAAGGTTAGAAAGGATGGGCCCAGATTCCAAAGGTCTTAGAATGCCAGACAGATGTATTTGACCCCTATCTCTTTGGCAATAGGGATTTATGGTAGGTTTTTAAACCAGGGAGTCATACAATTAAAACCCTCCACCAATATCTAACCTCGAAGCAAAATCCTCCTCCTGCCCCAACTCCCCTATCCTCTTTTAAGAGACACTGTCCTATACCCCAGAGCTTGGTATGGTCTTGGATAAGTCATTTCACTTTCCCCCTAAGTTTCATTTCCTCTATCTTATAAAAATATTGAAGCTCACAGAGAGAAGTGTTGAAGGTCAGCCCAACCCTTCATACCCCAGGTCAGAAACGGTGGCAATCTTTGTACCCAGATCATAAACTTGGAGATGGTAGGTGTCTTTAAAACCATCTAGTTCAATCTCATTTTATGGATGAGGAAACTGAGGCCCAGAGAAGTTAAGTCTCATACAGGAAAATAGCAGACCTAGGACTCAAATGTAGGCCCTCTGACTCCCAGTACAGTGCTCCTTCTCCTCTACCCACCCCCCCAACACTTCTCTTTTCCTTACCCCTGTCTTGCCCCAGAAGAACAAAACTGGCCACAGCCCTCCTCTGCCAGGCAGCAGCTGGGTGCCTGTCCTTCCCTCTGCCATGGCCTCATGCCAGCCCAGCCCTGCCCCTCCCCTTTATGAGTTCTGCTGTTTACCTGACATCTCCCAGATGTCACCATAAAGCCATTTCCGAAACCAGGCCACACGTGGAGCAGACAGCTAGCTACCAGCCCCTGGTAAGCTTCCTGGCTTTGCCCAGGAAGGGCCAAGGGTGTTTCTTCCCAACCCACCACTCCCTTGTCCAGAGAACTCTGCCCCTTCCAAAGCCCCTGGGCTCACTGACCGACAACCGAGGCCAAGAAGGGACATAGTAGGTACCAACTTTAAAGAGCCAAGGCAGATAACACTCCCTTTCCCCCATCTATGGTCCTTAGAAGCAGGGTAAGGATGGAGAAAGAGATTCCTGGGTTGCCTCACTGGGGCCCTTATCTATTGTACTCTTGCTGTCCTGGGGCTAAGCCCTTTGTACCATGCAGTTTAAGAAAGAGATTGTAAGGCCATCCCTTTGGCCATGGAGCTAGATTAGATGGTGAGGATATTATACTTTCCTGTCTCCAGACCTTTGCTGAGGCCTTTTCCCCTACCTAGAAGGCTCCCCTTTTCCCTTTTCACATGCTGAGTTTCTCTCTTTCCATCTCCCCCAGAAAGTCTTCCCTGATGCCCTGTCAATATGATCTTCTCCCTTGCATTCCACATAGCACTTTGGCTTGGTTTTGTTTTTTTTAATAATTATCACCAATATTAACTAATATCAAGCCTCCATGTATCTTAGTAACCCTCTCCTAATGTCCATTTAATCAGCACATTTTGAATTCCAGACGTCCCATGTAGTTGTCTAGTCATTCAATATCTTCTCTTGTACGTTCTAGAATAGGCTTCATTCTCAGGACTGCTATAGAGGAGGCTCTGCTTCTCTAGTTTCAAATCATTTTTAGAGGTACCTATATAATTCTCCTCATCAGGGAGTTTTCTATACTAATGAATAATTGCAAAAATAAATAGCTAGCATTTCTATAGCACTTGAAGGTTTGCAAATCACTTCACTTAATGTTTACTTCATTTAATATAGAATGTACTAGGGCAGCTAGGTGGCTCAGGGAATGGAGTGCTGAGCTTAGAGTCAGGAAGATTCATTTTCCTGAGTTCAAATTCAGCCACAGACACTTATTAACTGTGTGACCCTGGGCAAGACATTTCACCCTGTTTGCCTCAGTTTCCTTATCTATAAAATGGGCCAGAGAAGGAAATGGGAAACTACTCCAGTATCTTTGCCAAGAAAACCCCAAATGGGGTCATGAAGACATGGACAGGACTGAAATGACTGACCAACAACAAAGTCTTTCAGAATTGTTTCTCTTTATCTTGTTATTGTCCTTATATAAACTGCTTTCTTGATTCTGCTCACTTTGCTCTGTGTCACTTCACATAATACTGGATTCTCTGAATTCACCTTTTATAATTTCCTATGGCAATCCCCATGTGATTTCCCATCACATTCACATACCAACATTCGTTCAGCCATTCTCCAATTGATGGGCACCAGCTTCCTTTTGCATATTCAGTCTCCCTCTTTCTTCTTTTCTTTCCTTTCTTTTTCTAGTCTTACATTATCCTCTCTCCCTCTTTTCCCTTCCCCCTTTCTTTCTCACTGTGAAGAAACAGCCCTCCCCTTACCAGTGAGGCTCATACATGGATAGGACTAAATGTGACTGAACTTATGGCAATATAAAACTGAAAGGGGTTCTGGTAATAACTTCCTAGGGAAAATGGAGATGACATGATTCACCAAAGAAAGTGGGGTCTTGCAAATGCTTTTGGGTATGTGACCCTAGAATTGGGGGAAGGGGCCATGAGGAAGGTCACCAGCTTTGAAGAGCAAACAGGAATCTGAAGTACTTTCCCCAAGCTGGGGAAAGAATGAGGATGGTCTTCCTCATAGGACCAGAGAACCACAAAATTCAGAGTTGGAGCTAGCTATATTTTTTTTAAATGGTAAAAAAAAAAGTGAATCAAGGGAACATTTTTTAAAAAATGCACAGAAGATGGGGCAGCTAGGTGGCTCAGTGAATAGAGCACTGGCCCAGGAGTCAGGAGGACCCGAGTTCAAATCCAGTCTCAGACACTTGACACACTCACTAGCTGCGTGACCTTGGGGAAGTCACTTAACTCCAAATACCCTGCCTTCTCAAAAAATAAAAAATTAATAATGCACAGAAGAGACAAGAAGGAAATTCAGCATCAATCAGTCAACAAGCATTTATTAAGCACTTAACATGTTTCAGGCACTGTGTTAATTGTTGGAAATACAAAGAAAGGTAAAATCATTATGTCTGCCCACAAGGAGTTTGCAATCTAATAGGGTGATAACATGTTGATGATTAAGTACATACAAGATTTTTTCAGTATATAGGGAAGGCAATCTGAGAGAAGACACTAGGGCTGGGAAAGGCCTCTTGCAGAAGGTATGTGAGTCTTGAAGGAAGGAAGGAAGGAAGAAGTGAGGAGCAACACACAAGTGGGACATTTTTGTAACTATCATATATTTAAAAAAAAAACCCAAACAACCCAGTATATACAAAATAGAGATTCATGGGTTCATGCGCAAAAAAAAAAATTAGAGCTAGAACCTTAGAAACTGTCTAGCCTAATCACTTCATTTTGCAGATGGGAAAACTAAAGCTTAGAAAGGGTAGTGAGAGGGGAGGCTAGGTGGCGCAGAAAATAGAGCACCGGACCTGGAGGACCTGAGTTCAAATGAGGCCTCAGACATTTAACACACACACACACACACACACACACACACACACACACACACACACACACACTAGCTGTGTGACCTTGGGCAAGTCACTTAACCTCAATTACCCTACCTTCCCCGTCCAGAAAAAAAAAAGAGAGGGTAGTGAGTAGCAGAAGTCTGGTTCTGTTCTCTTGGCAGATAAGTGGTCGCCCACTTAGATAGATGGGAACCAGACTGGGTTATCCCAGGAAGCTTCACTAGCCTTTATGACCGATTTAAGGATGTTTTAGGAAACAGAGCAGTGCAACAGAAGTAGATTAGGAGTCAGAAAAACCTGTGGTGAAGTATCAATCCTCCCACTGATTTGTCTGACTCTGGACAAATCACATCCCTTTTCCAGTCCTCAGTTTTCTCATCTGTATAAAGAGGGAGCCAAACTAGGTGTGTTTCAAGCTTCCAGCTCTAACATTCTCTAACTTTGATTCCTGTGCTCTGAAGCTGAAGTAATTCTGCATTCTGGGTTTTGTTTTATCTTTGTTTTTGTTGTTATTGTTCACTTCAATTAGTATTAAATCAGTAAATCCCTGTGGAGAAAACCACCCCAAGAAGGAGGTGACAAGATTGATCTAGGCAAGGACCTGAGTTCAAATTCTAACTCCACTACCCGAGTGACCTTGTTGTTTTTCTGTTGTGTCTAACTCTCTGTGACCTCAGTTGGGGTTTCTGTGGGAAAGATACTGGAGTGGTTTGCTCTTTCCTTCTCCAGCTCATTTGACAGATGAGGAAACTGAAGCAAACAGGGTTAAGTGACTGGCCCAGGGTCACACAGCTAGTCAGTGTCTGAGGTCAGATTAGAACTCAGGAATATGAATCTTCCTGATTCCAAGCCCTTTACTCTATTCGCTCGGCCCGCTAGCTGCCCCTGAGTGACCTTTGGCAAGTTATTTAACCTCTCTAGGCCTCAGCTTCCCTGTTCGTAAAATAAAAGGGTTTGGATTTAATGTTGTATAAGATCCCTTCCAAGTAGCTCAGTGCACGGAACACTGGGTCTGGAAGACCTGAGTTCAAATTCGGCCTCAGACAGTTAGTAGTTTTATGACCCTAGGCAAGTTGCTTAACCTGGTATGTTTTAATCTGCTGGAGAAGGAAATGGCAAACCACTCCAGTATTTTTGCCAAGGAAACCCCATGGACAGTATAGTCCATGGAGTCACAAAGAGCTGAACATGGCTGAATGCCTGAACACCAATAGGGTCCCTTCCATTTCTAAATCCCATGATTATGACTGGTGGTAGTGAAATTCGGAAGGGAAATGCATCTTGGCTTTGGGTTATGGACAAATAAAGGTGCTGTATAGAGCAAAGGGGAAAATTCCAGGTGAGTTGGATCTGGCTGGCCTTCTTTCCTGTCCTATTAACTCACAATCATTCATTAATCCCCTTTTCTTATCAATTTATCTCTTCTACTTACCCTTACCTCTTCATTGCCTTTGGTCCCTCCTCACATTCTTCCCCATTCTCCCTTTTCCCAAAGCCTTCACCACCATTTAAGTTTTCTCCCTAGAGTAACTGGTTACAGCAGAATCTTGGGGACTTGGGGGGATAGCAAAATTGCTTAGGTCTCCAAACTCTTGGTTGTCCGTGCCAAGGTGGAGGCCGGATGAAATAGGCATGATTACCAGTGATCCAAGAAGGAAAATAAGCCCCTCCCAGGGTAGGCAGTGGAGCATGATGAAGCCATACATGGTCTATGCCTGGGGCAGGGGCCAGGCTTTAAGGGTAGACACCCAATATGATGACAGATCCATCCACAAATGGGATGGGGTGGGGGTAATTGAAAGGAGGAAAGGAAGTTTCACTACTGCCAAGGATCTATCAGCCGAGGGCAAGGGCAGAATGGAAGTAGTTGGACTTAGGAGTGCAACAAATGATCCCTGAATCCCCCTACCATATCCTCCATTTCCTTACAGGCAATCTTCTGGCATTGTGGGATAATGGGGGGCTGGTGAACAGGCATCAGTGTGCTTAGCCAATATAATCCTCCACATGGGAGAGCCTGGGAGTCTATTTCTGGAAAAGCATGATGACATATAAAAGAAGTGCCCTGAAGAGATTTGGAAACTATGCACACATTCTGTAACTGTGCTCCTGTCTGGCTGTCCTGAGTGGGAAACAGCTTTCTGATTAGTTGCAGAAGCTGGAACTGGAGTGTATCCAAAATGCCCAAGTCAGTCTTTTCTGGTGAGAAAACAGATACAGTGCTGTAAAAGGAGAGATACAGGCCTTTGTTCTTTGTCTTAAGACCAAGGCTATTAAGAAACTGCATTTCCACAACTCATTTTTCCCCAGATTCTGAGGTGGTATAGCGGGAAAGTTATGTCCTCAGGTGACAGGGAGAGCAATGTTTGTACTTCTGTTCTTGTGATATCTACAAAGTAAATATTCCTCTGTAAAGGCTAATTCGTGTTAATTGGTTAAAAGGAATTGGGTTGTTCTTCACCAGTGGATAATAGGTACACTGCCTAGGCAAAGAATTTAGAAATTGAGGAGATATCCATCAATTGGGGAACGGCTGAACAAATTGTGATATATGATTGTGATGGAATACTATTGTGTTGTAAGAAATGATGAGCAAGATGATTTCAGAAAAATCTGGGAAATCTTATATGAACTGATGCAAAGTGAAGTGAGCAGAACCAGAACACTGTACACAGTAACAGCAATATTGTATGATGATCAACAATGAAAGACTTAGCTACTCTCATCAAGACTGATCCAAGACAATTCCAAAGGACCCATGATGAAAAATGTTATCCACCTCAAAGACAGAACTGTTAAATACTAAGCACAGATTGAAGTCTACTTTAAAATTTTTCTTTGTTTTTCTTGTTTTATGTGTTTTCTTTTGCAATAAGGCTAATATGGAAATATATTTTGCATGACTTCATATGTATAACCAACATATTGCTTGCCTTCTGAAGGTATGTGGGAGAAGTGGAAGAGCATTTAGAACTCAACATTTTAAAAAATAAATGTTAAAATGTTAAAATATAATTGGGGAATATTTAATGAAGTAATTTTTTTTAAAAGTGGGGTGCCACCCTGCAATGGAGACTTAAGCTAATGCAAGGATTCCTCTCTAATCACATTTCCAGAGAGAAGCTGGCTATTTTTCCCCTAAAGGTTTTAGGGAGACACCTGAGGCATTATGGGTATCTTTTTCCTTCAGTTGGTTCATATTTGTTCCCTCCTAGGAACACTCAGTCGGTGGGAACATATGGATTTGGTTTCTTTCTAGCTTTCTCATAAGGATATTAAATCTTTCTCTAAGCAACAAACTTCCAACAAGCGGCCAGAGAGTGAATTTATTTTAAATAGTGTAAAGAACAGGAAGAACAGGAAGGAGACTTGCATCTGAACCTGGTTAACAAGGGAATTGTGTCATTGCCTTCCTCTTTCCTCCAGAATGGCAGAAACAAAACTCACAGCATCAGTAGGGAACTCAATGTAGTTCAAGTAGAGCTGGAGACATCAGTAGAATGTACTTCTCACCTGATTCATCCCCAGGGTCTGCTCACATCCTGTGGTATCTGATTGGTCTATACACTCTTACTTTGCTCTCAATCCTTCAGTCCTGCAGTCTACATGGCACCACCAGGTCATCACAGCTTCAAGAACCCTCAACATGGCTCAGGAATTCTTTGTATCTTGGTTGACCAAGTTCTGAGTTCTAGTACCTGCCATGATCAAACTGAAGCCCTACGAGTTCTCTTATGGGTTCTTCTTCATCCTTCTCTGGATGCCTCTCTATCAAAATAAAGTTATCATTTATTAAGTGCCTACTATATGAAAGATATGGGAATGACTGATGATTTTTGAGCAAGGGAATATATAGGGTTAGACCTGTATCTTTTGTCTTGAATCATTGTCTTGAACAGAAAAGTCAAGTCTTTCACAACTGATCATCACACAATATTGCTGTTACTATGTAGTGTTCTCTTGGTTCTGCTCACTTCACTTTTCACCAGTTCATATGAGTCTTCCCAGGTTTTTCTGGAACCATCCTGCTTGTCATTTCTTATAGCACGATAGTTTTCCATCACAATCATATACCAAACTTGTTCAGCCATTCCTAATTCCAAAGGACCCATGAAGAAAAATGCTATCTACCTCCAGAGATAGAAATGATGAACTCTGAATGCAAATTGAAGCATACTTTTTAATCTTTATTTTTCTTGGTTTGGTTTTTTTTATCTGTTTTCTTTTGCAACATGACTTATATGGACCTATGCTTTACATGACTTCACATATATAACTGATATCAAATTGTTTGACTTCTCACGGAGAGAAGGGCAGGAGGGAGGGAGAGAATTTGGAACTCAAAATTTTTAAAAATGAGTGTTAATAAAATTTTTCATGTAATTGGGAAATATTTAATAAAATATAAATATACCAGGCCTGTGGAGTCCCCGAGGCTGCTGCTCCCACTTAGGTGGCGCTCTGAGTGCCTCCCAGCCGCTTTTTGCTCTGCAGCCCCAGGAGACTGTACATGAAGTATATATATCAGTTAATATTTTGGTGCCTTGGATGTGATGAGGCTCTGTTAACAGACAGCTGTGGGAAGACGACCTCCATCTCATGAGCTATGCCAGTCATACCAGGGACAAGAATGGCAGCTGTGAGAAGAGTGATTTGCTTCCTACAGCAGAATTTAGTGAAGACCAGCTTTCCCATTTCACATCACCTGCATACGTCCTCCATCCAGCTCAACTCCAACCGAGCTTCTCTCACTCGAATGCATAGGAAGGCTTATGCTCCGTTGTATCCAGTGACGTTGATCAAGCAAGATGGATCTACCATTCATATCAGATATAAGGAGCCTTGATGAATCCTTACAATGCCAGTAGATATTGACACACTTTCTCCAGAAGAAATAAAGGATGAGACTATGAAAACAGAATCCCAAGTATATGGAAGTGGGGAAAAAAGAGGCAGAATTTGAAGATGACTTCAGTGTGGAACAATATGCAAAATTTTGGAAGAAAAACTGAACACATTATGATGTTAAGTTTGTATAAAGGGTGAGTGCATTTGATGCACCCAAATATGTTACTATTTTTAAAAATTAAAAATTACTGAAGTTAAAAAAAAATAAAATATAAATATATTTTAAAAGAAATATTAATTCATCAGCTTTATGAAGTCTGAATTAGAAGGAAGACTTGAAGTAAAATGACAGATTAGGGGTCTACCAGTGAACAAACATTTATTAAGCACCTATTATCTGTAAGTACTATGCCAGGTGTTAGAGATACACAGACAAAAAAAAAATCTCTTCCCTGCAGGTGCTTGTGTTTAAATGGAGTAGACATTACATACATACATAAGTAAATTCAAAATACATGGAAAGTAAATGAATAAAAGAAATACCTATGAAGGTGATTTGGGGTTGAGAAGAAAGTAAAAGCAACTAGGTATTTGAACTGAGTCTTGAAGGAAGCCAGAGACTTTAAATGGTTGAGGTGACGAAGAAAGGTATTTTAGGCAAAAACAGAAAGATGGGAGAAGCATCCTGTCTAAGTACAGTAAGATGGTTAGTTTGGCTGACCTAAAGAGTGTATGAAGGGAAATAATATATAATCAAACTGGAAAGAGAGGTTGGATCCAGATTTGAAGGGTTTTAAACATCAAACAGAAGTTTACATTTGATCCTAGGAGTAACAGGGAGCCATTGGAGTTTATTGAATAGGGGGAGCAACATGGTCTGGCCCATACTTTAACAAAATCACTTTGGCAGCTGTGTGGAGGATGAATCTGAGAGAGAAGGGACCTGGGAGACCAATTAGGAGGCCATTACAATAGTCCAGGTGAGAGGTAATGAGTGTCTGAATTACAATAGCACCTGTGTTAATAGAGAAAGGGGATGAATGTGAGAGACAATATGGAAATAGAAATAGCAAGACGGGCAACTGATTGAATGGGGGAAGTGAGGGAGGGAGAAGGAGGAGTCAAGGATAACTCTCAAGTTAAGAACTCTGCTATTTAGGAAGATGGCACTAGTGCCCTTAAAGGAAACAGCGAAGCTTGGAGGATGGCAAACTTAAAGGGAAGGGACGAATTTTGTTTTGAACATAGTGAGTTTGCACCAGCCACATAGAGATGTCTAACTCATAATTGTACATACAATACAGGAGTTCAGAAGAAAGCAAAATATAAATTTGGGAGGCATGTGCAAAGTGATGCATGGGAAATGAAGGGAAAGACAGGTACAGAGAGAGAGACAGAGACAGAGAGTGCACCAGTCCAAACAAGGTTGTGTTGGAGCCAGCTTGTACCACCTCATGAGAACCAACTGTTAAATATTTAGGGTAAATATTTAGAACCAAGAAAATCGACAAATGCCACAAATTAGGACTTGATTTATAGTTCTGTTATGTTGAATTTCTAGACTTAAGAAAGTGCTGGACTAAATGTTAATAATGCAGATCAAATTTAAAAGTATGCCTTGTGTACGTTTCTTTTTTTGGAGGAGAATCAGTTGTTAAACATTTACCAACACAACACTGGTCCAGGACACAACCTTGGGGGACACTCAAAAAAAGGGCAGGAAACAAATTATAAACCAGCAAAAGACACTGAAAAGGAGAGGTTAGACTTTAGGGAGAAAAACCAAGAGAAGAGCAGAGTATCATGGAAGCCAAGAGAAGAGAGAAATTCAGGAAAAAGGGACCATAGTGCTAAAAATTACAGAGAAGTCAAGAAGGATAAGGACTTGGAAAAGGTGGCTGGCTGGATCTAGATGTTAGCCTTTAAGAGAGCAGCTGAGTTAGAAGCCTGATTATGAGGGGTTGAGAAGTGATACTTGAGGAAGCAGAGGGGTAGACAATTCTTCCATGAAGCTGGAGATACAGGGTGATAGCTCGAGGGGGGAATGTTTACAGCCAGCAGGAAGGGAGAGACTAAAGACTTTTTTTTTTGCTTTTTGGAGGGCAATTGGGGTTAAGCGACTAGCCCAAGGTCACGCGGCTAGTGTGTCAAGTGTCTGAGGCTGGATTTGAACTCAGGTCCTCCTGACTCCAGGGCTAGTGCCTCTATTCATTGCACCACCTAGCTGCCCCCTAGAGAGATTAAAGATTGCTGGGATAATCTCCCAGATAGAATCCAAGTCAAGTCAAGAAGACAAGAAGAAATTTATTAAGCACTTACTATATGTTAGGCACAGTGCTAAATAAACAAAAGGTAAGGTCATATGTGGAAAGAGGGAAAGGGTCAAGAGGGGTTAGTGAGGGTTTGGAATAGGATATGATAGATGTGATAGAGTGCACCATGCTCAAATGAGTTCAGGGGCAGCCGTGAAGGCTGGGTTGAGATTAGATAATAATTTGTGGTGGACTCAGTCTGAATTGTTGTTACATAATTTCCTCCAGCTCTGTTCAGCAGCAGGGGAGTAGGAATGGAGAAGGCAGGTGGATGCCATAGGGTGGAGGACCAACCGGGGGTGAACAACAGTAGGGAAAGGGGGAAAAGGATTCAAGGGTGAAATGAAAGGTAGTACAGAGTTGGATTGGTTAGTTACAGAATCATGATTGTTAAGAGAAGAAAATGAAGCCAAAACAAGGCTGATGGCCTAGGAGAATAGGGAAGGATGGAAGGACTGGAGAATGATGGTGAGAAAGAATGCCTAGAAAGGATGAAGAGGAGGCAGAGATTGCAGGCTAAGTGGTTATGATCAGAAAGTGAAATTTTATGGTTCCACATTAGGGAGGTGGCAATTATAAATGATGATAGTTCCATCTATTGCACTTTTGCTTTGGACTCATAGAATTATAGGAAACAGCTTCTTGGTTCCTTTCATAGAACACTACATTCCCTTTGTAATTTCCTTCCTCTCACCATACACTACTTATAATCTTACCTCCAACCTCTACTGTTACCCCAATTCCTTGGGTAACCTGTTAGGGAGCATGCATGGCATGTGTGATACCAAAAAGTTTGGAATGGTATAATAGAAAGCTCATGGGCATCCAGAGTCCTGGGTTCTTAATCTGGCCATGTTACTAATTTGCTACGTGAACACAGGCAGCTAGGTGGCACAGTAGATAGAGCAACGGCTAGGACTCAGAAAAATTCGTCCTCCAGAGTTCAAATCCAGCCTCAGGCATTCACTAGCTGTGTGACCCTGGGCAAGTCACTCAACTCTTTGCCTCAGTTTCCTCACCTGTAAAATGAGCCAGAGAAGGAAATGGTAAACCAGTCTAGTATCTTTGTCATGAAAACCCCAAAATGGGGTCATGAAGAGTCAAACACAACTGAAACAATTGAAAGTGTGAAGATGGGCAAGTCAAATGCTCTGTTCCAGGTGTCATTATTCTCATTTGTCAAATGGGATGATAATAGCAGGATTACCACCCCACCTCATGTCTTTTTTTAAAACTAGACCTATAATTTCACTGGTATTGAGAACTCACGATGAGGAAGGCTGATACTGGAAAACAGACTGAAGGAAGTGGCCAGTGAAGATAAACTTCCCACCGAAAGCTTCTTAGGCGTCATTATCTGATTTGATCCTCAAAACAGCCCTAAGGGAAGCAATTGATATAGATGATAGAAAGCAGGGGGAAAGAGGCCCTGGGTTTCTTTATCCTACCTTAGATACATCCTAACCTCTCTGGGCCTCAGCTTCTTCATCTGAAAAAATGAGAGGATTGGATTCAATGACTTCTTAGATCCCTTCAAACTCTTAACCTATGAGCCTATGAATTCTTTCTCCCAATGCAGATCAATACCCGGTTTTGCCATTTATAGTCTCTTTCCTTCCCTTTCTCTGGCCTTCCCTCCATTCCTCCCTTTTTTCCCCTTTCCTTCATTCCTTTCTCTTTCTTTCTTTCTCTATTCCCTCTATTCCTCCCTACCTCCTTCCCTCCCTTCCTCTTTCCCTCTCTGCCTGCCTTCTTTCCCTCTTTCCTTCTCTCTCTCCTTCCTTTCGATAAGTGAGACCCAGGCATGTTTGTAGGCCAAGGGGAAGAAGCCAGTAAAGACAAAGAGAGTAAATATGCAAGAGAGAGAAGAGAGAGGATCTGAACTGGGGACTGGCTAAGGCCCTGAGAGTTTCAGTAAGTTGTCTGGGGTCCTGCAGCCACTATGTGCAAGAGCTGGATTATGAACCCAAATTTTTCTCACTCTGAGGCTGACTCTGCCACACTGCCTCTCTCAGGGTCATTGAAAGGATCAAATGGCTAGGAATCTTCTAGGAAACTTTCCTTGTGAGAGGTCTTGCTCAGCACCTTTCCCCTAGTCCATCCCCCAACACTGCCCTCCCCCACCACACCATCTGCACACCCTAGTCACTGGCAGAGCTTTTGCTGGGATATCTTCTCCACAGAACCTTTAAGTGCCTTTTTTGAATTCCAATTGTCCTCACAGTCTATGCCATCTAATTTGGCCTTTAATGAAACTCTATCTTCCACTGCTTTCATTTGTCAAGTCTTGCTCTCCAGATAGACTACGAACTCCTTGTGGATAGAAATGATGTTTTATACTTACTTGGAGCCCCTACAGGACCTGTTATAGGGCTGGATTTAAAAAAAAAAATAAAGGCATTCTATACATGTTCTTGGATGAGAAAATACTTCAAAAAAAAACCAAAAGAGGCAGCACATCCAGGGACAGAGGAAGGAGCCCTGGACAGGGAAGTCCAGATTCCAGTCTCAGCTCTGCCATTCTCACTATGGAACCCTTAAATAAGCTATTTCCTCTCTCTAGGCCTATCTTCTCTGTTGGATTTGATGTAATAAATTACCTTGTATTTATTTTATATACGGAGTGAGATGACCCAGTAGATAGAGTGCTAGACTTGGAGTAAGAATATCTGAATTCAAATCCTGCCTCAGATACTTAACTAGCCATGTGATCCTGGGCAAGTCATCTAACCTCTCTCTGCCTCAGTTTCCTCATCTGTAAACTGGGGATAGTAAGAGCCCTTTCTTCTCAGAGTTATTGTGAGGATTAAATAAGATAGTTGTAAGCAATCTTTAAAATCCTTATATTGTTGTTGTTTTCTTCTCTGATTGAATGTGAATTCCTTGAAGGCAGGGGCCTTTGTCTCTTCTCTTTGTCTCTTTAGTATCTTGCAGTCCTGGTAGAATCCCAAAGCAGTTGTTCAATCAATGCTTATTGATTGATTGATAACCAATGAAATTCCTTCTAGTTTTGATATTCTATGCTTCTAGGATTACTACGATCATTGAATACAGTACTCAGAAAAAGCAAGATCTAGGGCTCCAGTCTGGAGTGGGGAACTAAGCGGGCTGGGAGACTGTTGTTTAAAGGGAGAGAAGATACTCTCCTCCCAAAAAAAGAAAAAGAAGAAAAGAGAAAAAAGAGCACACGATAGAATAGTTTCAAAATATACTGAGGGGAATGGAAAGAAGTTCAGAAAGGGACAGAGACAAACGGGGAAGTGTTAGTACTACTGTGTCAAATTTATTCTATATTTTTAAAAAATGCCAATCTATCTAACAAAGCTAAAGAAATAAATGGTTTCTTATGCAATCATCTTTTGTCAGTTCTTTGTATATGGAAATATTTACATTTGATATTTGACAAATTCATAATAAAACTAAATAAATAAATACAATAAAGGGAGAGAAGGAGGTGGTGCCAGAGGGGATGGAAGAAGCAGGGAGGTAGAGGGAACAGGAAGGGACCAAACCAAGGTTATAGCAACAGAATCACTGGTTACCTAAGAATCCCCAGGGAGTTCAGCTCTGATCTCTTCTCTCTTACATCTTCAGTCTGTCTTCACTGGCTTCTTCCCCTTGGCCTACAAACTTGCCTGGGTGTTACCTATAGAAAGGAAGAAGGGAGGGAAAGAAGGAGAGATGGAAAGAGAGAAAGAAGGCAGGCAGGGAGGGAGAGAGGAAGGAAGAGAGAAATGGGGGATGAAGGAAGGAAGGAAGAAAGGATGGAAGGAAGGAAGGAGGGAAGGAAGGAAGAGGGAAGGGAAGGGAAAGAAGGAAGGAGGGAAAGAAGGAAGATACTTCTTCTTGACCTTGCCACTATCAAGCCATCATCCTCTTTCTCTCTTCCCCTTGTCAGTCAAACTCCTGGAAAAAATTATCCACAATTGCTGACTCCATTTCTTCACCACCCACAGACTTGGTTCAATGCAGCAGTTAAGGGATTTAGAGTTTTCAACAAAAGAATGAGACGGACCAGAGATGCATGATGTAATAAGCCTTTGTTGCAGCAAAATTGAGGGCCAGTCTAAAATGAATCAAGAGGGAAGGGGAGAGAGCAATAAGAGAAGAGGAATTTAAGGTGAAGAACACCAGCTGATCTCAGTTGCTGGGAGGGAATAGATACAATGGCTCTTAATCACAAGAGATCTAAGCAAGAGTGGGCAAGTCTTTGTGCAAGAGGAGAGATGGGAGTCAGTGATGTTCTTTCAGAGAAGCTGTCCGCAGTCTTGGCACACTCAGGATCTGCCAACTGCTCCATTCAGCCTGCAATGATGTCTAGGTCCTCATCATAGCCATACTAAGTCAGGCAGCTCAACAAGGGATCCAAGGAAAAGGGCAGGTTCCTGCTCAGGCACCTTGGGTTGGTTTTCCAGTTTGGATGTATTGGGATGCATTTGACAGGTAGACCTAGGGATGGACTTGGTAAATAAATTAGGTAAAGCAAACATAAGATATGGAAGTTTCTAGAAAAAAAAAAGAGGAACAGGAGGCCTGATGTCCAGAGCAGAGTCAGTCTATTGAGAGTGACCCTTATGGGTTTCAGAGATGCCTTCCCCACAAAAAATCAGAAATCACTCCACTGACGCTGCTCTCTCTGATCTAGATCACTAATGCACTCATATACCAAATCCAATCACCTTTTCTCATTCCTCGTCCTCTTCGACATCTTCCCAGTACTGATACTGCTGACAAACCTCTTCTGGAGCTTTCATCCACCTTGGTTTCCATTATGAGTATAATCTATTTTTATTTAATGTGTAGGGTCAAGTTCAAGGACTGAGTTCTTTACAGAATTTCTCACCTCTTCATCCTCTATACCAGGTGTTGGTACATAAGCTGCAGCTATTTTCAGAGCTGTCTGCAAACACTTAAGGGCCACGAAGAGAGATTTCCAAATGCCCAATGAAACGATGCTTCTTGTTGCCCTTGGACAAATGATAAAATGAGTTCTTCCTGTTCCTTTGTGTGTCTTTCTAGGAGGGCCCCATGGACCATTCTTACATTTAGCTCCTGTCTTTTTTTTTTAGATTGTATTTCTTTTTTTTAATTTTATTTTTTATTTGATTTATTTACTTTTAGTTTACAAGATTCAGTTCCATAATCTCTTGAGTTTCAAATTTTCTCCCCTTCCTCTCCCCCCCCCCCCGGCCATGGCGGCATGCAATAAAGCATAGGATCTGCAAATATTTTTCAAATTAGACATTAGTCTGGTTGTACAGAAGGGTTGTAACCAATGGAGTGAACAATGGGAAAGAAGAAAGAGAACCAAACATGAAAAGGAATGATAGCATGTAGGTTGCTTCAGACTCCATTTAAACTCTAGTCTTTCTAGATCTTTCTCTGAATGTAGACATCTCCTTCCATCCTGAGACTTGTAGAGTTGTGTGCATTGCTGAGAAGAGTCCAGTTTATCAAGGTTGGTGGTCACACATATGATGTGTCTGTCACTGTGTACACATTTCTCCTGGTTCTGCTCTTCTCACTTAGCATCAGTTCATATAAGCCTCTCCAGGCGAATATGAAGACCGTCTCTTCCCTATTTCTTAGAGCACAATAGTATTCCCTTGCATTCATATACCACAACTTGTTTAGCCATTCCCCAGTGGATGGGCATCCCCTTAATTTCCAGTTTTTTTGCCACCACAAAGAGTAGCTCCTGTCTTCTGTTTTCATTTATAGCAAGAATGTCAAAAATTGATAAGGTTACTTTCCACAAGTTGCGTATCTATTATACCAAACACTGGGCAAAGAGCTTTTATTTAGAGTATGAATAGTTAAGTTGATGTTTGTTGTTTAGTTAACTCTGCATGACACTGTCTATGGGGTTTTCTTGGCAAAGATACTGAAATGGTTTGCCATTTCCTTCTCCAGTCAATTTTACAGATGAGGAAACTGAGGCAAATAGGGTTAAGTGACTTGCCCAGGGACACATAGTTAGGAAGTATCCGAGGCTAGATTTGAACTCAAGAAGATGAGTCTTTCTGATTCTAAGCCCAGTCCTCTATCCACTGCACCTTGAATATCTCCAAAGGAGAGCATAAGTATGGGGGGTTAGAAGGAGGAAACAGGTCTAAGATAGTGGGAAGTTTGCTAGACTGTAAATCAAGAAATTTGGGCTCAGGTTTTAGCTTTGGTGCTTGCTAGGTCTGCGACCTCTCAAGCACAGAGTTAGAGTGAATCTCAGTGATCACAAAAATCCTGAAAAGGAATCCCCTTCATAGTATCTCTGACCCCACTTGAAGGCTTCCAGATATGGGAACTCACTACTTCCTAAGGCAGTCTGTTCTATTTTCAATGGCTAACTTTTATAATATTTATATGGTGCTTCGAGGTTAGCAAAGCACCTTACATATACAGATATATGGATACTGATATATCTAGCTATGCAAAGACAGACTTTTGGGGTATGCAGCATTATCTCATTTCATCTTCACAATGACCTTTTGAGGTAGGTGCTAGTATTGTCATCTTCATTTTACAGATGAGGCAGAGAGTGGTTGAGTGACCCTCCCAGGGGTCACAGAGCTAATAAATATCTGAGGTCAGATAGGAACTTGGGTCTTCTGTGCTCAATCCACTTAGCCCTCTAGCTGCCTCTTTAGATAGCAAATGGCTAGGAAGTTTTGTTTTGTGGTGTTCTGGGTGACTTGTTTTTATGTTGAGCCTAAATTTGCCTCCCTTCCACTTCTACCCATTATCCTGGTTCTGTCCTCTGGGTACGAGCAAAACAAGCCTAATCTTTCTTCTGTATCAAGCCCTTCAAATATCTGAAGACAGTTATCATGATGTAGATCACTCCCAAGTCCCAGTCTCCACTCCTTTCACCATGTTGGTCTCACATGTATGTGCTCTAGCTTAGAAATGTCCACTCTGAAATGCGGTGCCCAAGACTGAATGCCATATCCAGAGGTGGTCTGACCAGGGAAGGTGACAGAAAAACAATCATATCCAGTGTTTTGGATACTGTTTCTCTTAACACAGGGGAAGGGAAGGGAATAGACATTTACTAAGTGCCTATTATGTGGCAGGCACTGTGCTAAGTACTTTTTACAAATATTATTTCCTATGATCCTCACAACTACCCTGGGAGGAAGATGCTATTTTAAGCCCATTTTACAGATGGGAAAAAGGAAAGGGACAGAAGTTAATTAAGTTGTCAGGGTCATACAACTAGTGTCTAATTTGAGCTACTTACTAAATATGAGATTGGATTTGAACTCAGAGCCTCCTGAATCCAGGCTCCAAACCACTAACTGCCTCCAAAATCATCTTTTCTTTCTTGGACACAATAACACAGCTAACTGAGCTTTTGTTGTTCAATTGTTTTTCAGTCATGTCTGACTCTTCATGACCCCATTTGGGATTTCCTTGGCAGAGATACTGGAATGGTTTGCCATTTCCTTCCCCAGCTCATTTTACAGATGAGGAAACTGAGGCAAATAGGCTTAAGTGATTTACCCAGGGTCACACAGATAGTAAGTATCTGAGGCCAGATTGAACTCAGGAAGATGAGTCTTCCTGATTCGGGGCCTGGTACTCTATCCACTGTACCACCTACCTACCCAACTGAGCTTACATACAGCCCACTAAAATCACCTAGATCTTTTCTCACATGAATTAAAGTCTAGATACGACTTTCCTGAGGCATCTAGGTGGTCCAGTTGGTAAGAGTGCTGGACCTGGAATTACAAAGACCTGAGTTCAAATCCTACCTCAGATACTTAACTGTGATCTTGGGCAAGTCACTTAACCTATACTTGCCTCATTTTTTTCAACTGCAAAATGCAGGTAAATAATAGCACCTACCTCTCAAGGTTGTTGTGAGAATTAAATGAGATAATATTTATAAAAGTATTTAGCACAGGGCCTGGTACTTAATAAATGCTTGTTTCCTTCCTTCCCCACTCTTACCCCTTACCCTGCATTTGTGTTTTAACCTGACTTCAAATGATCCCTATTCAATTTCATCTTATCCTAAACATGGGCCTTGTGATCTAAACCTATAAAGATTTTTTTGAATCATCCTTGTTATGCTTGTTAATTCTCCTTCTCAGTTCTAGGTCATCTACAGATTTGATGAGTATATCTTCTAGGCCTTCATCCAAACCATTAAATTGAATGGAATACAGATAAGAAATAATCCTTTGGGCATTACACTAGAGACTTCTCTCTATTGACCCATTAAATGACTACTTTGGAGATCTGGTCCTTCAAGCAGTTGTAAATACCCTTAACTACAGTATCTTTCTAACTCTCATCTCTCTACTTTGTTCACAAGATAGCATGAGAGGCTTCGTCAAAACGCTTTGTGGAAAACCTGTTATATAATGTTTGTAGTATCCGGTGATCTATCAACCCAGTAGCCCTGAGATAAAATGAAAAGAGGTCAAATATAAACTGTCCTTGATGAATCTATGCAGGCTCTCAATAATCACTGGTTCCCTTTCTGATGATTTAAAAGCTATCCTTTTAATAATACTACAACCTATCATCCAGGGTCTGAAGCTGGGATTTACAAAGACTGGCTTCAATCTTCGGAACTTCTCATATAACCTCTCTTTTTGGATAATGTCTCGCCCAGGGTTCTCCCTGAGAAATCAGAATTTGTCTCATTTTCCTCTCACCCGGAGTTTCCCCTGGGCATATCAGAATTTGGCTCAAGTCTAGCTTTTGACAACAAAAGAAGTACCCTCAGCTCTTATGAAACCCTTAGGCTAAGCAAAATACTGAATATAGGACAGGCTTTATTTAACTCAACAGAAAAATGCAAAGAACTTACACCTGAGTCCATAAACAGTCAAATTAATTCTCCTTCCCCTTCCAGTAAACTATTCTTCCCTAGGGACCTAAACAGTCCTCCAGACTTAGAGGACCAGTCTGGGTTTGAGGTCCATTCTGTAGCAAGGAAAGAACCCAGGGCTACTAAATGAGTCAACCACTATGAAGTTGGGCTGTTACTGAAGAGAATGGTCTCTTCAGATTTATTCTAGCACTGGGAGGTTGAAGGCTACCCTGACCACAACCCTTCTTCCCCCTCTTCCAAGTGGATCAAGGACTCAAATTTCCTACCAAGTCCATCAACCCTGCTTTCTGGTGGTCTCACCTGCCTTCAAGATGTGCACGATTTACATAACTCACTTCCTCAAAAAGTCTCTCTCTTTACATGTAACTGGGGGAAAATTTTGTATTTATATGTATGTATTTGCTTTTTGGAGGGGGGAAGGCAGGGCAACTGGGGTTAAGTGACTTCCCCATGGCTAGTGTTAAGTGTCTGAGTGTCTGACATCAGATTTGAACTCAGGTCCTCCTGACTCCACCGCACCCCTCCAGGGCCGGTGCAAAATATATATATTTTACAAGACTATATTATACAGGAAAAAAAAAGAGTCTTTCTCTTCAAGATTCAGATCAGGCACTATCCTCTCCTCTGCATAAAATCCTTCCTGATGTGCCACCACACCCCCCAACTGCTAGTCCCCTCCCTCTCAGTCTGCCCTGTATTTAACTACTTTGTATTTATTCACTTCATATTTACACTATCTATATTTTTGATGTACTTATATGCCCGATTAGAATGGAAAACTGTAGGGATCATTTCATTCTTTGCATCTGAATTCCAATCATCTAGCATATGGCCTCGAACACAGCAGGTACTTAATAACTGATCTAAATGTTACATATAATATTATATGCAACATATTTTAATTATATTAATTTTATAGATATAAAATATTATTTTATTATAATAATTATTATATAATAGTGTGTGTGTGTGTGTGTGTGTGTGTGTGTGTGTGTGTGTGTAGTATAAATACAAAAATACATACTTGCTGATTGAGTAACAGTGATGGTCAAGGGCTCCTCTATATCAGGGCTCCTTCCCTTGCTGCTGCTCCCTGGCCTTTTGTTGGGTGGGTTGTAGCGAGGGTCAAATGAGATAATTTTCACGAACTGCTTAAGCACAGTGCCTGGCAAATAATAGGTTCTTAATAAATGTCTGTTTCCTTCCTTCCATGTCCCATTAGGTCTTAAAACTTCTGCTGACCCCAAGAGGCTTGGTCTAGGAACTCCTCCATTATTCTGCTGCTGCCTCTATCCAATGTAATTTCTGCAAACCAGAGGTTTCCTGGAATGCATAAGTCTTTTAAGGTGCTTCCCTTCTGATAACAGAATTCCTATTTGTCCAACCAGCTTCTGTCTGACCTCCCAATGACTGGGTTTCCTTTCTCTTCAGCCTTAAATCTAATCTATAGCTCTCCTTTTAAATAACAAGTCCAGGGGCAGCTAGGTTGTGCAGTGAATAGAGCACCTGCCTGGAATCAGGAGGACCCAAGTTCAAATCTAGTCTCAGACACTTAACACTTACTAGCCATGTGACCTTGGGCAAGTCACTTAACCCCAAATTGCCCTGCCCTCCCCCCCAATAGCAAAAAATAAAATAAAATAAAAGATAAATAACTAGGGGAAAAATAAATACATAAGTATCAAGTCCAAGGGTATATAGTTCACCTCTAGAGTTGCCCAATAAATTATCTTCAATGTGAGCAAAGAGAATATCTTGAGGATGAGAGGGTGGGAGTTGAATTCAGATTTTATCAAAGAGCTAGCCTTATCAAGGAATCTAACACGTCATAAAGGAAACACAAGAAAGATTCAGGAGGGTGTTTCTGGGTTACTTTTGGACTTTTTTTTTCTAGAAATCAAAGTCAAACTTGAAGGCCTAATCTACAAATTGCAATCTATTATTATTATTTTTTCAATAGTTGCCATCAATTTGTTAAAAGAGATGATTGGTTAGGCATCTGCAATGGTGACTTCAGCTTCTACAGCCGGCTCAATGCTGATGGAAGTGATCTGTTTAACAACTTCAGAAGGACTGCGCAAATCAATAAGGCCTTTGTGGATTCTCATCTGGAGCTGATCCCAAGTCTTTGAACCTTGACATTTTCTAGTAGAGATTCGAAGTGTCTTGGTGGGCATTCCAACAGGTGCCTTCACTTTCAAGTTCTTCTCTTTGGCTCCTCTAATTAGGTCAGCACACACTTTCTCGAGTGATCTCACGTTGCGGCTGGTCAGGGTGATCCGGCTCTGGTGAACCGCCACTTCAGGCTCCACAAGGGTCTTGCCGGTGTCTTTGAATGCCATGGCGGCGGGGTGGCTTCCTGACGGACTTTATTCCTTGGTGAGAGTGAACAGCAGTAAGTCAGGAGGAGAGGCAGAGACTGCCCACTCGACGGGCTGCAGCGGGGATACCTTCACCAAAGAAGAGCAATCTATTATTATTATTATTATTATTATTATTATTAATTATTATTACTCTGGGAGTTTGCCCCTCTCTAATCCTTCAGTCTCTCTGCTATTCTGCACAGTTTTCCAAAGAGCATTCACAGGTGATTCAGTAACCACAACCTAGTCAATTCAAGTTTTTTTTTTT
>CM053584.1:196048699-196071631 GCA_028627135.1 Pseudochirops cupreus
GGGTGGGGGAAAGACGGGGAGAAAATATGTAACTCAAAATCTTGTGGAAATGAATGATGCAAACTATAATAAAATTAAAAATAAATAAATTAATTAATTAATTTAAAAAAAAAAGAATTCCTAGTTATAGCTGTCAACCCCTAGACCTGATGGAGAATAGGATCACTCGGTGCCCTCTGCTGGTTCAAGCTATTCACAACAGGCAAATGTGAGTTGGGAGGGGTCAGCAGACCTGGGAGTTGTCCAGATATTGGCCCAGAAAATTTATGAGGCTGCTGCCTAGACCTAAGGTGCGAAGGTCTGGGCCAGCACAAGGCAAGACCTCAAATAGAAAAAAATACCAGATTAATGTATTGGGGGGAAAAAAAGTAAGAGATGGGGATAGGGAACAGATTCTGGTTCTTGCTTAGTCACTAAAGTCCTGTGGATCTTTCAGCACTTCCCCTCTGTTTGGCTATTTCTGCCTCTAGCATTGTGGCCAGTACATAGTGAGTACTTAATAAATGCTTCTGATGGACTGACTTGTAAAATGAGGGGGCGGGGCTGGAATGAGTTGTCTTCTCAGCTCTCAAGACTCCATAGTCCTCAGACTTCAAATTCTCGGTATATGGCACTTCAGAGCAGGCAAACACTTGGACAGATGAGACTACAACCTAAAGCTAAGAGGCAGTAGCAGAACTAAGTTTCCTGCCTCCATATTTCATCATCCTCATTCCACTCCCCATCCCAAGACTTAGGGATGCTTCTTCCCTATCAAGAGGGAAGGAGGGTTCTTTGAGCCCATGCTGGTATCTATTTTGTATGTGGTTATTTATATACACGTTGTCTCCCTGTGCAGAATGTAAGCTCCTTGAGGGTAAGGGACTATTCTGATTTTACATCATCAATGTCTGGCAAATATCAAGTGTTCAATGAATGCCTATTCATTGACTGAATCCGAAGGCTTCTCTTTCTTGCCCTGCTTTCTGGAACCAGCAATATGAAAGGTACTGGAAATCAGGGACTCCAAGCAATAAATTGTCAAATTAGGGTTGCCTGGGAAAAAAATGAAAATATTGACAGTGAGTGCTTCCAAAATTCTATACCTAAAGGAAACTGGAGTGCTAGGGAGAAAAGTGCTCAAAAGAATTGTGGGACAGGGTGTAGAATTTTCAGAGGGGGGGCGGGGAAGCAAGATGAATGATGGCCAGCATCATTCTCAAGTAGAGGGATAATAATAGTAACAGCTAATATGTATTCAGCATATTAAACTTTACTTTCAAGTACAGGACAAGGAGGTCATTTAAGGATTGGATAGGGTATATAACTGAGAATACCATTCATTCAACCCCTCCCAAAGCCATCCCTCCATCTTGACAGTGGAAATAGGCTTAAATATTAAATCCAGATATAAGTCAAAGCAGATTAAAAAGAACAATTGCCTGGCAATTTAGAACTTCAATTTATATCCAAAGAAGTTCCAGTTTCTCATCTGATGATCTCAAAGGAATGAGACTGTCAACCAGTCTGGAAACAGGAAGCCAGTCAGAACCCGATATTCTCTAAGTTTCTCCATCACTGAACTACCTCAGTAAAGGGAAATACACTATTGAACCCCAAAATTAAGAGCTCACTTTCCTACAGCACTTTAATGCTTGCCAAGTTCCTTACATACATTATCTCATCTGATTCTCAGCATAATCTTATCTCCATCTTACAGGTGCTGAAACTAAAAATCAGAGAAAGTTAAGTGACTTGCCCAGTATCACACAACTAAGGAGATAACTGGGGCAGTATTCAAACCTTAGTCTCTGAGTTCAGTACTCTATGCACGATGCTAGGCTGCTCTGCATCTAGTCCCACTGCTCCTACTTTGGCAATTAAAAAAAAAGAACTGACCAGAATATGTGGAAGACTTAACACTTTAGCTAGGACACCAAAGAACCATACTTCACATGGACAACAAATCTCACAATTCTAAGGGCCTTTCAAGGCCTCTGAGATCAAGCCATATCTGAAAGAACCTCATTCCCCTCCTCAATGTATTCAACAAGTGGTCACTCAGTCTTTCCTTAAAAATCTCTAGTGAAGGGGGAGTCACTATTTCCCAAAGCAGTCAATTCCACTTTTGGACACCTCTATTCATTAAGAAGTTCTGCCCAGTCAAGCCTAAATGTGCCTATTAACATTTTCCCCTATTGTATTTGACAGTGTGTAGTGCTATTTTTTTAAATCTGTATTTTATTTTTAATAGATTTACACTGGCTTTGTTTTCACATCACCTACATTTCTATGATGTCTCTTTCCCTCCCCCTCCTCTTCCCCAAGAGCCATCAAAGAATTTTTAAGAGGGAAAGAAAAAAAGATTAAGACAGGTAGGAGAACCAGGACAGTAGCGTGAAAGAAACCTAGAGAAGGGAGGATCTAGGAAGAGAGGCTGCTCAATGTGTCAAATGAAGTAGATGAAGAATTACGAGGACTGAAAAAAAGACCATTAGATTTGGAGATTGAAAAATCCTTGGTAACTTTGGGGGTGAACAGTTTCAGTCTGTTGGTGAGATCAGAAACAAGTACAGGCAGCAAGCACAGACAGCTTTGTCTAGGAGTTTGCAAAGAAAAGGAAGCAAGATAAAATATAATAGCTTCAGGGGCTGATAGGTTCTAGTGAAGATTTTTTAAATGAAGGAGACTTAGTCATGTTTGAAGACAGTAGGGAAGGAACCAGTAGCTAGGGAGAGGCTGGAGAGAGACAAAGTAAGAATGCTTAAGGGGGCAATCTGCTGGAGAAATGGAAGGGTATGGGATTGAGGGCATTATATAGTCTTGGCAAGGAGAATGGCCACCTCATTGTGAGATACTGGGAAAAAGGAGAGAATGGGGAGAAGATATTGAGTTTTGAGATGAAAAGTGGCAAGAGTATGTGAGCTTCTCACACAGAACTCCCTCACTTTTCTAAGTAAAGTAAGATTCAAGGTTCTTAGCAGAAATATGGATGGTAGAGATGATTTGAGAGGCTTGAGAAGAGAAAAGGTTAAGAGCTTTTTGGAGGGAGAAAACCAATCAGGGAAAAATAAAAGGATTGCCTTGCTATAGTGAAGGCCCAGTTGAAGTTGAATATGAATTTATAATGGACACAATCAGCAGAGCTGTATGCCTTCATGAACCATTTACCTAAAGCTTTTCCGCCTTTTCAAATTACCCTGTATTTATTCTCTTTATATTCACACCCACACCCTTCTTGTCTCCCCCATTAAATGTAAGCTACCTGTGAGAACGGACTGTTTCATTCATTGTACTTGTACCTTTAATGCCCAGAACAGAGCCTGGCATAAACTAGGGGAATAAAAATTACTTCTGACTGATTTAGGGGGCATGCCTCTTCCAAATGCTGACAGGGGCAAACATCAATGCCCACATTAAAGAGAACAGTGGCACATTTGGCATTACCCATTTACAGTGTAAACAAAATACACACATATGGAAGATTAAAGTTACTGCCTTCCCTCTGTTAATTAGCTTCAGTTTATCCTGTGGATGTCGTTTGTATATTTGCAAGTTGTTGTTTCTCCCACTAGACTGTGAGCTCCTTAAGAGCAGGGCCTGCGTTTGTTTAACTTTCTTTGTTATCCTGTGTACTCAGCAAAGTTACCGACACAAAGGTGTTTAATAAATGCTTATCGACTGAATGCCAGCACTGACCACTGACATCCTTCAAGCTCTGGGGTGTATGGTGTATTCAGGGAAGTATAGCACCTCTAGTGTGAGGGCTTATGGAGCCCTTTTCAGGGCTTCTCATCCACCTTTGGTGCCCACCTGGCACCCAATGCTTACCTGTGGCTCCAAGAAACCGTAGCACATGAAGCAGCTAGACCCTGGTAAAACCATCTCAGCAGACAGGTTAAACCAGGGTGAAGATAACTGACAGGTTTCAAACCCATCAGTGAGTTAGGGGGATGTCTACCCCAACCATGTGAAGCCTTTCACTGGCAGGATGGACAGATAAGCACAATTTGTTCCAAAGACCACAAAGGTGGGTCTAGCAGGTGCTGTGAAGTGCTTAGACATCAAAGATGCCAAGGTCATCCACTGCATCCTGGGCCATTGCCAGCTATCCTGACTTTTGTCCTGCCACTGGACTTTGTTGACTCTGGAAGAGTGAGGTTGATGGACTTTGCTCAACTCTGCCTCACTTAAATCCAATGTAAGTCAGTGGTGATGTCATTGCTCCTCTCTGAAAATGAAGGATGAACAGTTTCAAGCTCTAATGATGCTTCATTGAAAAACCCAATCAAGCTTTGGGCTCCCCAGCCCACTCAGCAGCAACATTCCAATTCCAGCCCTGATCACCTCGGGGATCAGGATAACCAATGGGCTGGGCAAGAGTGGACAAGGGAAGGGCACAGCTCTCCAGACATTAAGTGACAAGTCATCCAGAGTAAAGATAATTCAACATGGTAGAACAAACACTGGTATTGTCAGATAGTCAGACCCAACTTTGTGTCCCAGCTCTGCCAAGTATTAGCTGTGCCAATTCACAACATCTGTGAGCCTCAGTTTTCTCATCTATAAAATGGGGGTAACAACACCTGTACGAGGCAGGAAGCTGCTAGGTGGCATAGATAGTCTGTTGAACTTGGGAGTCAGGAATACCTGAACACAGAATTCAGCCTCACTATCAGTATGGGAAGTCCTTTGACTTCAGTCTTACTTTCTTCATCAATTAACATGGAGACAATTATCCCAAGGGTTGTTGTGAGCATTTAATGAGATACAAAGTGCATGGCAAACCATAAAGCACTATATAAATGTTGGCTGTTACTATTATCGTTACTTACCACAAGACAGCTGGGCAGTGCTATGCATAGAACATTGGACCTGAAGTCAGGAAGACGTGAGAGCAAACCCGAGCTCAGAGACTAGTCAGGACACCCTAGGCGAGTCGCTTAATCTCTCTGTACCTCAATTTCCTCATCTGTAAAATGGGGGAAGTACCTTTCATATGTTTCAGGGTTATTGTGAGTCTAAAACGAGATTATATTTCTAAAGCATTCTGCAAACCTCAAAGCTCTAGATAAACTCTAGCCATCATCACCATCATCAAGGGGCAGGTCGGTAATGCAGCTGATAATGTTCAGGGCCTGAAGTCAGGAAGTTGTTGTTCAGTTCAATCCAACTCATCATGACCCCGTGAACCATATCATGCCAATACTGTCCACAGAGTTTTCTTGGCAAAGATACTGGAGAGGTTTGCCATTTCCTTTACCAGTGGATTAAGGAAAAGAGGTTAGTGACTTGCACAGGCTCACATAGCTAGTAAGTCTATGGTCAAATTTGAATTCAGGTCTTTCTGACTCCAGTCTCGGTGCTCTATCCATTTCATCACCTCATTGCCTGGAGTCAGGAAGACCTGAATTTAAATGCAGACAGTTGTGTGATGCTGGGTATGTCACTTAACCTATTTGCCTCAGTTTCCTTCACTGTCAAATGGGGATAATAATAGCACCTAATTTCAAGGTGTTGTGACACTCAACCAAGACAATCATTGTAAAGTGCTTAACTCTGTGCCTGGCACATAGTCAGCACTATACAAGTGTTTTCTATTATGAGGATCAAATGAAGAAATACATAAACAGTGCTATAAAAATGTAAATTATTTACAAAGGAGCAGAATTTTGCCCAAATCTAATTACCACCTGGGTATGGTAACTCTGAGCTTTCAGCTCCTCTCTGAACAGGCAGATAATATCTTAAAGCGGTCAATGGTCAAGCTGGCTCAGCACCAAGGGCACTCTATCCATAAAGGGGCAAGCTGTCACTCTGCTTAACGCCTGCCCCAGAAGAGACCACAGATTGTGCCCTTCCCTCGTTCACCAAATCACAGACTTCCAACCAGGAAGGAAACCTTGATGCCATTCAGTTTAGCTTCCTGGCTTCAAGAAGTTATTAAAGACTTTCAATGCACTGATGTAGCAGTAAAGCACAAAACCCTGGAGGACAGATACAATGACAACACTGTAACTGGAAAAAAAAAACCACACACACAAACTGATTAATTATAATGGCCAAATATATGGCCTTCTTCTCAGGAGACAAGTGGGAGTGGAGAGGAGAGGAAAACGGGGAAGACAAAAAGACTATGGATGTGGAACGTGATGTACACTGTCTCAAGAAACTGCTTGAATGAGCTATTTTTGCTGATGTGTATTTCTTGATTACAAAGGTGGAGTTCAAGAGAAGGGGATTTAAGCAGAAATAACCACGGTATAAAAATACAAGGTTAACAGACTGACTTGGCAGGAAAAAAAAAGTTATGATGCCCATTTCTAGACAAAGCCTACTCTTGAGGAGAGAGGCTCAGCAACTCATTCAGGGGCGCCGGTTTTTGGAGTTAAGATGAAATGGGGTTCTGAGCTACTGCTCTGCCACAATGTTTGACTTTGGAAGAGTTACTTAACCTATCAATTTACCTATCTATAAAATGGGGATATTTATACTACCTATCTGACAGATTTGCTGTGAGACTCAAGTGGAATGATGTTTATGAAGTGCTTTATAAAACCTGTATGATAGTGATGATAGCAACCTAATGTTAGAACTGGAAGGGCATCTACCTCCCAGTCCCTCTCTTCCAGTCACAGCTCAAGCATCACCTTCCAATGGACCCTTTCCTAATGTCCTCAGTTGTTGGTGCCCTCAATTCTGTGTCCTTGCTTCCCTCCTTAAATGTAAGCTTCCTGTGGGTAGGAAGCGTTTCATTCATTTTGTCTGCATCCTTAGGGCCTAGCACAGCACCTGGACATTAAAGTCCATACAGTCCAGCTCCATGTTTTACATATGAGGAAATGAAGGCCTGGTGACCTGCCCAAGATCACAAAGCTAAGTCAGTGGGTGTCAGAGTTGATACCTGACTCGGATCTTCAGAGTCCTTTCTTTCCAAGTCTTCTGGCTATAGCACAAATAAACAAAAATGATAAGAACAATAAACATAATAATAAGTGCCACCCTGGCCTTAGAAAAGGCTCACCATCCTGGTCTTCAGGATGTGGTGTGGGTGTGTTCAATTCTTGAGCTAAGGCTGCCCCTGCTGCCAAATGGGGCCAAGGCATCCAAATTCTGCTCTGGGAAAGCGTTGTATCGGCACCAGGAGGTGCCCAGCAGGATGCTTGAAGAACAGGGTGGGAGGTAAGGCTGGCCCAGGTGCAACCTCAGTGGGGGGACTCATCTGTTTTGCCAGGAGGGCTGGGCCCTGGCAAGCTGTCCCCTACTCCCCCTCACCCCCCAATGCACAAACACACAGAACTATGGCTGAGAGCCCTGACCTGCGTCACAAAGCCCCCGTGGGAATGATCTGGGCGAGAAGGCGCCATCTGATCTGCTCTGCTCTCTCTGAGCCTGGTGGATTTGTGACAGGTTACAGCCCCAAAGGCAAACAGATTCTGTCAAGTATTTAGCTGCTCAGTGACAGAAAGAGGTGTGGGTATGTGCATGACGATGAGTAGCAAAGGGGGACAGTCCTGAGAGAAAGAAGTCAGGTGGTGGGATAGGGTGGAGGGGCTGCATTTCCCTACCAGAACAAATAGCTTAGAGGGACTTGAAGCAGGATATGGGTTCATGGCCTGTGCCATAGAATAGGGGTGGGGTAAGGAGAGGGGCAGTAAGCACTTACTCAATTCAGAGGAACTCCACTCTGGAGGGAAGTGTTTCTCGTTTGGAGTCAGAGGACCTGGGTTCAAATTCCAACTCTGCTACTTACCACCTATGTGATCCTTGGCAAGTCTGTTTCTCTCTTTGGTCCTAAGTTTCTTTCTGCATAAAAATGAGGGGGTTGATCTTGCCTTCCTCTTTTTTTTGCTTTCTTTTTAAAAAAAAATGTCCATTTAAAGGGATAGCTCTCTTGGAGAGAAAGACACAGGGAAATGAAAATGATATAAAAACAAAAGTTACCAGTAACAATGTATGTAAAATATTTTTAGGGGGTTGGCCTCTAATCTTGTAACATCCATTCAGCTATAACATTCCATGATCCTATTCTCCAGTCACTCCACCCCAGTTGTGCCTGGGGGTGGGCCTTACCTGATAGATGCCAGAGGCTGCTATCTCTGACCAACAGAACAAAAATATAAGGTTTAGCCCCCAATTTGAGCACTACCTTGCTGTGTAGCCTGAGGCAAGTGTTTTCCCTTCTCTGCAACCCCTTATCCCATTATACTGCTCATTAGGTCCAGCTTCCCCTGCTGAATTTTCTGAGAACATCTCCCCTAGACCTCAGGGCCTACTCATCCTGGCAGAGAGGGGACTAAGAGTAGGCAGGAAATGCAACAAAGGACTCAGATATTCCTCTTCAGAAATATACATGTTTTCTATTTTATTATTATTATTATTTGCTTTTTGGAGGGGGGAGGGCAGGGCAATTGGGGTCACACAGCTAGTAAGTGTTAAATGTCTAAGGCCGGATTTGAATTCAGGTCCTCCTGACTCCAGGGCCAGTACTCTATTCATTGCACCACCTAGCTGCCCCAGAAATATACATGTTTTCAAAGTCAGAAAATTCCACTCTCCATAATACACAACTATTCATTTTCTGATCAGCTGGGCTGCAAAGGAGGAAAGATCACCAATTAGAAAGAGACTTGGATATGAACTCTGGCTCTAGTACTTATTACCAATGTGACTAAGCGAATTCCCTTCTCTAGAACCTTGTTTTTCATAACTACTGTGGACAAGGGCCCTACCATTTATACTCTCTGCCACATATGACAGAGAACAACGGGCCAGCAGGGTCAAACCTTTCCTCCAACCCCAATGGAGTCAACCCAGGACCCTGAAACTCAACAGTCTGAGGAATAGCAGTGGTCACTGGACTGCTTAGACCAGTTTTTAGCTTGGCCTCCACAAACATTGATGTGAGAATTCCCTGAGATTACCTTTTTCAACACCATCACCAATAACCATTTGTCAGCTGCCACCGACGGGCAGGTAAGGCCAAGAGAACCAGCAGTGGCAGCACTACAGTATAGGCCTGCTTCTGAACCAGCAACTGACAGCCATTATCCAAGGAAGTCCCCTAAAGGCTTAGAAATCTTAACACCAAAGTCCTTGGCACTGTCAAATGGTTCAACATCAGAAAACCATTATTTTATCAGTGTTCTACATGAAGAAGATACATTGCTATCTGCTTTGCAGATGCATTCTATGGACCACAAGACCTTTCCATCAGACTTACAGCTGAAACATCAAATCCATCAGAATGTGATCTCCTCCAGAAAAGGGACTGCCTCTGCTTTTCTGTTTGAACCTCCACAGCACAGAGTTTTACACATGGTAAATAATCAATCCTTTTTGGTTCATCTGTAAAACAACCATCTCTTAGGTCCCTTACAACTCTAAATCTTATGACCAATGGTACTACAGTGAAGCCCAAGACTTCGAATGGTCAATAACACACAAGTGACATAATTTCCAAATCTTGTCCCCAGTTAGAATGTGAGCTTCTTGAGGGCAGGGATCACGTTTTTGCCTTTCTTTGTATCCCAGTGCTTAATTAGCACAGTACCTAACAGTAATAAGAGTTTAATAAATGCTTGTTAAGTGGCACAAATGTGCTGTTGTGGTTCTACTATCAGGTAAGTGCCTTGGGAGGCAACACAGCTTACTGGGTAAAGTGCTGGAACTTGTGTTCAAGTCCCGACTATGATATTTAGAAAAGGCATGACTGTGGAAAACTCAACACGACCAAAACTGAACTCATCTTTCCCCCAAAACTTTCCCCTCTTCCAAACTTTCCTATTTCTGTCCAAGGCAACACCATCTGTCCTGTCTCCCAGCTCTGTGATCTCTGAATTATGCTTGACTTTCCCTCACCCCACAAATCCAATCAGTTGCTAAATTTCACATTTCTACATCTTTACATCTCTACAAGTCTATAACACTTGACTCATGAAGCTCCCACCTCAGTTCAGTCTCTCATCATCTCTCCCCTACATTATTGCAACAAGCCTCCTAACTGATCTCCAGCATCAAGTTTCTTAGCACTCCAATCTGTCCTAAACACTGCTTCCAAAGAAATTTTCCTTAAGTGCACATCTGACCATGATACTCCCACCCCCACCCCCATTCAATAAACTCCAATGGCTTCTTATTGCCTCTAAAGCATAAACTCCTCTGTTTAGCTTTTAAATAAGACCTACAAAATTTGGGCCCAACCTATCTTTCCAGCCCCCTGGACAATACTCCTCCTCCTACATACTCTGTGAACCAGTCAAACCGGCTTTTTCTTTGTTCCTCACACAAAACACTTCATCTACTGCTGAGTTGGTTGTTCTATATTTCTAGGATACATTCCATATTTACCTCCTCCTCAGGGTCCCTCTTCTTCCTTGAAGACAGCAGCTCCACAACTGTCTCCTACATGAAGCCTTTCGTAATCCTCCAAAACTACCTTGTATGTAGATCTGTATTCATTCACGTTATATTATGCTGTATATGTATTTATGTATTAATGTACAGGTAGCCTCCCCTGTTACAATGTTAAACTCCTTGTGAACAGGAAATATTTCTTACCCCAGAGCCTAGCAAAGTGCTGGACAAAGAATAGGCACTTAATACTTTCTGGTTGATTGACTGATGTAACCTGAGCCTGTTTCCTTATCTGTAACATAGAGATAATTATATTATCTATCTCACTGAGTCATGCAAATTATGTGCACGTAAAACCCTTGGTTAATTTTAAAATGCTAGCTAAATATCACCTGTTATTATATTAAGAGATATTATTACTTCTTGAAAGAAAAATTCGGGGATCTATGAGGACAGGATAAATAGTAATGTAGGCTCATAGGTAGTAGGTCTTAGAGCTACGAAAGCAGGGTTTTAATGATGATTCTAACAAAGTTGTGTGACTTGGTTTCTCTTGAGCTTTAAATACAAAGGTTCCATAGGCATGAGGCTCAGGGAGGCAGCCGGAGCAACTGGTATTTCAAAGAATGAAGTGAAGGCCCAGTCATCTCCCTGACCTTTCCTGCGGCTAAGCCTCCCATCTCTTCCCACTTCCAGATGATCTATCAAGGAGACCGAGCAGTCAGTCCTACAGGTTGGACAAACAAGCTAGAATAGTGTCCTGCACTGTGCTAAAGACTAATTCTTCTCCTTGATTCCTTGGTCACCTCTTTTCTCTTTAATTCATCCTACACACATATTTGACAAAAGAAGCTTTCAGAGATACAGGTATGACCTGTCATAGCCTGTTCAAAGATATTTGGTGACTCTCTATGGCCTCCGAGATAAAATATAAACTCAGCTTGGCATTTAAAGACCTAGTCAGACTCCTCTCTTTTTTGCCAAATGTTTCACATTATCTTCTTAATACAATCTATGTTCCAAAGAAACAGGCTATTCCCTACACAATATTTCATCTCTTATCTCCATGCCCTCAAAGGGGCTGCTCTCACACCTAGGAGACACTCCTTTCTCACCTCTGCCTCTCACAATATTTAGCTTGGTTTTGTGGGATCACAGGATTTGGAACTGGAAGAGACCTTAAGACACCTCAATCCTATCAACTCATTTTTTCAGAACAAACTGAAACCTACAGAAGGGAAGTGATGTGAGCAAGTAGACACGGGCAGTAAGTAGCAGAAGCTTTGTTAGAATGGGCTTGGATTGAAGCAGCTCAGGCTGAAATCCCCACCTACAGTTGCTGGGTGACCTTGGGCATCATTTCCTCACATGCAAAATAGGAATAACAGTACCTGCCTCCCCAGGTTGGTATGAGACCCAGATGATAGAATGTACATAAGGGTCTCAGCAAAACTTAAAAGCTATTTATCGGCCATTCTGGTCTGCCCGCAGGCTCAGTTAAGGTGCCACTGCCCAGAGGAAGCCTTTCTTTCTCTCTCCTTTGCCTTTCTTAGCACTCTTTTCCTCAAATGTGTTGAGACCACATCCCCTTGGAAAGTATGGACTATTTTTCTGACTTTAGAGCACAAGCTCATTTTTGGTCTTTGTGCCCTCAGGGTCTAGCATCTTACTTATATCTAGTACTTAATACTTGTTGAACTGAACTCACCATTAACTTGGCATCAACTATGTGCTGTTTTTAATCTGTTATAAGGGACAATTCGTGGTGGGGGAAGGAGAAGTAAGGAGATATTAAAAAAATCAATGTGGGGGTGGCTAGGTGGTACAGTGAATAGAGCACTGGCCCTGGAGTCAAGAGGACCCGAGTTCAAATCCGGCCTCAGACACTTAACACAAACTTGCCATGTGACCTTGGGCAAATCACTTAACCCCAAATGCCCTCCAAAAAAGAAAAAAAAATGAATGTGATGCAACAAACAACAATTAAAAAAAATACCATGCTACCTTGTGTCAACTCACATTGCCGTCTTTACTGGTTCTTAAAGCAGCGTTGGACTTTTCACGCGTTTAACGCCATCTTTCTGCTTAGACTGCTCATTTCCTGCAGGCAGGGCCTGACTTATCCAGGTGCTCCTCCCATGGGCAAAACAGGGCACATTTCCAGAGAAACAAGGTTTAAAATACTGATTAGGTTCCCACCAGACCAATCTACAAGCACCTATTTGGTATCCACATACCCTTCTTGATAGCGTGTGTGAAACACAAACTTCCAACTCGGGGAACACATCCCTTTTCCCGGCCTCCTACTCATCATGAGACAGCCTGGTAGAAGCAACAACTCCCCTGTGGTTACACGGGGTGAGGTGGGGGGGGGGGCAATAAACTGAAAATGAACTTAAGACTTTATCCAGCAGGGCAGGTATGGGGAGATAAACATTCTTAGTAACTTAATTCTTACACCTGGAAGAAAGAAGACTCTTGCTATCCATGAGGAGAGAGAAGGTGGGGAGTCCAGACTCCATCCTATCACCCCACTACTTCAGTACCAAGCAGAAAGCTAGACTTAAGAGGTGTTTAGTAATTTTTTTAAACAACTACTACCCTTTGGGAGCAACAACTACCACCCTCTGAGGGTATAGGCACTAATAACAATGGCAGGCTAAGACATGTGGTGGTAGTTGATTGTTTCTCAAAATGTAGTATGAGTCCTAGATTCTAGATGCTGGGAGAGCCTTTGAAACCCAGAAACTGGGTTGACAACCAGAATGAATGAAATTCCCAGGGTGCCAAAGGATCAGTGAAAGAGCTTGATAAGCGAGTTCAATGAAACACACCAGGTTTGGACAAACATAGATTTTCTGCGTTAATTTAATCATACAAATATTCATTTATACAGTAATGAAAAGCCTCTTCACCATCTCCTCCCAGGCACTGTGAGGCCCTACCACATCATCCAACTCTTTCTCTCTGTCTCTCAACACATATATCACCACCCTAACAAGAGGGGGCAGCCTGGAGTTGCTGCTGCTCCCTCATGCCACCCCACTCCAATGACCAGAGAGAAGGCAGGAAAGCCTAGGCAGGGAACATCGTACATTTCCAGGTGGGCCCAGCACCCCCACACTCCAGGTGCTAGGGCACAGACCAAGTCCTAGAAGTTCTGTCCCCATCACCTTCCCTTCCTAGTAACCCTTAGATCATATTACTGTGTCAGGGCAGATTCTTTCCCAGTTTGGAAGCATCCCTCCCAGAAGGAAGCACAGATTTACTTTAGAAAAATGCCCCCAAACAACTCTTATTCCACCTTTCCCCCAAAGAAACACACACATACACACCACACATACTGATCTCACCCTGAGCCCCCTAGCTACTCCCCAATGACCTAAACAAGGTAGACCATGAGTCAGCACCAAAGAGGAAATACTTCCCATTTTGCAGACAAGGCAGCAAAATGTCTCCCTCCTTATCTCAAATGGGGAAGGCTGCCCTGTTCAGAGATTTACAGGTATTGTGGGATGTTTCCAAAAAAAGGACAAAAGGAATGGGAGCATTCTACCAGTTAGCCAAAGGAGAAGAAAGGAAACAAATGGGGAATTCAGCAGCTAAAAACTCACATCTGACCAGTGCCCTTCTTAGCCCATGAGAGCTGCTGACCATGCCCTGCTTCACTTGACCCAGACAGCACTCACTCCTTGATCTGTATCTGAAGGGAGTTTAAGCTAAGACTCCAGTGTATACAGGCAAGAATCATCACCCAGCTGCAGGGAAGGGGTCAGGCCTGTGATTCAAGAGGACCCACAGCATATGTAGCCAATCCCCACTATTGCTATTACACTGGGTAGGCCAACAATACAAATTAGGCTTGAGTTTGATGTAGCAAAGGATACCCTGGGAGGGACTGCTGATTTTCCACTTTCTGGGCTAGCAAAAGAGGAAGGAACTAGCAGAAGATTCCTGGGTCTTAGGATATAGTCTAAACCTGCAAAATGTTTGAAAGGGCAAAAGATGGTAGTAGAAGCAGAAATCTATGCCTCTTCCCAGAATTCCATAATCTGCTTCGTTTAACTCAGCTTCACGGCCTACTAGTCACCCAGCACATTTTCCCCCTCTGCAAAGGGGATGAGGCACTCAAGCATGTGCATAGAAAATGGTTACTGTAGTATAAACACTACCCCCACTCCCATACTGGTCTACAATTGCCCCCTTATGATCAAGCTGGCTCCTACCATTCCCCAGGGCTTCCCTAGCAGGCAAAAGGCCATCCTCTCATGACAGGACACCCACACCCACACCCACACCCACCCCTCTCCTACAACCATGCTTTTAAAAAAACCAAAACACCAGTATCAGAGGAGGATGAGGAGGACCACATTCTCAGAATTTTCATCCAAAGAGAGACACCAAAACCTTATACATACATACATACATACATACGTACATACATAGGCTCAAGCACACAAAGACACACATAAACAGAGGCTACAGGACTCCCTGCAGCTGCATATCTGGTCTGGGAAGCTTAATGCCACCCTGGCAGTGGCAATGGGCAGACAATACTGCAACTGCATTTCAGATCCACTCATTGAGAGACAACACAACCCTCCTGACTTGGTTATTTGCTAAGACTTTTTAGTGTGGTTTGGGGAGAAGGGTAATGGGGGGTAGGATTTGGATTAGGAAAGGATAGGGGCTGGAAGAGGACTTTGCATATTCTTGTATCTTTGGCAGACAGCTGTTCTAGCCTGGTTCAAGCTTCCCATTGGGATATCCATATCCTACCTGTCCCAGAGCCAATAGGCAGCTAGGGCAGTGCAGGGATTTGAGCCTGAAACAGATATATAGCCAGCAGCTGGGTCCCAGCTCTGGCTTTAATTCTCATGCCCCACCCCCCTCCCCTGCCCATTAACCCTAGTTCCCAGCCACTTCTACACAGTACCCTGCCCAGAGGACCTCTCGTTTCCAGACTAATGTGGCCTCTAAGATTGAGAAGTGACTGAATGTGGCTCTCCCCTATGGCTGATTACACTTGCGGCTCTAGTTTCAATATTTCCAGACAGCAGCAGCTCAGCCTCCACAGGCTGGCTGTGAACCTATCACAAAGGAGGACTTAAGGGAAGATACAAGGAAGGAAATTTGGTGAAAATAGAGAAATATATGACACTTTAAAACTTACACTGTACACACTAGTTGGTGAATTACACCAAGAAACATACACACTTTTTGGGGGGGGGAGACGGGCAGGGAGAACATAATGGCATGTAGCCTATCCCATGTTACTGAAAGTCAATGCATGAAAAACCCTAAATAGAATTTCACCTGTGGAGAATATTTCTCTATAGTAAGAGAAATGTGGAAGAAAAGCAATTTTATTTCTTGTTATAGATTTCAGAGTGTGTGTGCATGTGTGTGGGGATTCCTTCAGACGAATAAAAGCCTCGATCATCTGAGGTCTGTTCCAGAGGCCTCCTCTGTTGCAAATGACACAGGGAAATTATTTGGTCTTCAGAGAGGTTTTCTTGTGGTAAAGAGCCACAGGTTGGCTAATTCAGATGCCAAAAGGGTAAATCAACAAGATTAAAAGAGGAGAGAGCAACAAACAAACAGCCAGCGCCATTCACAACACAAGGTCAGGGCCTGTTCCAACCTCACATTAAACAACAGATAAAACACTCACTGCAATGACACACAGTCTCCCAAAACACACACGACTCGAGCTTTCCAATCCACCCCTGCTTAGAGCAAGGAGTAAACAGCCAACCCAAAACCACGTATGCTGCCCTTTTTTTAAAATGAGGTTGGAGAAAAGGGAGGGAAGGGAGGGGGAGGAAAACAAATCAAAAACCAACCTAACGTTTTCTCAAAACAACAGCCTCTGTGTAGGCAAAATAAGTTTTGTTTAAAAAGATGGCTTTTTTTCTCCCATTTCTAAACGTTTTCCCCTCCTGAGCAACCTAAGTACTTGTGTTATCTTAAAAAAAAAAAGCCCCTCCCCCCCTTCCCATAACACAGCGTGACCATGAGGATTTCTTCTCTGTAGCCTCGATCAGCATTCCCGCGATTCAGCATTCACACATGCACACTGAGTTTACTTGAAACCAGTCTCTTTAGAGTCCTCTTCATCTAGGATGTGGAGTCAGAGCCAGAGGTCCATATTGTGTTGTCTGGAATCCAAAGGAACCCCTTGCCCTCCCCACCCAAAGTCAATCTTTCTTCGTAAATTTCTCTTCACGATGATACCCGTTTTAAGACTGTCCAAAAGGATAAGGGCCATGGAACCCCTAGAAGAGAGTTGGAGACAATCAGTGATTCATTTTTGATAGCATCAAAACAGTGTTGACAAGTCAACCATTAACAGAACCAATTGCATCCAATACTTTCCTTTCGTTCCAGTTTCAAAGACTGCCAGCAGGGTCCCTTGGTCACTAGAAGTCAGTATGACAGTGGAGAGAACCAAGAACTTAGGAGTGAGAAGGTCTAGGTTCAAGTACCAGCATTGACACTGTATACCTCCCCAAAAGTGGCCAGCTCACATGACACTTTTGTTCTTCATCTACAAACCTGGACGTGGTGTACCACATATGTGTCACCTGCTGTCACCTATCCTCAAGGAAGTCTGCCCACAAATCCCAAAGGTATCATGCTTCTAACCTATATCCCACATACAGGAATCCAGTGTTTCATGGTCTTATTTCCCCCATTTGCTAAGAACCTGTTGAAAGAAATGACTGAAGGGCAAGATCTTTTTTTCCTCTCCCACTCTCTTAGTATTGCAACTATCACCCTTATCCTCCTAGTTCATTTTTTAAAAAATTGTGATCAAGTTTAAGTGCCTGGGAACAAAATGCCTTTGGTCAAAAAATACTTTGTTTGATAAGTAACTGTTAACATTTGTATGATTAGATAACTCTACTTCATCAAGGAATGTTAGTTAGCCACATCAAGTGTCAAGAGAAACAAGCCACTAAAACAGATACTAACTTTTTTATGGTATCAAACTAGGAAGTATGATAACCTTATGTAATAGAGATATTATTGCACCACAAGAAAACCACAAATGAATTCAGGAAAATTTAAGAAGGCATATTATATGAAATGGTACAAAGCCACATAAGCAGAACCAGGAGAGTAATTTACAAAAATACCACAAGAATGTAAAGGAAAGCAATGCTGGAAGACTTCGGAACTCCCGTCAAAGCGGCGTCAAGAGCGGAGAGCGAAGCACGCCTATTTTCTCCTAGTAAAGATGAATGCACTAGAGTTACAGATCAAAGTACACGTCCTCAGACAGAGGTAACGTATTAATTTATTTCATTAATCACACTTGTCAGGTCCTGTTGCCATTGTGGGAGTCTTGTACTGTCCGGTATGAACCAAAGGACCGTGATGACACCGTATAGTGGCAAGAGCAATGCTGAGGACGGTGGCTCAGGAGGGTTGGTCTGGTCACTGACAGCTTAACTTGGCAAATCAAATCCCCTTCTCTGGGCCTCCCTTTTCACTTATATAAAATTAGGCAATACAGTATGGCTTCTTAACCCTGACGTCCCCTCAATGCATCTGTGGATAGATTTCAGGGAGTCCATGAACTTGGATGGGAAAAAAAACGGCACCTTTATTGTAACATAATTGATTACACCTGTAATACTATGTATCTTATTCTATGCATTTAAAAACATGGTTCTAAGAAGGTGTCCATACCTGCCAAAGGAGTCCATGCCTCAAAAAAGGTTAAGGACTTCTGGACTAGAGATCTCGAGGGTCCTTTCCAGTTCCAATATTTTAGTGATTCTATTTTCAAATTTGCAAAAATCTATCTGAACCAGGCTACAAAAGATTCAGAGATCCAGTAGCTTGATTATATTCAAACCTAGAGATTAGGGTGACTAGAAAGACTGAAGAGGGTGCTCCCAATGTAAAGCACAATCTCCTCTAAATGTTAACCAGAGGTTTTCTTCTTGTTACCAACTACCTTCTCCCCAAAATCCCAGTTACTGAATAGCATCACTGAACCAAAATCCCTGGGAACTATCACTTCCACTTCCCCGATGCTCTGCAGCATACAACTCCATTTTTCCCTAATACCTAAGAAATAACTATTCTTTAGAGTAACAATTCCAAGCAGAACTATAGCTACTAAATGAAGAGGAAGGAAAGGAAAAGAAGGAGGCTCAAGATAAGTGTTTCAGACTCAATTCTCAGCAACAGTTCAAACACTTACCCTAGTCTGCCATAAACATATCAAAAAGCCATAGTTTCAGTTTAGAGAAATAACATTATAGGAAGCAGCATGATACAGCAGAAACAGCACTCTATTTGAGTGTCAGAAGTAAAGACTAAGTCAGTTTATGAGTTATGGGCAAATTGCTTAGTTTCCTTGAGCCATAGTTTTCTCATCTGTCAAAGGGAAATAATAAATACTTGCACTACAGACTTCACAGAATTATTAAGTGCATGGTATAATGGAAAAAGCCCTAGATTTTGAATGTGGGAACACACAATTGAGTCCTGACTACAATAAATTAGCTATGTGATATCTTGAGCATGCCATCATCTCTCCAAATCTTAGGTTCTTCATCTATAAGACAATAATAAAAATTATACTACCTACTCTACAAAGAGTTGTTGGAAGGAAATAATTTTGTTATAACCATAAAGTACCACTGACAGTACGCACATCACTAGCAGAGCTAACATTTATATACAAAAGCATATATATTTTATATACATACATACTCACACATACACATATTTATATACTTAAAGTGCTTTAAGGCTTGCAAAGGACTTTGAATCCACTGATCTTGTTTGATTCTCACAAGAACCCTGAGTTATGCATTATTTTTATTCCCATTTTCCAGATGAGGAAAAAAGGCTCAGAGAGATTTGAGTGACTCTGCCTGGGGTCACACAATGAGGAAAAAATTCATATGGAAAACTTGATATGAAGAATATTCACCTGCTGTCAACTGGAGTGTTCATACCAAATTAAACTTCCTTGTCTGCCCTTCAAACTTCAGTACAGCCTCTATGAGACACAACTATCCTGGAACTCCCAACTCCCACTGCACATATTTGAACTGTCCAGGGTTAAAAGTCTGGAAATACATAACAAAGAGTTCAAGACATAGGTGTGTGTCTTCATTTTACTGAGGAGGAAACATAGTAGATGGAAGAACATATTTTAAAATTTCCATACTAGTGCTCTGACCCTTATACTACTTATTTACAATGTGGTATTTAATCAATTTTATACAAACTTTCCTCGATCTATCTATTTACTATTTCCTTGACATTTAAGGGAGGGGGAAAAAGGAAAATGATCCTTAATTCCCTTTCACCAGGGAATGTCAACAACTCCAGGGGTGGAGGTACTGAAGGCTTATTTAGTGAGGCAGAAAAGTACCTTCTGGTGCATGTTCTTCCTCTCTTTCTACCCGTCCTCTTCCCACTGCTCTCACACCACCAAAGTAAGCACTATCACTTTAAGGAAGAAAAGGAATACAATTTTCAAACAGTTTTAAGATATCAGCTGTACATATGCTTGATTTTAAATACTGAGAGCTGATCATTGAAGTAGAGAGAATAAGGAATAGATTTTTAGAGGTAGCAAGGAATGAAGGAATTTCCAAGCACAGTGGCAGGAGACCATAAACTCTTTTTTCAAAAAAACAAACAAAAAAAAAGCCAGGAGTTTCAGCCTAATTTAGTGAGCAATCCTACCACTATGATTAGCATTCTCTAGTAGCTGGAGTTGAAAGAACAGGATAACAGTGTATTGTGAGCAATATGACGAGCTTCCATCATAAGACAGCTAAGGCATCTACACACTAGGAAATGACTCTTTTTTCACTGTACTCCCAAAGAGGATGAATGTAGAAATTAATGTATGAAATTAAGTTAACGACTGAACTAGGTAGGCTCAAGATCACCTTGAGATCATGACACCAAAAGCATTTGATCTGACCTGGTTTCAGTAGATAGTTCCTTCCACAAGTGAATGATGCCATAGTCAACGATGGAATGAACAGGAAGGATATAAAAGGTGGCAATACCTAAGTCCTGAGCCCAACTACTAGACACATGAAACAAAGGGGCACTGGGGTCATGACCAATCAGAGGCCAATTACAAGCACTATTTGGAAAGTTAGCATAGCACACATCTAGTCACCCAGGAAAACATTTATCAGTAAACACTTTCCACTGTACATTTCAAATGGAAGCTGAAACTCAAACTGATTCTTGATAATTCACAGCAATAGAGGTTAATGTTATTGTGGTGACCATCCCTAAAGACCGTATATGAAATAATCTTCACTCATACCCTCAAGCAAAAGTCACAGTATTTCAGAGTAGGAAGGCTTTTAAGCGATTATCCTAATCTAACCAGTGGCCAAACAGGAATCCTTCATACAGTACAGAAGAATTTTGCTTACAAAATTTCAGTTTAAGTCTGTGAGTTTGCAAATTACTGATGAGCTGCTATGCTGTCTCTATGAGAAACATAAAAAATATTTTCTGGGGAACAGGGAACACCATCCCAATTATCTGTGACAACACCATGGCCACCAAAGTTCATGAGACCCCACCTGAAAAAGCAGATATGCTTTCTGAGGCAGGGTTACTGGGCTCATCTACCAGAGACTTTCATTCATGTAGGATTATGGCTCCTAACAAAAGTGCAGCAAGTATTAAACAATGAGGAACTCATCAAGTAGTATTCTCACTTTTCTCAATGGAGATTCCAACATCCAAAGGTTGTTACATTATAGTTGCTGGAAATGGAACCAGATCCCTGACTCAAGTTTAGGAGGCAAAGGAACTCTCATTGGTATAGAGTAGCTCTCTACCTTTCAGATGGGTCAGGAATGCTTTTCTACTTCCCTCATGAACAATTTGCTCTGCTGTGAGATGCAAAAACATGACCTTCAAACCAATCAGATGGTATAGGAGTCAGGAAGTCTCCTGAGTGTCCCAGATTTTATATCATCTTATATCATAAAGACACTCAGATAACCAGAACCTATTATTTAAAAGATTTAAAAAAAAAATTTAGACAGAGAGACTCAGTTTCCATCTACCTTAAACTCAGGCTCCCGAAATTAAAAAAAAAAAATTAACCCTTAGCATTTGTCAGAGCAAAACTTATTTTTAAAAGAATTAAAAACACCATTTGTTCTTACAGTTGTACAAATAAATGTGAAGGTAGCGTGATAGTTTACAAGATGTCTATGTGGTACAATACAAAGTCTACATGTTATGATTTGGTTACCAATTGTCTTACCTGCATTTGGCACTTGAATTACTTTGTGATTTTGGCTAAAATACCCTGCTCTAAAGTAATGCCTTCAAAAGAAAACTATGGATGTATACTGAGCCAAGGTACCAAGGGGAGAAATAACTGGTTCTTTTGATGTTTATTTTTAGTTTACAACATTCATTTCCACAAGATTTTGAGTTATAGATTTTCTCCCCTTCTTTCCTCTACCCAACAACCCAAACCAGGGATCCCACTGAATTACCCCCCCCCCCAATCTGCTCTTTCCTATATCTTCCCCTAACCCCCCTCCGACTTTCCGGGAGGGCAAGATGGATCTCCATACCCCTTTTCCTGTATATCTTATTTCCCAGTTGCATGTAAAAATAATATTTTTTTTAAATATTTGATTTTAAAACTTTGAATTCCAGATTCTTTCCCTTCTTCCCTCATCACCCACCCTTACTGGGAAGATAAGCAATTCAATACAAGTTGTACATGTGCAGTTACGCAAAACATTTCCATACTGGATATATTGTGAAAAACTGACTATGTTTCCCTCCACCCTATCCCACCCCCCTACTTGTTTTATTTTCTACTTTGACCCTGTCCCTTTTCAAAAGTGTGTGCTTCTAACTACCCTCCCCACCAACCTGCCCTCCCCTCTATCATCCCTCCTCTCATCCTCTTCCCCCCTACTCTCCTGTAGGGCGAGATACCCTATTTAGTGTGTATGTCATTCCCTCCCTAAGCCAGATTCATTGAGAATAAGGTTGACCCATTCCCTTTTGCCTTCCTGTACTTCCCCTCCATTGTAAGTTTTCCCTTGCCTCTTTTATATGAAATAATTTACCCTATTCCGTCTCTCCCTATCTCCTCTCATCATGTTCCCCTCTCACTTTTTAAATTTTTAAAATATCATCCCTTCCTATTCAATTGATCCTGTGCCCTCTGTCTATGTATACCTGTACACATATATACACTCACGTATATATTCACATGCACATATACCCTCCTATATAGATATATATATATATATATATGTATGTATACATATATATACATTTATATTCCCTTCAACTATCCTCATACTGAGAAAAGTTTCTTAAGTTACAATTATTATTTTTCCATGTAGGAATATAAGTAGTTCAACTTTGATAAGTTCCTTATGATTTCTTTTCCCTGTTTACCTTCTCATGCTTCCCTTGCTTCTTGTATCTGAATGTCAAATTTTCTATTCAACTCTGGTTTTTGCATCAAGAATGCTTGAAAGTCCTCCACTTCATTGAATGACCATATTTTCCCCTGAAACATTATACTCAGTTTTGTTGGGTAGGTGATTC
>CM053584.1:196072131-196094242 GCA_028627135.1 Pseudochirops cupreus
ATAAGTTCCTTATGATTTCTTTTCCCTGTTTACCTTCTCATGCTTCCCTTGCTTCTTGTATCTGAATGTCAAATTTTCTATTCAACTCTGGTTTTTGCATCAAGAATGCTTGAAAGTCCTCCACTTCATTGAATGACCATATTTTCCCCTGAAACATTATACTCAGTTTTGTTGGGTAGGTGATTCTTGGTTTTAATCTTAGCTCCTTTGACCTCCAGAATATCATAGTCCAAGTCCTTTGATCCCTTAATGTAGAAGCTGCTAGATCCTGTGTTATCCTGATTGTGTTTCCACAATATCTGAATTGTTTCTTTTTGGCTGCTTGTAATATTTTCCCCTTGATCTAGGAACTCCGGAACCTGGCTATAATATTCCTAGTAGTTTTCTTTTGGGGATCTTTTTCAAGAGGTGATCAGTGGATTGTTTCAATTTCTATTTTGCCCTCTGGTTCTAAAATATCAGATTTTCTTTGAGAATTTCTTGAAGGATGATTTCTAGGTACTTTTTTTGATCATGGCTTTCAGGTAGTCCAATAATTTTTAAATTATCTCTCCTGGATCTATTTTCCAGGTCAAGTGGTTTTTCCAATGAGATATTTCACATCGCCTTCTACTTTTTTCATTTGTTTGTATCTGTTTAATAGTATCTTGATTTCTCGTAAAATCATTAGCTTCCATTTGCTCCACTCTAATTCTGAAGGAATTACTCTCTTCAGTGAGCTTTTGAAATTCTTTTTCCATCTGGCAAAGCGGACTTTTTAAGCCATTCTTCTCCTCATTGGCTTTTTGGACCTCTTCTGCCATTTGAGTTAGTCTATTTCTTAAGGTGTTATTTTCTTCAGTGGGTTGTTGACTCTCTTTTCATGATTTTCTTGCCTCATTCTCATTGCTCTTCCCACTTTTTCTTCCACTTCTCTTATTTGGTTTTCAAAATCCTTCTTGAGCTACTACTCCATGGCCTGTAACCACTTCATATTTTTCTTGGAAGCTTTTGGTGCAAGAGTTCTGACTTCTGTTGTCTTCCTCCTGTTCCATGCTTTGATCCTTTTTGTCTCCAAAACAGTGATTTAAGGTTTGATTGCTGTGCTTGCTTTGCTTCCTTTGCTTGCTCATGTTGCCACTCAATTACTTGACTTTTGAGCTCTTTGCCACAGCAGAACTCTGCTTCCAGAGGGGAGAGCTTTGTCCCAAAATACTGGGGTTTTCACAGTTGTCGGAGCTATTAGGAGGGTGCCGTCTCTACAGCCCCCACCAGATCTGGCTCAATTGTCACATACCTCGGGACCACTACCCAAGACTGCGATCCAACTCCAGGCAGGTTAAAGCAAGAGCGATTACCCCTCTGAATGGTCATTTGGTGGCCCCTATGATCTGCAGGCCGGGAGCTCTGAAGCAGCCATGTGGAGGCGGCTGCAGGGCTGCTGTGTCTCCACCACTTCTTGCTCTGGGTGCAGAGGCCAGATTGCGCTCCATCCTCCCCAGTTCCAACAGAGTTCTTCACTGACCTTTTACTTTGTCTTTGGCATTTATGGATTGATATTTCTGGAAACTGCCACAGCTGCTGGTGATCCACTCTCCCCAAGTCTACTCCAGCTGTGACTGGTCAGGGCCACCCTGGGCCTAAAATCGTAGGCTCACACGAGGCTGGGCTTGGCTCCCAGCGTGCTGTGATGGACCCTTCCTGTCCACCTGCCGGGCTGCCTTCAGCAGGAGATTTGTTTCTCTTTGTCACCCTGTGGGTTCTGTAGCTTTAAAGTTTGTTTACAGTCATATTTTAGAGGTATTTGAGGTGGTTATGGGGGGAGTTCACAGAATTTTCCTGCTTCTATGCTGCTATCTTGGCTTCCCTTTTGATGTTATTTTCACCAATCACTTTTAGCATCATGGCACAGAACAAAGAATCCTAGATTCAGATTTATAAGATCTGGCATTGTAGCTTCATTTCCCCCCACTCAGTAGCTGCATGACCTTGAATAAGTCATCTCATTTCCTAATCTGACAAGTGAAGAGGGAAGAGAGCACTGGACCTAAAGTCAGGAAGACAGGGGCAGAAGTCCAGGCATTGGCTATAATCAGCTATAATGTGATTCCAGGCAAGTCACAGCTCCTCCTAGCCTCAGTGTATTTACCTGTAAATGAGGATAACAATGCTTGAACCACTCACTACCTCAGAGGATCCTTATGAGAAAAATGCTTTGTAAACCTTAAAATTTAATGGAAATCTGAGTCTTCATCACCCATTCCAACTGCTACCTCAGAGTTTTAGTGAGGATATAAAATCAGAAAAAAGATAAAAGTACTTTGTAAACTGGAAAGTGTTATACAGACATCAGATTTTGTCACTCAGCTTAGTGGCAGAGAGCATACTTGAGATGTTTTTGTCTCAGGATCAATCCCTGGTCCCTCTATTTGCTAATACTTTTGCACAATATGGTATACATAGTAGGTATTTAACTGTTTTTTGAAATGAAGACTGAAATTCACTTTACTTGTGAACCAGCTCTCTTTAAATTATCTCTAGAAGCTGGATAGCCCCAAATTACTGCTGTAATAAATAACTAAAGTACCTTGTTGAAGGCCTTTGCTTTTTTGTTACCCTTTTCAAAATAGTGAGCTTGCTGTTGGATAAACCACCACAACACGGAAACTTCACACACCTGTCTTTATTTTGCTTTTATTTGTGATTTGATTTAAATAAATAAAAAGGTTCACACAGGTTAATAAAGAGACAGGAGGCTTTTGCTGCATGGCTGCAAAACAACATAAATCTCCCAGTGTACACTGATGGCAGCATCAGATAACACCAGGAGTCTCCTCTCTCTTCTAGATCATTTCCTGAGTCATTCCCGGTCAATACTTCTCCAGACTAGTGCTTGTTCTTTTGTATCACTTATGTACACTGAATACAAACACAGAAGAATACGACATTTAGTTATTGGTTCTACCCCAGTCCTACTAATGCAAATATGGTGTGGCTAGGTGGCAAGGTCCTACTATCTCTCTATGCATACCAAGGCTACCCTGGCTTTAAATCAGTGACATTTTTTCAAACCATCAGTGACTTGCCAGCTAAAATAAAATATACTGAATATTGGTACAGATGTTAGGGACAATGTTTTGTCCTTTTATATGGGCAAGGATCATTTAGTCAAATCTGGCTTCTTTTCCCCATTTTTCTAAACCAGTGTTTTTCAACCAGGATGCTGAGGCATGCTAGTGGTATATGCCATTAGTGAAAGAAGTTTTCTGGTCACTGTAACACTAACAAAAAAAACCCCACTCCAATGTGATAACAGAAGATTCACACATGTGTTGGCCAAGGATGAGTCAAAGAATCAGCATGAGCAGAAGTTAGCATGGTTTGGTTATGAGTAGGGCCATGCTCAGTTCCATGAGTCTTTTGGAGATGCCTAATACTATGCTACAAAGCTCCAAGCATGCCGCAGAATGGAAAGGGTTAAAAAGCACCACTAAACCATTCCTCATACTTACCACCTATAGCAGTTCTTCTGTGGCTGCCAACTAATTTCTTCAACCCTGCTGGGGGCAGTCAGTCCCCTCAGATTCACTCATGTGTTCCAGAATCCCCATGGTCAAAGGCAGCTCCCAGAGTCAACTTGGACATCCCCAACCCAAAAGGGGCAGAGCAGATCCTACCTTGTGGAGAAGCCCTCCCCTACCCATTTAAGTATCAAGAAAAGCACTCTTAAGAATAAAACTCAAACACTAACTTGAATGAGAACAAGTTGTTTAAAGGTCTACAAGAAGACGGAGGAGGCTTCCAGCTGAGTTAGACACACCCCTTTCAAGTAAAAAGTTTGAAAAGTGCACTCTTCAAACTGTTTGGAATAATGCAAAAACAAAAAACAACAACCAAAAACAAAAACAAAAGGTTCTCCAACAGTGAAGTGTGCTGGACTCCAGGTGGGATAATGGCAGAGCTCCCTGGTGGCCTTTTCTCTACCCTTAGGGCAGGAGAGAACACTAGAATGGGATCCAAACACCTGTAGAGTCCCGCTGGGGTGGAAACCCAATGGAGAGGATCTAGTCTGAAGGTCTGTTGGCCGGTGGAGATCCAAGTTCCTGGTGATATAAACAAACTGACATTGGTGCAAAGAAGAAGTCTGAATTCAAATAAGGATTTCTGGTAAGGAGAATGCTGAGACTTATGGACACTCCCTCCCTCCTCCCCCCAAGTCTCACAATCCTAGTTGAACTTCTATTCAACTTTGTTCAGTATTCTCTAAATACTACTTCTTTCCCCAGAATACAATTACTTCACAAATCATGCAATTGCTGGGTGTGAAGAAAATAAAGGAAAAAATAAAACAAAAAACCTCCGAGTCTTATACCTTGCTTTCAAATCATCCCCCAGTTCAAAAGTAATCAATGGTTTTCCACTTCTTTTCACATAAGACCTCCACCTTTTCTACTAATACTGACCATGACCTCCTAATGAGGCCCCCTACCTACACTTATTTTCGACTATACTTCTTTACATGCACATTGTTATCCTAATCAGGGGTTGCCTTCTCACTATTCCACATACTCATTCCTACCTCTCTTGGCAGTTCCCCTCATATCTTTTTTCAATCCCTTTTCTATTAAATCTTCTCTGACTACTCTAGGCCTGAATTTCCTGATCTATCACAAGAGGAAACTGGGTCAGATCTCATAGTGTACTAGTTACCAGTGTTTGATACATATGAACTTTTTTTTTTAAAGAATTACAAATAGTAACTGATCCAAACCTGTTAGCAATTGGTTACACAGCGGTGTTGGGGAAGCAGGTCAATACAAGCACATCTATGTCAGCTTATTAGTTGAGACTTTTGGTGAATGCAACCTGGGGGTCAACAGTCTATAATGTCAGATCCCCAGGGACAAGCAGATGGTATTTACACCTCCCCTGCAGTCTTACATTCTAAGATCCTGTACTCTGGGCTCCAGTGATCCCCTTTCCTCTGAACTCTATGGTCCTTAACTTACAATCTTGCACTTAACCACATACTATCATATATAGTTCATTATTCATCAAGTAGGAGCTTTAGTTTTCCAACCATAAGTCTTTGAGAGGAAGGGCTGTCTCATATTTTTCTGCATCCCTCACTGTGCTTACCTAGCACAGTGATAAAACAAACAGCTGATAATTATTAACACCAAACTGATTGATACCAGAGTAGTATATGTGAATATATGGAGTGAAATGGCAGCAAAAACACAGACATTCCTGCTGGAACATGACCAAATCTTTGGAAGGGGTTTTAAAGAAATGAAGGTAATTTAGGGAATCAGTATCTTTTTGGTGGAGAAGAATGATAGACTTTACATTTTCTAGTAGGTTTGAAATAGTAATATAGTTAACAACAGCCATAACTGAGAATGAATTCAGAATATACATAATGTCAACTAAACGAGGAATAAAACTGTCAGGTACTTGTAAAATATGTAAACATAGTTGCACCTATCCCTGCTACCCATTTTCCACTAGTCCTGTTTTTTAAAAACTTACTATTTTTAAACTTCTACTAGGATTTGATTGGCACTATTAATATGATGGTAAAGGAAGGTGCTTCCCCTCCCTCATCTCCCCAAACAGCTCAGCATTCATACAAAACACAAACTCCATTTCAGCTTGCTAGCAAGTACACTCACAATCAGGGCAGCCTGGGTAACATTCAAAGTTCAAAAGCAAACAAAATGGAGCTAAGGTTTTGCTGCCACTAGAAATAAGTGAAACATCCTTATTAAATGAGCAAAAAAGATCAGTCCTTGGACATAATTTTAATGTCAGTCTTTCTAAATGTGTTATAAATAAGAGACAGGTTTTTAAGCCCATAGTGTTTGATTAATTTATTATGACCCTTGCCAATTTAAACACAGGAGACAGTAGTAAAAATGTAACCAATATTCAAAAAAGAATTATTTTAGAATGATCAAAATCAAGCAAAACTGGCAAATTCCTCCTGAGTACAGAATGTTTATGCTCTTAATCTGCCTTAATCCATGGCAAATTCCTTAAATCATCCCATGTTGCTTCCTTCTCAGCCACAAATCCTTTTGGAGTGTTTGACAGGGAAGAGGTTTATATCTATATTACAATTAGAAGTGTAAGGCTACTTTTTTTTCTTAAAACACAACTTACCTTGGTGTATGACATCAAAGAACACATAATGGTATGCCTAGAACGGCAGAACTATAATTACAAGTCAAGAGATCCAGGCTGTCATCCTGGGTCAACCACAGATTCATGAATGACTTTTGGCAAGTCATAACCTCTCTAAGTCTCCTTTTTGTCATCTGTCAAACAGGGATAGTCCCTGTACCTTTCTGCAAGATGTTCTGAGGATCAAACAAAATAACATTTGCAAAAAGACTTTCACAGTATAAAGCACTACGTGGCTATAGAGCATTATTACTTTGGTTCTGTAGATTCCCTTAGGAAGATAAGAATTTCAGACAATCAGTATTTCTACATGATTTTCTACTTTTCTTTGAGATCCATGGAAAGTATTTATGTTGGTGGCTTATTTTCCCCTCCATTTAAAAAATTAAAATCTCAATGGTCTGAAAATCCTGAGGAGCCCCATGAGAATTCTCCCAACAGCAACAGACCATGTAACAAGTAGGAATGCTGGCAGACTGCTCCCTTATATGCCTGCAACACTTTACACTATTCCTAGCAAGTCTTAGTCTACATGCCCTTATAGCCACAAGCTATTCATGAAAAGTTAATGGCAGCAGCAGTAACATAGAAATAGATAACTAATCATGGTCAGAAATGAACTCTCCATGAAGGAGGCTCTAGAGCATAAGTTCTTGACCTTTTTTTATGTTATGAATCCCTTTGTCAGTCTGGTGAAGATCTAGTGAAATTTCTTCTCAAAATACCGTTTTTAAATAAAGATAAAATACTTAGGACTGCAAAGTAAATAAAGTTTATTGAAATATAGCTATCAAAATATTAAAAAAAAAAGTTAATAGACCCTAAGTTAAGACTTTTTGTTCTAGAGAAACAGAGCTGAGTGGACTACTTCCTGTTCTAGGACAGAAAACCTGGTTACTTTGCGAAAATAAACTTCCAGAGGCCTACAACCCTAAGAGCAAAATGTGACCAACTTGTGCTTAGGTGTCTTATAGAATGAGAAATCAACACAATACATTCAAAAGAAATTTTCTGATGGATGACCAAAGCCCAAACACTCTACCATCTTGGACATAATCAGGGACATAGCCACAGAAGAGTTATTTTGAGAAGTCTTTATCACCCACTGCTGCCACGAGAAACTAAGATATAAGTGTTGCCTATAATACACTAAACTCAGGAAACGAAGCTTTAAGAAGAATCATTCCTTCTTTGGAGAACGGGAGAATGAGTAAAAGATATTTCAGTTAAATCAGTAGTAAGAGGCTCACAGCATCACCAATCAATGTTGTCGCCTGGATTTGCTATCACTGCCAAAGGGGCTGGCATCAAGGGAACAACACAACTCTAAACACCACAACTGGCTGCATTATTTGCTTCTGATAGCAGAATAGAAGGGGTTTGCTCTCTAACTCCTGCTATAAACTGTATATACACTGGGTAAAAGAAGAAGAGCTGCAAAGTTCACTTCATTCTCCAGGAATCATCTTTTAAAAGGTATAAAAGGCCTCTGTCTGACTGTCAAAGAGGACAATCCTACAGAATAGTGGCTAACACAATGATTACATACATCCTCCAATGTCAGACACAGCCATCAGCCTCACTATAGATGAATATTGAATACATTTAAAAAAAAAACAAACTCCAAATTAAGAAGTCATCATCATATCCCACCCTACCAAAACCTCCAACCTCCTCCCCAAATGCTTATTTCTATTATTAACACGAGATGTAAATAATAGGATCCACCTTTGTTTCACATGCATAAAATCTTCAGAAAGCTATTTCAAAAGGATGATACTCTAAATCTCCTGCCCTTAAGGACTCCCATAAAACTGACTGAAAAGAAGGCTAGATACTTTAGTTTAAATACATAAGTTACTACAGACACTGACTGTAGTAGTCAGAAGAGTTAACTCCTTACTTAATACTTAATAGGGGCAGTTAGATGGTGCACTGGATAGAGTGCTGTACCAGGAGTCAGGAAGATTTGAGTTCAAATTGAGACTGAGATACTTACTAGTTGTGTGACCCTGGGCAAGTCACTTAACCTGTTTGCCTCAGTTACTTTATCTGTAAAATGGGGATAATAACAGCACCTACCTTGAAGAGTTATTGTGAAGATCAAACGAGATAATATTTGTAAAAAGTGCTTAGTACAGTCCCTGGCACATTGTAGGAACTGTATAAATATTCCCTTCTCCTCCTCTTCCCCTAATAAAAGCAGATTGACTTTTACTAAATTCTAGATACAGAATTCATTAGACAGAGGCTTTTAGGAAGACAAATCTAGAAGAGAATGCAAGTGGGGTACGGGTGCTGGGAAAGCAAAGCAGATGACTCAGCAACAGATGAATGAACACCTGGGAACAAAGTGAACCTTTCTACACAGACAAAAGAATGGCAAGGTGATTATTCTGACGTGGCATGTGGTAGAACCAGTAACAGATGATCACACTATCATCTGGCCTAAGAAATGTCAAGCAGCCAGAAACAGTTTAAAAAAGTAAAGCCAAAACACCCTACACCAGTCAAGGCAGGTAATAAATTAATTCCAGAGTTTCTTTTTGCCCAGCATAACTGATCATCACTGGCTGATTAAAAAGCTGTTATCGTGATCCTGGGCGAGTCTTATTTTCAGAACCAAACCAACTGGTCAGGTTCCTGAGGGACTATGACTAGTACCTTCAAACAAACAAAATTTCTCCAAAAATTCAAACAAAATTACAAGCAAAACAGACTAATTTTAATGTTTCTTCTCTTTTCTATCCTACCACACCTCTGAAATTGCTTTTTGCTACACTAAACATTTCCAAAATAGAAGCTATTTTGACCTTAAAAGATAATTCAGAGTATACAATAAACATATATTCCAGATTAACCTCGTGTGAAGAGAATGAACAGCTATTCACTTGTGTTGTCTGTTTTGTAATAACAGGCTTTTTTTAAGATAAGGGCATATAAAGTGTTAATTAAAACAGCTCCTAACCTTCAAGAATAAATGATGCCCGGAATAGGCTACTTACAATTGAACTGACAAATAGACCAGTCAATTTCTAATAAACCAGATTTATGACTGAGCAGGGCAGGTCAGAATACACTTTTCTGGCTACCTTTGGAAGGCTCTCAGGAACTCCTGGGGTATGGGATGCAGACAGAAGAGTCATTCCCACCTATAGGTTCCCACTGGGTACATTTCATTAAGCCCAAAGAGCTTTTTATTATTAAATTATTGTTGGGGAGGAGCTCTAGACATGGAGCAAAGGTGTCCAGTTCCTGACAGGGACAGATGTACCATTGTGTTGACATATCCACCCAGCCCTAAAAAAGCAGGATGCATGAAGCAATCTTTTAATTTCATTCTGCCAACCTTAGCAAGTTAAACTGTAACTGCGAAGGCAGCAGGAATTTGTACCTGCCTTCTTTAATTGCTGTCATGATCCACCAACAACATCATGACACACTTGCCATGCAGAAAATTTCTTTTAAGGCAAATCAAATTTCTAGCCATACTCAGTCAGTGATTTCTGATGCCAATTTTCCCTAACTGCTTACATCAGCCAGGAGAAATAATACCTATAGGATTAAAATATTTAGATCTAGAAGGGATTTCAGAGATCCTTTAATTACTTGAGACCCAGATACATTAAATGACTTGTCCAAGATCACACAGGTATTAAGTGGTAAAGCTGAGTATCACGAGTCCAAGTTCAAAATCCTTCCTATTATAACATGTTGCTGTCTTGACCTAAAAATCTGTGCTGATGACATACTATGAAGCAGTGGTAAGAATTCTGGGTCAGAATCAGGCAGCCTGGATTCTAGTCCTGACTCCACCAGTAAAACTCCCTGGGCAAACCAATAAATTTCTCCTTGTTTCAATTTCCTTTTATGTGAAACAGAGATAATATTTCTGCCCCTCTATACTTCAAATCTAGAAGGACAAATAAGGAATCACAAAAGTTATTCAAATAAACAATATTCAAATGACATACAAGAATATTTTTTAGGGAAAAAAGGTGCCATGGACTAACCTCGAATTTATTTGTGAGGTGATGCTGCTTCAACTCTGTTGATTTATTCAGTTACTCTACCTACCTAACTCTTTTGTTTATTTCCTCAATGAAGTTCAGGAAGATTTGGCAAAAGTCCTAAGTTGTGGCAATAGGAAGGATCTTTTAAACAACAAATACTTAATATTTCACCTCTCTGCCCAAGAATGGTGAAGCAAACCATAAGCTTAGAGAATGTATGACTTTACTTATGGTGAGGGCACTGGTCTTCAAGGTAATGCTTTCCAGATTTTCCATAGTCAGGTCTCCACAATATGACTTTATTATTTAGTTTCAATCATAATGTATCCCCAGTACATACTCATATTTAAACAGATAAAAAATTCCTAATTCTATAGGTAATTATAAATGACTTTTAGAATATCGGCCATTATTTGCTTCAATCACAAAAAAGTAATTAAAATCTTATACATAAGAGTGTGTGTGTGTGTGTGAGAGAGAGAGAGAGAGAGAGAAACAGAGAGACAGAGAGACAGAGAGACAGAGAGAGAGAACTGTGACTATGCTCATTGTGGTAATTCAATGCAAGAAATATTCACAAAACTTCTGCCCCACATGAGGTCTGGCAGAAGGCATTTCAGAGATGATGTATATCCTGCACTCAAAAAGTTCATGATTTAATGGAATACCCACCTAGCACACAAATAACTGTTAAACAAGAAAGAATTTAAGTGTCGTAAGAGAGGCAACACAGTACCCTGGGGGCTCCGAGGACAGAGCACCGGTCACACCCAGCTGGACAGAAGCAGGAAGCTCTTCAGAGACAAGGCAGCGTGGGTGTGGAATAGTCCTTTAGGAACAGCAAGACCATGACACGGCTCGGGCAGAGGAAAGTCGAAGTACTCTCTGCTCAATGCCAGGCTAAGAAGTTTGAACTTTTTCTTCAGAAGACAATGGGAAAACCACTGAAAGTTTTTTCAAGTGGGTAAGTGACATTATCAGAACTGTGGTTTGAAAGATAATTAATCTGGCAGTCGTATGAAGGATAAGGAGTTTTATCACCCTAACTAAAAAGAAACTAGAAACTATATAAAGAAACTAGAAACAGATAATTACCAGCCCCACCTTATGTATTCAACCTTATTTCCCATTACTCTACATGCCCCTCCCCCAAACAAATACTCAGCTCCATTTGGATGAGTCTCTTAATTCCTCTTCTCAATCTCTCTCTCACACGCGCACACACACACACACACACACACACACACACACACACACACACCCTTATTTATTCTCCCCTTGGTACCTTTGTTCATAACATGCCCTAGCTCCCCACTGCTAAATATCCTCCCTCTCCATTTGTCCACATTCTACTAATTCTTCAAACCCATGAAGCTTTCATTGATGACTCTATCCCACAACAATCCCTATGACTCCTACTAGACTCACTATCTGTACCATAAAATTGGCATTTTCAATTAAATTAAACAAACGTTATAAAACTTTATAAATGACCATTTAATTGTACTTAACAGGTAAGTATTTTAATGTATATTGATTTATCTCTAATTGTTCTGTTTGGGTTTTATCTCTCTAATTACTTGTCAAGGATCATGTCACATGGGGGGGGGGAGAGACATTAAATTTTCTACAATGTTTAGGCAATTGCTAGGCACATTCTAGGTGCTCAATACCTACTGACTGTCCAAGAGTTCTACTCTATTTAGGAGATAAGAAGTGGAGATGACTGGACCTTAGCTTGAAATGCCAGCAGGGGCCTTATTATAAGGCCAAATGCAGTGATTTAATATTTCTGACCAGGATGCTGTTCAGGTTTGGAGAATGTGGGGACCAAATTTCAGTTTTGGAGTCTTTTATGTCCTCCAGATGCCCCATTGTCAATGTTATTTCCTCTTGGGCACTATCTTCAGAGTCTTACTCTTTGCCACAGTTCCTTTCAAAATTTATATCTAACTTTACATGAACTACAATATCGCCAAGCCCTAAAAAAAATCCCATAAGGTCCATGAAAAACTTCCGGTAGTACTACAGTAGTATCACCTAAACTACAAGGGAAATAAAAACCTCCTCACTATAACCTAATATTTCCAAAGAAGTGTTAAGCAAGGTCTGCAAATCCAAGGGGGCTAGCAGAGAAAATATCTTATAATACAAGGCTAAAGAATAAACAAACAAAAAACCCCAACCCTCATTTAAAAGCACCAGTACAGGTGAAAAGTCAAAGTCACAAAAGAGAGAACAATTCAAACTTCAACCAATCAGTACATGCTCTCATACAATCAGAGCATCTTAGATTCAGAAGGGGGCCTTTAGAGGTCACCTAGTCAGGTCCAACACTCCATCCAGGAATACCTCAAAAGGCAGCAGCACATTTTGGGATGCATTTTAATTGTACAGTTTTCCCTCACTCTAAGACAAAGTCTGTCTCCTTGTAATTTTCACCTATTGGCCCTACAATCTACCCTCAGCAACTACAAAGCCTAAGTCCTGCCTCTTCCACAAGCCCAAGTTCACCGCCCTTCAACTACTATGTTCTCCCACTAAGTCTTCTCTAAGTTACTCAGGAATGGTTTAAAAGGCTCCTCTCACTAGCTTATTACCCTTCTCTGGAATACTCCAATTCATCAATATGTGGTAACACACACAGAACACACTACTTCTGAGGTCATCTGAGCAGCAGAGAATGGAATGTGACAAATTACCTTCCTAGCTTTTTTGTAGGCCGGGTCTTCAGGTACAAGAAAAGAGTGCTGCCTTTATTCACCTAAGTAGAAGACATCCTACAGAACAATGATGTGATAACAAGGAGTTCACATACGGAGACCAGAGATTACACAGAGGGCATCAACTTTCTCAGTCTCTTCCTCCTCCAACCCTTACCTTCCCATCAATCCCCTTTTAATGAGTTATGAGTTCTCCAATTTTAATGAATTGTTCTAATCATAGGAAACAGCAGTGCTCACCCTAAATTCAGCTCATTTTTACTATGGGCCAGTAGGAATGAACCCACACTTGGGTTTCTAAGATTTTGAAATTAGGGAATATACAGGTAGGTGACTGCTGTCATCAAATAAAGATAAACTCTGTCAACTTCCACAGTATATCCTGAAATGATGTCAGAACTCCAACCACAACTCCAACAACATGTATTTGCATGAATTTTCCATTATTACTTGAAGGTCTCTCCTATGAGGCTACAATGGGAAATATGAATCAAGCTACCTGGTTTCTTTCCAGGGCTCCTGATCTAATACTAGGTATTAGCCTTTGCCCAGAGATGTTAAAAGCTAAGATTATAATCCAACAGCTCACTCCTCAAATAAAATGATCTTATTTTAGCTTCCTCTTTCTAAATGCCAAAGATGCCATGAAGCAAGGCAAAAGTTAGTATATAAACTGTCTTTAAGATTATAGCAGAGAGGGATGCTGGATCTAACGTTTGACTAAACAATCACTGATGGGTTCACTCCGGTATTATCAATCAGAATGAAATGATACAAAATATATACCAAATATACTCATACGGACCCAGCCATATAAACCACCGGGAACAGTACAGATCCCAACATCAGGGCTTTATTAAACCATGAAAAATGAACAATTGGGCATAATAACCCTGACAGAGCTTGGAAGACAATAAGCTACGATTAAAAGGTTTTAATCAACTATCATAAAGACAAAGGACAAGTACGCAAACACCTAGGAGAGGACCTTACAACAATAAAATGATTTTAAATCATAATAAACTCAACATGCATTTTCCACACATGAAAAGCCAAAGTCAAAACGCCACTCAGATCACAGAGTTCACTCACTCTTTGTGTGAACAGGCTGATAGGCAATAATATAATCGAAGAGTACAAAGAAGAGCACATCTATCTGCAATAAGAATATCTGAAGAGACCCAATGGCAATGGCTGGGTGCAAAGTATCTCACTGGTCTTTTCTCTCAGAAACAAATTCTGGACAAATTCCAAGTTTTTTTTTCAAACTCTTTTTAGGGAACTTGTAAGGGTGTCTACGTTTAACCTGGAAGCACAGCTGGTGATATTTTGACTTTGTTTAAATCATCAAGAAATGTAAGGACCTCTGTCTTTTACAGCACCAAAACAAGACCAGAACAACTAAAGACTGAATTTGGAAAAATGGATGTAGCAAAGTGTACAGGACATGAAGATTTTTAAAGTAGGGGTTTGTTGTTTTTTTTTTAAAGACAACATTATCAAAACACAAGGGCCAACAAGAGAGTTAGTCTTAAAAGAAACTCCTTAGATGAACGGCATTCTGGGCTTCGAAGTCTGCAATGACAACAAACACCAAGGCCCGTCACCTACCCCTTCTCCATTTCTCCTAGGGCACCTACCTTACTGTAAGTCACTACGGATAAGTTGTTTGAGTGACTGCTGGGGGAGAGATTTACAGAGTTTTGTGACAGTCCGTTTTGATCTTGTTCAATTTGGTCAGGAGCAGGAGCCCATGTGTTTTTGCTGATAGTGCCTAGCCCGGAACCCCCAGGGTCTTTTAAGTTGTTTTCATCTGGTTGCCTGTTCTTCTGCGGAGAGGCGAATGGGTTAAAGTTTCCTTCTACCTTGCGGTGCGGTTGCGTGTTGAACTCGGTTTCAAAGGATGACAGCTGCTGTGTTACTCCTAAAAGTCCTCCCACCTCCACACTGAGGATCACCCAGATGACATCTGAAAAATAAAGTCATTTCACACGAATGCAAAGAGTTACTCTCAGGACACCATGACAATCAGAGGGAATCTCAACCCTGAACTAGTCTAGAGGTTGGAGAGTGTCTAAAAGGCACCAAAGAAGCAACATTATTTTTTTAAGAACTGCTACTATCGTATTTCTACACAGTTTTTTCTTTGTTTCTTTTTCTTTTTTTAAATTCCGAATTCAACTTTTATGGGACCTGTGTAATGTGGGCTCTTTGTCATTTAGACAAGACCATAAAAGGTATAATTCCAAAAATGACTAGACAGTTGTGGTTTTATGTCTTACCATTATAAGTGCATTCTGAGAGATAGAAGCATAACTCTGTTTTTTGCTTTTTGGAGGGGGGAAGGCAGGGCAATTGGGGTTAAATGACTTGCCCAAGGTCACACGACTATTAAGTATTAAGTGTCTGAGGCCAGATTTTGAACTCAGGTCCTCCTGACTCCAGGACCAGTGCTCTATTCACTGTGGCACCTCACCGCCCCAAGGCATAACTCTTAAATAAAAAAGAAAAAATCTTGATAGAAATAAAATTTATTCTTTTTCTAACATATCCTAACACCACTGAAAAACAGATGACTCCTGTCAATGGCTTTGTTTTAGTTTTAAAGACTCCAATTTATATGAGGAGACAAACTCTGAAAGAAAATAAACACATAAAAAGTTGCTAAAATTCCCTAATAAGCAAAAACTACAAATCAAGGATTCATGACATTTCATACTCATTAAGAATGGCAAAAATTGTGCGGGTAGGTTGTGCAGTGAATAGAGCATTAGACCTGGAGTCAGGAGGACCTGAGTCCAAATCCAGTCTCAGACACTTAACACAAAAAACTAGCCATGTGACCTTGGGCAAGTCACTTAACCCCAACTGCCTTACCTTCCCCCTCCAAAAAAAAAAAAAAAAGAATGGCAAAAATTAGGAAAAAAAATATTTCAAGCCAAAGTAGCAAGGCTGTGGGGAAACAAATAGTTGGAATATACTGTTTGTGGGTTTCAAGCTTTCTTGATGATTGGGGGAAGGGAGTGAGAAGGAGTTATTACCTTTTTTACACCAGTCATTTCCTAACATACCATATCACCATTATAACCATATAAGAGCAACAACAAAGTTGAAAATCAGTTTCACAACTACCACACCTTTGATAGCATGTACAAACATTGTGGACCCATAGTCACTATCTCTACCCAGATAAAGGAAGTGTGCCTCATTATCTTATTTTCTGGGCCTACCACTCATCATCTAAGAAAGTATCAAACTCAAAAAGGGACAGATCCTTGCCAGCTGCATTCTGACTCAGAAAACCACAAATTAACATTATGTTCTATTGTATTTCTATTTTGTTAATATTTCCAAATTACATCTGGCTCCCCACAGCCTGCTTTAGTTTGACATCTCTGATCTAAAGTGTCTTTGTGGGACCATAGTTTAGATATGGCAAAAAAAAAAAATCACAAAATTGATCATATCTTTGACTCAATGATTCCAATGCTAACTTTATGTCCAAAGTAATCATAAAAGAGGAAAGAACTATCACAATATACATATCTGCTCTATTTTTAATAATAAAAAAATCAGAAACTTTTATTTTCAATAATTAGAGAGTAGCTGAATGAATCATGGTATATGAATATAATGGTAAATTAATATAATAGAATATTAGGGTACATAAAAAATAAATGTGAAGCATACAAGGAAATAGGCAAAGACATATACTAAGCAATGCAAAGAAAAATTAGTAGCACCAAGCTGCATGTACACTAACAATGGTTTTTTTTTTTAAGATGAAAAAAACAAAGTAAAGCCAAAGGCAGAATAATTTCACGCAGGCCTGGAATGAGAGATAGAACAGAAATTGTTTTTGCTAGTTCATTAATTCATTTAGCTTTGTGTTAAATGCAAGGGTTTTATATAAGGTTTTTATTCCTTATTTTATAAGCTTTTTTTGTTAATGATTAGTTTATAATTTTAAAATTAATATCTATAATTTAATACCAATTGTGCCTCAAATAAATGAAAACCCCATCTACTTGGTTACACTGAAGAAGATAGTTTAAGGTGTACAACTCCTTAAATTTCCTAATTAGTTCCTAAGTTCCTGAATAGACAAAGTTAGGTACAAAGTAAAAAGAAAGGAAAGGTGCCAGGTTTCTTTTAAATTAAAGGCAAGACTCAGAAAATAGTTATATTTACATTCTCAAAGGATTTCCATCTACACTCTCAGGTAGGGTTGAAGGACTACAATGGGAACCAATTTAAAACTGATTAAGAGTGACAGACTAGCAAAGAATGAGAAACAATTAATTTTAAAAAAATTCTAACCCAATTTCAGTTAAAAATCAAATATTTAGTAACCCTGGTTTTATAAAATCATTCTTCATGGGATGCATTTCCTAGTCAAAAGAATGTCTATTGTTCAGAGACATCTTGGGAATATTTTATCTTGGTGGCAACTTATAAATGGCTCTCAAATTCTCAGATTAATAAAAACAGCTGCAAGTCCAACTCCTAATGTAGACAGGAATATAGTGCCATCTGCTGTTAAATTATGGCAAAGTGTCCTAATTAGCCAAGGAATATAGGGTCCTCCATTACTACACTATGACAAAGAAAAAGCAGGGCCTATGTGTAAAGGGAGAGCAGAAGACTGCCTTCAATACAAACAGGGTCAAGTTTCAAGATTTACACAAACAAACAGCATAGGATTCCAATATGGCAAAAGAATAAATAGTGTGCAGCTTAATTTAGGAACTTAAGAAAGTATCAGGACAGAGCAGTAATGCAATTAGAGTCAAATTTAAGTTAATCACGTCAAGTACAGCTTTTATTGACTGGGACATTAAAAAAAAAATCAAGTGGCCAGCCTAAATTCAGTACTCTCCTATACTAATGCCCACCACACAATTCAACTTAATTTACTACACATTGCACCTAATAATGTCTAGCTCTAGGTCAAGGATTCACCTGGGATTCATGAACAAATCTGGGGAGTCCAAGAATTTGGTAAAAAAAAAAATATCTTTATTTTCACCAACTTCTAACTAAAGTTTAGCGTTTCCTCCAATTTTTTAAAAAAAGTAATGTTCTGAAAAGGGGACTCCTCAGGCCTTACCAAAACATTAATGGCCAAGAAAGAACCTGGGAATACAAAAAGAAAAAATACTAAAATCTATCTCTAGGCCAGGGTCACATAACTAGAATGTGGCATCTCAGCTGGGTTTTGAAAGAAAAAAAGGAATTCAACAGGCAGAGATGTGGTAGAATGTGCCAGTTCCACGCATAAAGCACAGTTTGTGAGATGAACTCATGTGAGAAATGAAATTAATTCAAAGTTGGTTTCCTAGTCTTCAACCCTAACTTCCCTCTTCTCCACAATATTTTCTTTCACCCAGTGGTTTTCTATGATTTTCCTGATCAATAATCTGTGACAATGACTAAAATAATATAAATGAAAAGAATGTTCTTTAAAAAGACACCAATAAAAACTTTTTTTTAAAAAAAGAAAATACTAAAATTAAGCCAAATGTAATATAATTATGACCTCTAATCTTGAGCGTCCATCCCTCAGAGAAGTGGAGGGACTAGGACTATGAGTTCAGATTGTTTTATATGATTTCATATATGGTCACTATGTTCACTAGTTTTGCTTTTAACCATTTTTCTTTGTTACAAGAGAAGGCTTATGAGAGAAGGAAGAGGAAGAAATGGATCTGGATAATGACTATAAAGTAGAAACAAAACAAAATCAATAAAATCTTAATGAAAGAATGTGTCCAGAAAACAGCCACATATATAGCTGCTTTTTACAAACTTTTCCAGCCCCAAATCCATTTTTTTTCCTAAAGTAATATAAAAGTACTTATAGCTAAACCCATAAGAAAAGAGAATCTTTAAGCAAGGTAAAAACCTCCTGAATTAACACTGGAGAATAGAGTCCCACTTCAGTGGACCTACCCCATAACAAAGCTCTCTACCCCCTTCCCAACTGATTGCATGCATGCCCACTTAAAGGAGCACTTAACTGAACTGGAATGTTCCTCTTAACTGGAACCGGAACATTCTTCCTGAAACACTCTCACTTATGAACCTGAAAAGATGTGACAATCCCCAGAAGGAAAATACAGGGTAAACAGAAGACTCAGATTTGGATTAAAGGAGAACACAGTTACGTCAGAGCCAGAGGACTAAAAACCCTGTCCTCTCCCCTCCCTTATCTCAAAATGACTAAAGGCTAGCTAATCCCCATGGATGAGCAACCAAACTAGGAAGCCTCAGCCTGAGGAATAGAGCCTTAGAGGGAAGGAAAGGAGACAAACAGTGAAGAAGAGTCTGTGAAGGAGGATATGGTAGAAAAAGTTTAAAGACCAAAAGACTAAGAGAGCAGAGGAATGGGAGAAAGCCCAGGCCATAAGGAGACAAATCAAAAGGCATAAAGACAGAAGGAAAAAGAAATAAAACCTGAAAAATAAAATAAATCACTTTGAACATGTATTAAAATATGAAAGAATGTTAACTGTAACAAATCAATAATTTGATAATTAGAGGCAAATTAAAGCAACTTTGAGTAACTATGCCCCAAAAGTTACTAAACTGGGCATACCCTTTGACCCAGCAATACCACTACTAGATCTATAAACCAAAGAGAGGAAAGAAAAAGGAAAAGGATCCGTGAGTACAAAAATATTCATAGCAGCTTATTTTTTTTTTGTGGTGGTGGTGAAGAACTTGAAACTAAGAGATTGCCCATCACATGGAGAATGGCTGAACTAATTATGGCACCTAAAAATAATGGAATCCTACTGTTCTCTAAGAAATGACAGAAAGGCGTTTCAGAGAAATCTGGGAAGGTCTAATGCAGAGTAAAGAAGGCAGGGCCTGGAGAAAAACATATACAAAAATAACAACATAGTAAAAACAAATAGCTTTGAAAGACTTAAGAACTCTCATTAATACATAACCAACCATAGTTCCAAAGTACCAACGATGAAGAATTTTACCTACCTCTTGTCAGATGCAGATGGGGCTCAAGATGAAGAATGAGCCACACATTTTTGGACATGGCCAATGTGAGAATTTGTTTTCATTGGACTATCCATATTTGTTAAAAGAACTTTGTGTTTCTTTTTGGGGAAGGGAGAAGAAAGATGAGAGAGAAAATTAATGTTTGTTAATTTAAAAAAATTAGAGAGAATGAACTAGTAAAAAGCGAGTTCAATCTGCAACTTTTACTGTAATAAATGGGCAGAAATGGACGAGAAGTATGTAAAGAATTACTGGGCAGGGGAGGAGACGGGAAGATTATGTGCCTTGCAACACAAGAATGAGAAAAGCAAGTACAATTATCAAAATAAAACTATGTGATGAAATAAATTCTCATGATTATTCCTTTTTTTAATTCCAAAAACAATGCTTAACTGGGATTAAAAAGGGGGTAGGGAAAAGAATGATTAAAAAAATATCTAAGGAGCTAAAGATTTAAGAGGTACTTAATCAGCAGAAGCAAAGGTAGAAGAGTTGAATTAATATTTCACAACTAAAGCACCAATATCTTTTGTATGAGGGAATAACAGTGGGAAGATGCATGAATGGGGAGAAAACAATGGGTCATACAAACTACAAAGTTCACCGGTGAACAGTGAAACATGATTAATACCTATAGTCTCTCAACAAGAGGGAATGTGAGTAGGAGGGTAGAGAAGGTGCTGAAGATGACCAGGATTAAACACAATAGCAGAAATTGACTGGGAAAAAGAGGGTCTTGTCCCAAAAAGGAAAACAAAATTTTCTTTTTTTTTTTAACTTTTAAAATTAACTTTTGTTTACTTTTAGTTTACATCAGATTTCCACAAGATTTTGAGTTACAAATTTTCTCCCTGTCTTTCCTCTACCCACCCCCCAAAACAGCAATCCCCTAATATGTTCTTCCTATATCCTCCCCCGAAAACAAGATTTTCTAATAAAGAATATTCACATTGGAGAAAATGTTCACAATGTCTACAAATAAGAGATAGGAACACAATAGCAGGCTTCATCTGTGGAGAATCTGCACAGTAGACCACTTTATTTGAGAAAGGATTGTACCTCCCTGGAGTCTCTAAGGGCAACTACCACCCAGAGTGCTAGGGAGATAAAGAACCAGAGAAGAATAACAGGACCTTACAAATGGAGTCTGATAGGGATAGTGAAGGTTTCGCAATCTAGGACCCTGAAGTGACTTCTACTACAAAACAGGGTTCAACTGACATTACTTACCTCAAGAATTTCTATTTCTAAGAGTAAGGTACAGTAAAAAATAAAAAAATACAAAAAATTTTAAAAAAGGAGGATGGGGCAAGATCTGCAAAGAAACTGGATAAAAAATAAACTTGCTATTTCAGAAGCTTTACGCTCATGAAGGATACAGAGAAAATAAATAATATGGTTACTATGAATCAGAAAATAAAACTGAAAATAGACCAGAAGAGATGATAAAGAGGTAATAAAGTATCATCACCATCATCATTTATTAAGCACTTACTATGTGTTAAACAATAAGGATACAAAGAAAGGCAAAAACATAGTCCCTGCCCTCAAAGAGATCACATCAAAACAACTGTACATAATAGGTACATAGAGTATAAATAGAAGGTAATCTCAGAGGGAAGACCAAGAAAGCTCATCTGTAGAAGGTGGGATTTGGACTAAGTCTTGAAGAAAATGAGAAAGGAAACTTTCCAAGCATGAGGTACAACCAGTGAAAACACACAGTCAGGAAATGAAGGGTTGTATAGAAGGAACAGCAAAGACCAGTGTTGAAAGATTGTAAAATACATGAAAGAAGGGTAGTAAGGCACCAGAATGTGAAAGGCTTTAAAAGCCAAAAAGAAGATTTTATATTTGATCTTGGAAGTAATGGGGAAACACTGGATAAACTATTAAAAGAAATTTTATCAGATTCAGGAGAGATAACTTAAAAATTATTGGACTACCTGAAAGCCATGATCAAAAAAAGGGCATAGACATCTTTCAAGAAATTATCAAGGAAAACTGCCCTGATATTCTATTACCAGAGGATAAAATAGAAATGGAAAGAATCCACCTCTTAAAAGAGATCTCAAAAGGAAAATTCCTGGGAATATTGTAGCCAAATTCCAGAGTTCCCAGGTCAGGAAGAAAATATTGCAAACATCCAAAAAGAAATAATTTGAGTATTGGGAAATACAATGAGGGGGG
>CM053584.1:196094742-196127395 GCA_028627135.1 Pseudochirops cupreus
TGGCAAAGGCAACTTTTTAAGGCATTCTTCTCCTCATTGGCTTTTTGGGCCTCTTTTGCCATTTGAGTTAATCTATTTTTTAAGGTGTTAATTTCTTCAGTCAGGTTGTTGACTCTCTCTTGCATCATTCTTATTTCTCTTCCCAATTTTTCCTCTACTTCTCTCATTTGGTTTTCAAAATCCTTCTTAAGCTGATCTCTAGCTTTTAGGCAATCTTCATGTTTCTTGGAAGCTTCTGGTGTGGAGTTCTGACTGTGTTGTCTTCCTCCCGTTCCCTGCTTTGATCCTTCTTGTTCCCAAAGAAGGAGTCTAGAGTTTGGTTGCTATTCTTACTTTGCTTCTTTTGCCTGTTCATGGTAGCCAGTCAATGATTTTTTAGCTCTGTGGAACTGTGCTTCCAGGGGGGAAAGCTGTGTCCCAAAATGCTGGGGTTTTCCCAGCTGCTGGAGCTTTTAGGAGGCTATTGCAGCCCCCACCAGCTTTGGCTCACTGAAAATGCACCGCAGGACCACCACCCAAGACCATGATCTGGATCCAGGCCACTCTGGACCAAGAGCACTTGGCCTCTGAATGATCACTTGGCCCCCCTGCAGTCTGCATGCCAGGAGCTCTGAAGCAGCAAGAGGCAGTTTGGCCGGACCCGCTTTTCTCCCCTAATTTTAGCCAAGTTCCACTGACCTGTCACTTAGTCCTTTTTTCTTACGGCTTGATTATTCTGGAAACTGCCACAGCTGCTGCAGATCCACTCTCCTGAAGCTCCAGCTGTGGCTCAGCTCATCCAGCCCCCCCCCCCCCCCCCCGGGGCAAAGCCGCGGTTTCAGGCTGGGCTGGTTTCGGCTCCCAGAGCTGAGATGGTCCTTTTGAGCCAAGCTGCCTTCAGCAGGAGATATATCTGTGTGCGTTTTAGAGCCCTAGAATTTGTTTAGAGTCATATTTTTTGGGTATTTGATGTGGCTGTATGGGAGCTGTGGTACCTTGCTGTTCCTACAACGCCATCTTTGAATGATGATACTTTACCTAGTGTTTTGTGATCCTAGAATAAACACTAAGTTACTGTATGTATCTGTTCTAGATCATTACCATGAGAATTATTCCACTGATATGTTTTTTTATTTTTTTGTCCCGACGTTTCTATTAACTATTGCTTTAAAATATAATTTGAAATCTGGTATTGCATATATTCCTTCCTACTTTTTCTTCTACATAATCTCCCTTGAAATTATTAACATTTTGTTCTTCTGCATATATTTTATTTTTTAATATATAAAGTATGTTTGGCATTTTTACTAACATAGCATTTAATCTATAGATTTGAGGGGAAAGAGGGAAGGACCTGAAATTTTATTATATTAGCTTAACATTAAATTATCATTAAATCAGTTTCCAATTATTTATTTCTTTTAAATCTTTGTAAATTATTTTTTAGCCAACATTATAGAAGTCTTCCTTATGTTTTTGTGGGTTAATTTCAAGATACTGAATACATTTCATTATTTTAAATAGTATCTGAATGCTGTTTGTTAATTGATTGATCCCTTTTTCCATTGCTAAATCCCAAGGGCTTTTGACCCTTAGTTTTTCAACAAATATGACATTCCAGCTGGGCATTTCTTAGTTTTTGTTGCCTTAACATTCCCCAATGAAGGCACTATACCAGTAAGTCGATCTTCCTGATGCTTTTTTATGAAATGCTCGCCTTGCAACCCTACCTTTTTCAAGCCAACTGCACAAATATGCCAGGAAGCAGAGCACATAAAAAAGGTTTCAACAAGATTTTCTTTTTCCTATAGAAATACGTTTCTTGGAAATGCTGTAGAGTACTGAAAAAAAAATTTTTTTTTAAGTTTTATGTTATTTCAGACAGGCAACAAGGTTCAGCAGATAGCCTACTTTGGAGGTCAGGCTATGGGTTCAAGTCCCACCTTTGAACCCTGGATAAATATTTTAGAAGGTTAAGATTATATTGCCAATCTGCACTGGTACAGGGGGTTTCCTCATCTACATCAATAAAATCATAGGCTCAGATTAAAAAATAAAATCTATATAACTCCTAGTTTACCTGATTAGAAATTTCTAGGGTGAAGTACAATTCCTGCTGACTTTTTGTAAATTATATTCAGTTTTTCTTCTGTTTTCTTGTGATGGAGGACTTCATAGAATCTAAGAATAAAAATATCACTTACCAAGGAAGTTTGGGGAGTTTAATAACGTGTCTAGATGAGTTAAATCTGAGGGTATTCTTTGAATTCTATCAATGGGTAGTCTATCCATTGATTTTATCTTCCATATCCAAAAAGTTTTCTTGAGCAATTTCCTTAAAGATGATGATTGGACTTTTTATTTGCATTTTTTCAGGTAACATGAAGATTCCTAGATCATCCACTCACAGTTCTGTCTTTTAGATGTACCATCTTTGCTTGTAAAGGTTTCTATCTTTCTTCAGATGTGTTTTCTTTCACTCTATTTTTGTTACATTTTCTGCTAAAGCTGAATAGTCTTTCAGTCTAAGAATTTTACTGCCTGTTGGTTTCATTACATTGTTCAAATTTTCTACTTCTTCCTCAAAGTTGTTTATTTTCATTATCAATTTGGCTTATTCCATTTTCCCTGACAGAACTCTGATGACCAATTCCAGATTACTCTTTACCGAAGATAGAATGTCCTTTAAAGTGTTTATTATCTAATTTGATCCATCTTGTAGAGGTCCAACGTCCTTTTCTTAAACCATTACTATATCTTGTTTCTTTTTTTTCCCTTTCTGGTGACTTTTATTCAGAATGCATAGTAATTATTTATTGTGTTGGATTCCTTTTCTTGCTGCTTGCTCATTTTCTTGTTCTTTCCTTTTTCCTATGGGAAAGGTTTCTCTCTTTTAAGGCTTTTGGGCTGATTCCCTTTCCTCTTCTCCCAATTATTTATTTTACATTTGGGGATATTTTAAACTATTCATTTCTTGGTGGGGGGCAGAGAAGGTGGGAAGAACTGTGCTTTTCCTAACTTCATTCTACTATTATCTTGATGTAATTCCACCTTGATTTTTTGTTTTAAAATTGAGATACCTGACCTTCTCCAGTCCCACAGTATCCCTTCCACCCTCTATGATCTTTAAAAGGTCACAGATAGGGGCTTACCAGTCTCATATGAAAGTTCTTTCAATACCCTGAATCTGATGAAAAACTTAAAAAGAGTTGCAAGGTGCTGAATTGTGGCATGTGAATGTAAGAAATGAGGAGATAGATGATTTCAAAGTGACATGGAAAGAAATGTATAAACTGATGCTGTGAAGTAAGAACAAGAAGACTTTATGCTATAAGGGTAGGGAAGAGAATAAGCATTTATTAAGCTTACTATGTGCCAGACTCTGTACAAAGTTCTTTTATCAATATTAACTCATTTAATCCTCACAACAACCTTGTGAGTTAGGTGCTATTATTATCCTCATCTTACAATTTAGGAAACTGAGGTAAACAAAGGTTAAGTATCTTGCTCAAGGTTACACAGCTAGTAAATGTCTGAGGCCAGATCTGAACAAAGGACTTCCTGACTATGGGTACAACACTCTATTCACTGTGCCACCAAACGCCTCAAAATAAATCAACACCAATAACAACACTTCTGAAGACTTTCATAAACTGATTTTTAAAATGGAACAAGCAGACTAAGAGAACAGCGTGTACAATGACAACAACACTGTAAAGGCAAATCATTTTGAAAGCTGTAAGAATGATCATCTGCGATTCCAGAGAATTGATTATGAAACATGCGATCTGCCTCTGGCAGAGCTGACGGATTGAAAGTGTAGAATCTCAATCTCTCTCTCTCTCTCTCACACACAGATCTGTGTGTATGTATGTGGATATCTGCACATATGTGGAAGAAGGGATTTCTTTTTATTTTCTCTTTTGTTCAATGAAATGGAGGGTGGGAGGGGAAAAAAGCAATTTGTTAATTTTTAAAAACACTAAAAATGCGGGGGGTCCCATAGGTGTAGAATGCTGCATATTTTTTCAAGATGAAGTCATGGTGTTACTAGTTTTGCTTATTTTACTTTGTTACCACATAGTTATTAACAGGATGAGAATAATCTGGAAATGTTTGTAATATGAAAACAAAATACATTAATAAAACTTAAGAAAAATGAAAAACATCTTCTTTCTTTCCAGACTCCATTAACACTGTCTCATCCACCCAAAGCAGTGATCCTATATTCCTTCTTTCCTTTTCTTCCCCCCACCAACAAAGGAGGAAAAACAATACTTTTTTTTCAGTCCTTAACAGTCATCACCAACTTTAGTTAATTCTGCACTTAAATGTGCCTTACACAATTACAGGATCATACCATACTTTTATATTTATTTTCTATTATCTGTCCTTCAATCATCTAAATACAGCTTTTAAAAATCTAAGGTGGTTAATGATCTTTCACCCCCCAACCCCCAGGAGAGCGGATCAGCAGCAGCTGTGGCAGTTTCCAGATAAATCAAGCCATAAGAAAAAAGGACAAAGTGCAAGGTCAGTAGAACTCAGCTAAAATTGGGGGAGAAAAGCGGGTCCAGGGCAAGGAAGCGGCAGAGGTATTCTCCTGAAGCTCCAGCTGTGGCTTGGCTGGGCTCCTCTGGCCGTCCCTGGGGGCCAAGCCCGGTTTCAGGCTGGGCTGGTTTCGGCTCCCAGCACTAAGATGGTCCCTTCGAGCTGAGCAGCCTTCAGCGAGAGGTAAATCTGCGTGTGTTTTAGATCCCTAAAATTTGTTTAGAGTCATATTTTGTGGGTATTGATGTGGCTGTGTGGGAGCTGCCGTACCTTGCTGCTCCTATGCCGCCATCTTTTCTCTGCCCCTTAGATTTTTTTAATATTACAAGTATTTTTTTTTACCAGTCCTCATAAAATGTTTCCTCTCTAGACAAAAATATGTCCTCCATTTATTTTAAGCCATAGTTCAGAAATACAAGACTCACTCTTAGATACCATATCTTGGTCTCTCAGGCCTTGATCTATAATCCTATTGGCTTTTTAACCAGCTGTTTACTTACCAAATATGCTCATTCTCCAAAGCCCCAATCAACAAGCAGCAATAATGGAAATGAAAAATATCATGTGTCCCACTCTTAGGTTTTCAATTTTTTTGCTCAGAATTTCATAATCTCGTAAGAACATGCTTGTTCATAATGACATCAAGATTTGGACTCAGATTATCTTAACATCAGTTTACTTGTCCTTTCTCTGTCAAACCTTTTACCCATCCTTATCCCTCTCCAGATATATCCCACATTCTTTTCCTTCATGGTTCAACACAAATTTAGAAATTTCTATGTGAAAGGCACTGGAGAATAGGAGAACAGTACGAAATCTTGCAGGTAAGGTAGTAGGTGGCACAAAGGATAGAGCTCTGGACCTAGTGTCAGAAACACAAGTTCAGACAGGTGTTTACTAGCTTTGTGATCCTTTAGCTCATCCAAACCCCATGCCCTACCCCACCCGACCTGATGCATCATTCCCATCACTCTCAACCATTCTACTTCTAGTTTCAACCAAACACCAAACAGCCCTTCCACTCTGCCCTATGGAATGCCTGTTCCATAGGCAATAACCTTCCTTTCATCTTAAATCTTTTCCTCTCCCACTCCTTCCACTTAGTAGCTATTACCAAAATCTGGCTCCTCCCTGATGACACAGCTTCTCTGGCCACCCTTTCCAGTACCAGCTGCACTTTCACTCATTTCTCCTGAGCTCACACTGGTCAAGACAAGTTCCCAGTGCCTCTTCCAAGTTTTCACCCTTCCTCCATCATGCAGTAACCTCTCCTCCTTTTAAAGTTCATGCTGTTCATATCTATTTGTCTACAAACCTCCAGGTCACTCCCCATTCTTCCTCAATGAGTTCAATACCTGGCTCACCATTGTTCTCCCCTCCCCAGATTCTGCCCTCAAACTAGGGAACTTCAAACTATATACTGATTTTTCCTCAAATACCCTAAGCATTTGGTTCTTCACCCTACTCATCCCTCCAGTGAAAATTATAATAAGTGACCCAGATCAATGTTAAACACCTGAGTTCAAAAGACTGCCATTAGGGCCCAAGTTGTCAACAGAAATTTAAAAATTCTCTGCACAGCAGCTGGAAAATTAAAGGAAAAGTGGGGAGGATTTCTAGTGAATTTTTTAAAAAATAAAATATTTAATGTCAACATTAAAATATTTATGTTAGCCTGGGCATATGCTATGTAAATTGGGAGGGGCAGTCAGCTGAGAGCAGAAGTGACAGTAATCATGAAAATGAATTCTACATAAAACTAGATGAATACTGCCTATTCTCTGGGGTCAGCTGACTATCACCTACTTGGTGACTCACGTGGGCACAAATGATACTGTCCAAAGGAGCTTTAAAAACCTAAAATAAAGATTAAGAAAATTTTGGCAAAAAATTGGAGGCCTTAAGACAGAGGTGGTATTTTCTTGCTTATTGACCTCTAGGGTAGGAGATTCATAAAAGAACAAGAAATTTGTGAAGTAAATGGTTGACAAAAAAAAAAAAGATAAGTGTCTGGGAATGGTATTTAGAGTTCTAAAAGATGGCTTAAAATACAGGGAGAGAATGTATGTAACAAAAGTTGATACTTCTTTTGAGTACTCCATACCTAACCATAAGGGCTAAGAATTAGAAAGGAAATGAAAAGGAGAAAAGTGACTAAGTATAACCACCTAGTTATATAGTTATAACATAAAATTAACAGTAAAAAGTGCCCAACAATTGATAAAATCCACCAAAAGTGGCCATTAACAAAACTCACGACTTCTAAGTTCTACACATAAATGGATCAATTATACCTAACAGGCAAGATGGACTATAGGCAAGTCTCTCACAACAAGTCAAATCTGATCACTAGGAATGGAACATACCTCTGGAAAGTTATACTTTATTCGAAAGACACAAGCAAGAAGGTATTGCAAGGGTGGCAAGGCACCATATATTAGGAAGATAAACTCATGAGAGGATGTAAGAACCTAAAGCAAACCTGCACAACTTGGCAGCAGGTAGAGGCCAAAATAAAAATGGCTAAACTTCACACTACAGATAGATTTTTTTAGAGGCTCACTTTGCAAGTAAAGGTAACTAGAGACAGACTGACGATGGTTGGCTGCTGCGGGTCACATGACAAACAGGAGTGAATATGTAGTGATAGGCCGTCTGAAATGCTTTGGTGGGCTACAAGCGGTACAGGCTGTATGTTGTACAGGCCTGACCTAAAAGAATGAGCCCAATGGAAGATCAAAAGAGACAGACAGATATTGTCATCAGATTATATTACATACCACCTGGACAGAGAAGGGAAAGAATCCTTGAAATAGATCATAAGTCTGGAGTCTTTCTGGCAAAAGCGAAGCATATCTTGTCTCAGATGACAGAAGAACCAATTTAAACAACCACTGTGATGGATCTGACCAGCAAGGTGGAAAGGTTATTAGAATGACAGGAACTTTGGGGATAAAAGCGCCACTGTCTCTTAAAGTTTGAGAGAGAATAGAGAAAAGTTGAGTATAAAGTCCATTTCAAAGTGATCACAGGAAAGACAGGTATGATCTCAAGGACTAAAATTCTTTAAGGAAATTATAAAGAATTTTGAAAATATAAAAAAAAAAAGCCACCAAGGAAGAAAAGAGAAAATTAACCAGAAACCAATATGGATACACAAGGAACTCATGAATCAATGTAATTTAAAAAAAAAACACATGGAGAAGATAAAAGCAAAGGAAGAGAATGAATAAAAAGTGCAGCATAATACTGGTTGAATGTATCAAAAATGCTAAAATACAACAAAGTGAAGTTTGTGAGAAAAGATCAAGAAAATAGAAAAGTTTGATATTTTGTTTGTTTTGTTGTAGGTTTCTGGGGAATTTGCTTTTTTGCTACGATGGAGAAAAGGAGCACAAAAGAAGGAATAGAGCCAATTCATCATTAAACATCTATTAAGCACTCATTATGTGCCAAGACTCTATACTAAAGGGAGGGGTGTGTGTGTACAAATACAAAAACAAAACAGTCGCTGACATAAAGGGGCTTCTATTCTAATAAGGGAAACAACATGTACATATATAAGTGTAGTTTTGGGAGGGAGCTCACTGGCAGCTCAAGGGAATCGAAAAAGGTCTCACGGAGAATGTGGTACATGAGCCAAACTGTAACAAAAACCAGGGGGTCTGAGAGGAGGAAAAGAGGAAGGGCACCCCGACCCTGGCAACATGGAATGCCAAAGATGAGAAATAGCAAGTAAGCTCGTTTGGTGAGATGAAAGTATGCAGGGTACCAGGTCAGAAAGAGATTCAAATGCCAAAGAAGAATATTTATTCCTGATTCTAGCAGTAAGAGAGAGCCACTGAAGTTTACTGAAAAGGGGTAGTATAGTCAGACCTGCATTTTACCACGATTATTTTCGCAAATGTATAGAGCAGGGAGAGACTTTAGGTAAAAAAATCAAACAAAAAAGCCCAAACCAGAGGAAAGGTGATGAGGATGTGAACAGATTATGGCTGAATGGGTACCTAGGCAATGCAGTGAATAGAACACTGGGTCTAGAGTCAGGAAGACTTATCTTCATAAGTTCGAATCCGGCCTCAGACACTTCCTAGCTGTGTGACCTTGGGCAAGTTACTTAACCCTGTTTACCTCAGTTTCCTCATTTGTAAAATAAGCTGAAGAAGGAAAACAGCAAACCACTCCAGTATCTTTGCCAAGAAAACCCCAAATGAAGTCAGAAAGAGTCAGACACAACTGAAAATGACTGAACAAAAACAGTAGCAAAGTGTCTAAGTGATGAGGAAGGAAAACATACATAAGAGATATTGTGAAGGGTGAAACAACACCTAACAACTGATTGGATACATGAAGAGTGACACTAACATTGATAACCTGGGTGACTAGAAAGATGATGGCACCCTCAAAAGTAACTGAGAAGGTCAAAAGAGAGGTGGGTTTGAGGGGAAAGAAGTTCAATTTAGATGTCTACAAGAATATAGTTTGAAATGTCTAATAGGCAATTCATTATTCCTGTAAATCAGGAGAGAGATTATAGCTGGATATGTAGACCTGAGAGTTGTTGGTATAGAGATCAAATTCATGGAAGTTAATGAATGAGTAAAGAGAAGAGGGACCAGGATATATAAATTAGAGAAATCCACTGAGAGACTGACATGAATGATGAATGAGCAAAGGAGCATGAGAACAAGATATGTTCTTACATAAGGTGGAGAACCAGAAAAGAAAAATGTCATGAAAACTTTAGGACATGAGAAAGTAACCAATAGGGGAGGATGGTCAACTCTGTCAAATGTTAAAGAAATGACAGTAAAGGACAGTAAAGAGGTCATTAGATTTGGCAATTAGGAGATCACTGGTACATGGAGAGAGCTGCTGCAACTGAGTGATAAACACTGAAGCCAGTCAGTGAATCTACTATGAAGAGTTTAGAAGAGAGTGAAAGTTAAGGTAAGGTGCCTGGGCTTTTGTAGTGACTTAAGAAGTGAAGCACTTATCTGAGCGCTGGGGAAAGGGATGCCTTGAGAAGATTGGAGGAAAGGAGTAGTTTGGAATAGCCATTATGGAGATACACAATGATATATAGTATACCCAATTAAGGAGGAGTAAATACAGGGATGGATCCAGCGAGGGTCCAGTGAATCAGATAACACAAATCTGTAATGGATCCAATTAACACAACTTCTTCTCATCCTGTTTAGTAGCAGGTGTAGGATTACAGGAGCCAAGTGGTAAGAGTAATCCAGAATTGAGGTTTAGCAAGACATAGGTAGCAATAGAATAAAGAAGTAACAGAAGATTCAAGAAGAGAGGATAGTACCGAATCAAGTCAAACAGAAGGCGACAAGGTCTGGCCTAGTAAAGAACTGTGTGGTGGACAGATTGCATATTGAAATGATAACCAAAAAATTAATTCAGAAGGAATAAAGCAAAATAGAAAGAAAGATACAAAATGGTTATCAGATAAGGTAATTTTAGAGATCTTGAATATGGAAGTAGAACACTTATGGATGATAACCAGATCCCTATGTGTAGCTGAGGGGAAGTGGAAAAATAAGTCTTGGGAGCTGGGTAGATTGAGGTATTTGAAGGTTAGGGTATTTGAGTGAATATCAACATGTCTGTCGAAGTCTCCTAGTATGAGGGCAGGAGTTATAGAAACTACAACTTTTTTATGGTGTGTTTTACTTTTTTTATGTGTTAAATAAATCTGATCAGAATTATTAAAATAAAAATTTGGGGTGCACTCTAGAGTTATTCCAAGTTTTTCACATTCATGGAGGTCTTAGTCTTACATCCCTAACCTCTATAAATGTTGAGTGACAACTGTAGTAATAACAGCTAACATTCACATATCACTTACTATGTGCCAGATACTGTACTAAACACTTTACAATGTTTATCTCATTTGATCCTTACAACAACCCTGTGCAAGAGAGATGCTGTTTTTAACCCCATTTTACAGTTGAGGAAACTGAGGCAAATGGGTGCCTTGCCTAAGGTCATACAACTACTAAGCATCTGAAGGCAAATTTGAATTTATGTCTTCCTGAGCCCAGGCGTATGGCTCTAACCACTGTGCCACCATTTTTTAAATGTGACATCTAATTCAACCAAACTAAAGTGAAAAAAGACAGGAAATCCTTCTGTAAATTCCAAAAAGTGAAAATGAAATTACTTTATGAGTGCTACTATTACAGAAATAAGATAGTATAACAAAGAAAAGTTAGACCCTCTAAGACTTAGTCCAAGAAAACACTGTGGTTCAATGCAAAAATATGACAATCTGGGATCAAATCTGGAACTCTAAGATCTTAGGCAAACATTTTACTTCATATACCTGTTTGCTCATCTGTAAAATGAGGGTGTTAGACTTAATCTCTAAGATCCTTTCCATTTCTAAACACTGTGATCTATGAAAACTGTTAAAACAGTCACCCCTAACCTCCCCAAAAGACAGTTCTGTACAATTACAAAACAATTTTGGGGTGCAAAAGATATATTTTCATCTCTCAAGAATGGGCCTGCCCTAGAGGAAAAGATGGGATTAGATGAGCTCCTAAGGTTCCTTCTACTTCTAAAATTCCATGATGCCTATATTACATGTAATGGAGATCTACATAGCCTCCATTATTAAGTTTTTTAAAAAAACAACTACCTTAATATTACATAGAATGATTATAATTATTCCTAACTTTACACTAAGCAAAGTATTGAAATCTACAATCCTCAAGGACCAAAGAAAACAAGATAAAGAGTGATCTTTGGAATAAAAGAATAACATAAATAATATACACCAGTTTCTTCTCAACTAAAAGCACTAAAAAGCAAGAAAAAAGTGAAGAGAAATAAATGTTCTTAGCACAGCAGATGTTTGCATAAAAGTGCACATATTTTTATATGCCTGTTTGGCATCGCTATTAATCTTCTATTAACCTCCTTGGGGATGGAGACTATGACTTTTGAATTCTGTATAGTACCTAAAACATTATGTGATAAGCAATATATAGCATAGCACATTAGCATACTTCTTTTGCTTATTAAGTTAATTTTAAATCAAATTATCAAAGTAAAAGGGAATAAATCTACTCCACAGCAAGTACAGTAGTTTATTCTACTCTAAGCGTATTTTAGCTCTATATTTGGGGACTGCTTAAAAGATGCTGCACAAGTAAGTTCTATGAGCAATGACAATAACCTCATCTAGGGTTACATGATGACAGACTCACCTCCATAGTAGAGTCCTGTAGCAGTGCACATACGCCATTGTCCCTGATACATTCCTGCTATGCTGGGACTGCACATCTGGACGCTGACATCTGCAATCTCTTGGGGTTCTAATGATTTCACCATCACCATATTCACATGTCCAAATTGGTCTCCCCCAACATACTTAAGACAAACCCCTGGTGGCCAGGCCTCTGCTCCTGAGTTCAAACAAAAAAAAGAATGTTAAGACATTAGTGATTCCATGGCTGGTATGGCTTGAAACATGCCTACAACCTGAAATAACTGTTCAAACTTTCTAGTCTCCTTCACAAACACAAGTTGTTTATTTCCTAGGACTATAGCATCTCCACAGCCAGCCAGAAAGAATAAGCATGATAGCGAATAACCTCAGATCAATACAAGAGTTCACATACTCAAGAGGACACGCAAGCAGAAGCAAATGGGTGCTCAAGAATAAAGAAATCAACAGCCTGACAAACCCAGGATATTTCGTCATGATCAACTACACCAAAAACCTGTAGGTACAAAATCTCTGATTCTTCAATTTACTAACTATTCTGATTTGCTGAGGGGCTGGGACAACCAAAGCCACACCCATACCTCCCATTTAAATAATTTTTATTGCTTTTATCCCTTTCCTGTGTCCTCTAAGTAGAGAGATCCTAGGGAGAAATGTTACAGGAGAGTCAAATGGTAATTCTAAGTGCAATTGTTCTGGCAACCAGTGTAGATGCTGCTACTGCCAAGCTATACTGACAGATTCTGGAAGGTTCAGCTAACAATCCTCAAGGATAGGGTACAAATAACAACAATAATAAAAAAAAAGTTTTCGCAAAGATCCTCTGAAAACACAGAGCTTTTAGAACATATTTTACTTATTTACAAAGCATCAATTTGGTAAAAAAATTCAGAGCCACAATGTGACTGACAGGAAGCCTCTCTGTTACCAAAAGCCGTCTCCATCCTCTTACGTGCTTTACTCTGTTTTTTCTTCTGGAAAGTCATTTTATATATGTTGAGTCTGAGGTTTATGTCTCTAAGGAAGCAATTAATTCCAATGATTGGGAGTTATCCGGCAGATTAAAAGCTTTGGACTTAGGCATCCTATTCGATAAAAAATAGTGAGCTATAAGAGAAAAGAAGGTATAATGGTAACAGTCAGCAAAGACTAGATAATTTGGAGGCAAAGAGGCTAGAAAGCTGGAGTAACTTCCAGAGAGCTGGTGATACAAACAGTCAAATTCTAGAGCTACAAGATTAAGGAAAATTAAGACTAAGAGATAATTCTACTTTAATTGGAGGGCCTATGACAGATCTAATTTCTTATTCAGTGATCAAAGCAGCATAGAAGAAGGGGGATCTATCTTAGATTAGGAGGTCCAGAAGCAAAATACACCTGATACGAGATGATTAACTTAGAAAAACCAAGAAGAGAAACTATTACACTGGAAATAGATAAATTTTGAGGGGTAAAGAAAAATTTAGAACAAGGAAATTATTAAAATATCTAATCTGGAGATAATGACTCTTTACACAATTTTCCGTCTATCTATCTATCTATCTATCTATGGCTCATACTCTGAAATTCCTCAAATTGTAGTGATTTTTTTTCAATGACTGGTTTAGTTTGAGGTAGTTAGCACTGAAAAAAGGTACAGAGTTTTGGACAAAGAATGAAGTTCCACAGTCTTAATGCAAAGCAGAGTTTCTTCCTCTTCTACTCCAAACCATAAGTGGTAGTGGAAGATGTAACTAAAGGAGAAAGCCTCTTGTAGAGATTTTTTCAAAAATTTTGATGTGTCTCCTTAAGCAAAAATTGTGCTAGTCAAGCTTCTTTGCTGAATAGAAGGCAAAATAATCAGTGACAGCACTATAGCAAATACACTAAGAACACACACAAGAACTATTTTTATTTCTACTATATTATACAGTACATTTGTTGCCTGTCAAGTTTATATTCAGGAGGAGAACAGTGGTTGATATAAAACAATTTCATGGAAAAGCAGCTACCTGACCCTGAACTCACAACTGGGAAGTATAATACAGAGAATCACAAAATGAGTATTCTGTTTTGGGTAATTTTTAACTCAACCCTAATAGTAGCACAGTTCACAAGAATGCTCAAAAGAACCTAGAAACTTATCCTAGCTAGCAAACAATTTCTGTGGACAAAGGTTACACCTGTTTTAGAATACAAGCTTATTTGTAAGATATTACACCAAGGAAAATGACAAAAGATTATAAGCAGTACCACTTCAAAAGTAGTAAAAAAGCAGCTGAAAAAAAAAATGAGCCTACAGAAATCTTGGTATAAAATCCAGTTAAGCTGCCTTATACCAAGAATATATGAAGACAGGAAATTAAATCAATTTGTTAACATTTTTACAGTGATGTGTTCTCATTGGTAACAACGGTGGAAGAGTCCAAATGTGGCATAGTTCCACCTTAGTATCTGCTTTATGTGAATTAATTATAATAATCTATGATAAAATTGAGGATAGCAGCTAAACCTTAACAAGTATTTATGGAAAAAACCTGTGCCGAAGGCAACAGTTTTTGAAGCCAAGTGCTTCAATCAATTGTTATTATAGATGGAAGAGATTCAAAAAGAATGAGAAAGATAAAAATCACTTTTACACTTTCCCCTCCCCCCAACACAGACACCCCTCTCTGCATGTGTATAACTATACCGTATTGCTCATTTTTGCTTAACTGTTTTATTTTATGACAAGGAAGGTCACAAATGTATTTTCCAGTACAGTGACAGCCAAATAGAAATGACATAAAAAATAAAAGGCATCATTTTTAAAAAAAATTTAAGTAAACAAGAAAACAGCAGCAATTATTGACCCATATACTTGCTTTCTTAGCATTATATATTCCTTTCTTAGCTATGTAAAATTTTTTATAAAAAGGGCCTGTGCACACTGAATGTAAACGTCACAAAACCAAGAGAAGAGAGGAGTCAGGTTTTTGTACATGATTTTTCACCACAGACTACATCTTTATATTCATATGACTGAAAGGCGTAAAGAAGAATATAAGATATTCCACTGATTTTTTTTTCAACATTTGACTTGGTAGAATAAAATACAATCTTGAAAGCTTTCCTTAGACAAAACACCTCTCAGATATACAGGAAAATTATACAAAATTCCACAAAAGGTACAACTCTGGAGATTATTCTGTCAAACAATCTGAGTATTAACATCAAAACAGGAAGAGAGGACGATGTATTTGTTTGCTACAAGTATTCACCAATGTCACAGAAGATCCTCTGCATATTAAAGTCTAAACAAAAATAAAAGCTAAACTAGCCATAATTAAGTCTCAACAAAAGTGAAATTTCCTATCAATGGCAAGAGTCTCCAAATCTTCTGTTCGTAGACACAATGTACAAGCTGCATTGATTCCCCCAAACACCATAAGCCTTTTCAGTGAAATCCACAGTAATATATTAGGGGTGGAGGGAAAGGGGAAGGAAACAATTATTTATAGAGCACCACAAAATGCCAAGCACATCATGTGCTAAGTACTTTCACAAATATTATCTTATTCAAATTCTCATAACAACCCTTCAAGACTATCATCCCCATTTTTCAGTTGAGGAACTGAGGAAAATAGCAGTGAACTGATTCACTCAAGATAACACAGCTAATAAACTGTCTCAGGTTAGATCTGAAATCAGATCTTCCTGACTCCAGGCCCAGCACTCTCTCCACTGTGCCATCTAGTTGTCTCTACAAATTTGGTCCAACCACAAATACTGGGGTGAAAAAACAAAGCATATCAAAGACATTATGTCCAGATTATGACATATCTGCTGAATTAATGCATCAATATATATACCTCAGATCAATATGGCAAATGAGTAATAAGCTAGACTCAGGACTGAAAAGTAAATAAATTGGGTTAGACTGAATTCACTGAGACACCACGTAATATTTTCAAGGATCTCCAAACTGCTCTTGGTTGCAAAAGCCCTTCTCTCTAACAATATTCTTCCAAGGACACTATGCCTATGAATCAATGACCAACAAAATCTCTTAAGAATTAAAATTAGAAATAGCCCAAACAATAAGTGAGAAACATAAGTGGATGAAAGCAGGCTACTGTATGTGACATGACAATTTGGGTGCTTGAAATAAAAGGCATTATTAATAATAAGTATGATGAAAAAAAAAAAGGAGAGGGGCTAGACAATCCAAAGTAGTACATTATTACCAACTCCAAAATATTAAAATAACATATCAAAGGGTTCCAGCGTGTTGCAGTTTAAAATTCTGTATGAAATCACAGCTCTTTCAAAATGCATGCTTTCTTTTTTTAAATCAGTCTTTCTATAACAAGAACAATCTGGGCAACTCTACAAAGGTATTTTACAAACGGTCACATTTCTAGAAAAATAAAATCACATTTGCATTAATTAGCTGAAGAGATAAAACAACTTCCAGCACTTTCTGTCCAATTGTCAAGAAAATTTTTAGTCACAAGTAACCCTTTCCTCACTCAGAAAAAAAAAATAAACTTCAAATACAAGGAGTCCAATTCTCAACATTCATTAAAAAAAAAATCTCCTACACAAATACAGGCCCTGAAAGTCAGGCCAAAACCCAGGAGTTCAGATCCCTCATCTACTTCACAATTTGACATTCTAGCCACTGCTGACATTGCTTTCCCAATTAATCTAACAACCATCTAACTGCCTAACCATGACTTTATCTGGACTTTTATAAACTTAGTCATTTTCCCGTAACACAGTATTAAGCATCCTTAAAAGGAACTCCAAACAGCATATGGATTAAAAATCAATTAGCAGGCAGCTAAGTGGCACAGTAAATACAGCACTGGCCCTGCAGTCAGGAGGACCTGAGTTCAAATCCAGTCTTAGACACTTGACACTTACTAGCTGTGTGAACTTGGGCAAGTCACTTAACCTCAATTGCCTTGCCTTCACCCCTCTAAAAACAGTAACAACAACAACAAGAATCTACAAGGTACCTATTATGTGTCAGGCACTGTCTGAGGTGCTAAAACCTCTGTCCAAGGTGCTCATTTGCCAGAGCTTCAAAATTTTGAGCATAAGCCACTGATTAAAATAAATAAGGGCTAGGTTTAATTTTTTTCAAAAAAGACGAATTTTTTGAAAAAGAAAAATAAATGGCTTTTAAAACACTGCTCTCATAATAAAGAGAGAGATCAAACTTAGGGTCAAAGACAAATGAATAGTTTTTGATTGGCTAACATAGTAAATCATCTGTGCTTATAAGGTTTCTCAAAGGACAAATGATGAGAAGGGCCTAAATTGTAGAACCATTGTGATACTGGAGATTGGGACTAGTCTGGTGGTTTCATTGCCACAGGGAGTCTCCCCACAAAGAAATGTCCTCTATAAATATAAGCAAACACCTTCACTGCAACTCCAAGTTTTGAAAAAGTGGCCGGGAGAGGGTATGGAAAAATTAAGTGACATTGTCAGGGTCATAATTAGTACATGCCAGAGGCAGGACTTGAATATAGATTTGGAGATTTGGAGACCAGCTCTCTATTCAGTGCCTTTCTGATAATACTAAATTCAAAAGAAGTATGGAAATCACCACAGACAAAAGAAATTAGAGAGGCAGCCAATTTAGTAGGTAGAGTGTCTGGTCTCTGAGTTACCAACATCTGAGTTCAAAAGCTTTCATTTGATACCTACTATCTATGTGACCCTGAGCAAGTCACAGCTTTCCACAGCCCCAGGGAACTCCCTAATTGTTGTGACACAGTTACAGGTCAGCATTGGTAGAGTTTCTTCGAAGGAAGCAAGCAAAGAAATTAGAGTGGGTAAAGAAAAAAAAGCAGGCATTGAACAAGAATCTCAAGAAAATTACATAAATCTGACCCTCCCCTCTCCCCACAAGCTACCATGTGCATTACAGCTGATGTATCATTCTAAAAAACAAGCACCACCTATAAAGCAGAATTATTCAAGTTTCTTATTCATCAACTGTACAAGCCTTCAAATCAAGTGTGACTATTTTCTAAAACATGTAAGAAATACTATACATAACGGTTAAGACAGAAGAATTCACTCTACTAGTCTTCTGGTTTTGCTTTCTCTTACCATTTTCCTTAACGGGAAATATAAGCAAAAACTAAAGGAGGTCTCATTTTCATAAACTCTGGGTTTACTCTGAGAGTCCAGAGTTTTGTTTCATCTCACATCAGAACATCTTCCTAGAATTACATTACTGTCTTCTCCATATGTTCCAATTAAATCTTGCCATTTTAAGAAGTTTCATTTCAATCAGTGCTTCTCAAAGTCCTTATTAACAGACTACTTAGTTTGGGCCACTTTACTAGAACTTCACTCATTCAAAGTACCTTCATTAGCTAATTGAGCACACAAGATAAGAAGAAGCAAAATCCCAATTCAAATTTTTCTTTAAAAGGTCAGTAAAGAGAGATTTCTAGCAGTTAAATATTACTGCTTACCTGGGTTCACTATTAACATGGAGTACAATAAACTTCCTTAAAGTTAGGATGTTTCTACAAAGCAGCCCATTCAACACAATGAAAGTTTGTTTTCCAACCAGATCTTTCCTTCTTTACTGGTTAAAGGCAAACTCCTAGAATTTTTACTCCCTCTTTCATAGAGGGAGTAAGACCCCTTGCCTTAATATCACAGACAAGTACTCACACCCAGTGAACAACTTACAGAATTACCTTTGTGGTCCCAAATGACAAAAACTTTTAAAGGAAAAACCATTAACTAACACTCCCAACCACCCAGTTTTGCTCAAAAAGACATCTCTTCTACTACATACTGGTAATACCCTGAAGGTGAAGACTAATTAGAGCAGAACTAAAATGGGAAGCAGGAGCAGGTGAAGTCACTAGCACATACAAGGCTTCTTCTTCTTTTTCATTTCCTATGTAGAAATTCAAATATGTTTATATGCTGCCAAGTCACAAGTGGTTGGGTGCAACAGAGTAGGAGAAGACCTCAATTTCTTTTCCCAGTCAGGGACACTGATATTTTATAGTACTAATCTTTGTTCATCATGGCAGTACAAGAAAAGGCTGCACCATGTTTAAGAAGAAGAAAAAGTTACACAATCATATAGCTCAAGTTAAAACATTTACCTCTTACTTTTATTAAATTTTAGTTTAAGGAGAAACCAAAAGTTGTGGGCGAGGGAAGCTCCCTGGCCACACATTTACCGGAGTTTTGTATCCGCCACGTTTTTGTAAATTGGGTGTCAGGAGGTATCGATTCCCCTTCTCCTATGGTAACATCCTCAACAAAGGACATAGAGGGCACGCTGATGTTTGGACTCTCAAAATCATAGTAGGCTCCAATAGCTGCTTGCAGGTTCCTGCAAATCAAGAGAGAATGCAACACACTTCAGTCCCAGTGGGGTAAAGCTTCCTTTAACAGAATTAAATCTACCCTTTAGTAAGCTGTAGCAGTTCACTACCAAACCCAAAGGAACAGGCTTCTTCCTCAGAATTTATGACAAAATATGTCTTCAGCTGTCATGGCCGTCCAAATAACAAAAGAAAAAGTACTTCCATAAAGACAAGATTACCAAACACCAAGAGAAACAAGCAGGAGCATGTTTCACAAAGTACTCACATTCACAGATGCCCCAGGACAGGTGAGGTGTGGGGTCAGGAGACAGACAGACAAACGAGAATCAGAAGCTTTCTATACTTATTACTTTGGAATATGAATAGAATAACTGATAAATTTAAACAGCTCCTTGAAAGCCTGATCATATTACTACAAAGCACACAAAACAGGATCCAAAATTACATTAACATGAAAGGTTAAAAATTACAGACTGCCAAAAGGAAAAAATGCTGATTTAAGTCACAGTCGTCACTGTCTTTAAAAAAATCAGAGAAACGTTGGTAATTACATTTGTTGCTTTATTTCTCATTCTACTACAACTAGTGGAATCAAGTCCCTTCAGCAAGCAACAATCTCGACTACATCTTCCTCAGCAAAGCAACTACATAAGCATCAGCAGATACACACATTTATAACCACAGCACACAGCCAATGGCGGCAAGAGTCACTACACAATTACTTAACAGGTATAGCATTAACAATAAATTATTTCATACCAGGATTTTCATCTGCTGCTGCAAATGTTTGCAGTTGCAGAGCTCTATCTTCCCTACAATGGCCAGTTTGGTCAAATTTTATGAAATTAATGTCTCTAACATTAGCTAGTTTTGACTAGTATTACAACACTGATCACATATATGCTAAACAATTTACGTAAAGCACAGCAAGACTAAGTTTCAAAACAGATTCTATTTGCTATACCAGGTAACAGTATATCTTAGGCACTAGTCTTCAGAGCAATTTCCTCTTTGATTGACAGTGACAGGTATTTATCAAAAGCAGCATGTAATCCCCTCCCCTCCCCCCCCATAAAGTGGCATAGAAGCACACCTGGATATTGTCATCAGATATTGAAGCCAGATTTTGGAGCCAGTGAAACAGAGTAGGATAGAAAAATAGTGAGGAGAGCTGACTAAATTCTTTCCCACAGTGTCTACACTAAACTATTCTCCTCAAGCTACTATACCTTTCCATACCTCTTCAAAAGATTTCACCTCATAATTCATGAAAAAACTGGGGCCATTTGTCACCAGTTCTCTCCTTCCCAATTCCAAACTTCAAAACATCTCAACATCATCCCTCCCAATATCTCATTGCCTTTGCTACAATCCCAGAGATGAATAAAAATCCCTTTTTCTTGCCTCTTTTTACTCATACTTTTGATCCCATTCCCCCTTTTTACCTCTCCTGGTAGCTTGTCCCTTTTCTCTCCTCTATCTCTAATTTTCAACCTCACCTTATCCACTGTACCCTTAAACTGCTGTCTACAAACATGCCCAGATTTCTCTTAGCTTGAAAAAGCCTTCACCTGACCCTACCATCCCTCTCAAGCTGTAGTAGTTCTCATCTCCTTTTCACAGTAAAACAAAACAAAACAAAACAAAACAAAACTGTTTAAACAGAAAACTCAATTCAAGTTACACTTTTTACATGAGGCCCTTCCCTCTAAATTTGCTGTTTCTTTTCACAATCCTCCCACAATCACCCATGTTTTCATTCCCTTAAAGGCCCCCAGGACAGGTACCTTCATCCTCCCCCATTCCAGGTACCTTTTACATACTGTCTTCCTCCACTAAAATACAAGCTCCTGGAGGGCAGGAGCATTCCACTGCCTCAAGTTTATTCCCCACTCCAATCATCCTACTACTCACAAAATATCTCTCTGCTTTTATTCCCAGTACTTGCACATAGTTGACGCACTTAAGTTTTGCAGATAAGGCCTTTTCAGGTCCCCACGCTGCCAGTGAGTGTCTGTCTGTCTGTCTCTCCCTCCCTCTCCTCACCTCCACCAGAATGTTAGATCCTTAGGGACAGAGGCTGATTTTTATCTTTATATCTCCAGGTCATACATAGCACAGTGATTTATACATACAAGGTAGGCACTTAATAAATACCTGACTGGTACACTCATTTCCAATATTTTCCAAACCTCTAACCAAGTATTTAACACAGCTGACCTCTTCCCCTCCTGGACACTCTCTTCTCCCTGAGTTTTCATGACAACGATCGGTTGTAATTCTCTTCCTAACTACCTGATACTTCTCAGTCTCCTCTGCAGGGTCATCATCCCACACTCCTCCACTTGAACACCTCCTATTGGTAGATATACTCCTAGACCTAGAACCCAACCTGTCTCATAACTTCTCTGTTTCTGTTGAAGGCACCACTTTCCAGTCACTCAAGTCAGCAATTTCAGTCATTCTTATCTCTTCACTTTCTTCTCCCTCTCTCCCCATAGGCAATCAGCTAATGAATCTTAATCAATTCAATCTCACTGTATTTCTCTTATGTATCTTGTTTCCTCCTCTCATACCACAAGTACCTTATGGTCCTTATTGCCTCTAGACTACATTACGCATACCTCTACTTGGCACTAAAGTCCTTCATAATCTGGCTCCAACCTACAGCTTAGTGACACATTACTCATCACTCATACTCTCTGCACTCCAGACAAACTGGCCTATTTATTATTCCCTATTATGAAACATTTCATCATCCAAACTTGGAATATTTCATAAAATCCTCTCCCCCTTCTCTGTTTTTGAATCCCTACATCCCTTTAATGTTCAGCTCAAGTGCCACTTATTTCAAAAGGCCTTTACTGATCCCCCTAGTTGTTAATAAAAGCAACACACCTCCATTACATTGTATTTATTTTGTAAATATCCATCACTTACTTATCTATACACATGTTATATTGTACCATTTCCCTCCCCACCCTCCCCCAGCAGAATCTATGCTTTTTGGGAAGAGTCTGTTTCATTTTGTTTTTGTATCCCAGTGTTTAATGCATAGTATACACACTTCATAAGTCTTGTTTATTTTTCAATTTGCAATCATTTCTTTCAAAAGTTTACTTCTGTTCATTTTATTTTAAAGGAAGTAATATTTCCTGCTGTCAATACAACTGTTTCTTATTTCAATTCCTCAACAAGGAGCCTAAAGACCTGTTGTTTCCTTTGTGTTCCCCTGGCTGTAAAATATACTTTAAAGCAAAGAAGCTATTTGTGCCCCCAGGCCTGCTGCCAATTCTCTTCTCTGTCTTGTGTCACATTTCACCACTTGGTCGCAACATGAGGATGAGACTCAGAGTGCTGTGCGGGTGGTTAAATACCCTCTAGATGCAAGTTCCAAAACATACTCTTGCTACTCTACCTAAACAGGTTTGTCCCCCCCATTTGTTCTCAAACCCCCAAAGCAAATGAAAATGCTTATTCTTGTAGTTTACAATGCAGGCTGCTGAGCCAAGCAAGGATTAAACCATTTTTTAAAGATCAAACTGAAAATGAAAGTAGTAAAGCAGAAGCATGACAGGAAGAAGGAGCAAGAATGACATAGCAAAATTACTTTACAGTTGAAAGAGGATTTTTAGCCCCAGCTTAAAATTTCCCAATAAGGTACAAAACTCCTCAGTGATCAAATAATTTGTCTTACAGTCTCAATGGGCTAAAGCAATGGTAGGAATAGACTCACTCAGGTTTCAATCCACAGACACCAACAGACAGACCTGCTGCTGCTGTGCATGCTCCTTCAAACCTTGAAAAATATATTCAGTTTACACTTCAGTAAGAAGGAAAGAATACTGGATTTAGAGTGCAAAGACCCATTTCAAATACTACCTCTACTACTTATTATCTGTATGGCGATGGGCAAATCACTTAACATCTCTTGGCCCTGCTTTCCTCATCTATAAAACAGGAGAATGCTGGACCAGAAGGCCTGTAAGGTATCTTCTAGCTCCAAACCTATGATCCTGTTATACGTAGCCAACAAAAAATTCAGCATCAAATAACGTCAGCTGACATGATTAAGACTTCCCTTTACCCTAGCACAGATCCTGCAGAACTCTAGAAGGTCTGAACATCTAGATTATTTCAGTACTTTCTTTTAAACATTGCTTTTTAGGTTTCTGGACTGCTTCAGGGATGTGGAATCAGTTTTGAGACTGATCTATTCTTCTAAAAAAAAGGTCTAGCTCCCGAGTTTTGAGAAACAGCTATAATCATCAACCTCCCTCTCATACAGACAGCTTCCCACATTCTAGGGTTTTGTGGAAGGGGCAGAAGTCAGGTCCTGTGATCTCACTGGTATGAGGAGTTTCCCTACTACTAATACAGTTCTATAATTTAGAGCCTTAGAGAGCTGACTGGGGCCCTGAGAGGTAAAATGACTTGCCCAGAGTCACATAACCAGGATGCTTGAGAGCCTCAAGTGAACCCAAGGTCTTCCAGACTCTCGAGCCAGTTCTTTGTATACTAAAAGACACAGCCTTCCTGGGCCCTAGGATATAAACAATTATTCACTGACAAGTTGCACAATGTATATTTCCAACTTTATTAATAACTTAACTTTTACTGTGGACTGTATTGATCATATGTTCCCTGGTGTAATATAATGTTGTATTTTAGCGACCCATCTATTCAAAAGGCACAAAATTTACAACTCTGATTTCAAATATTTCAATTATATGAATCTCTGAAAGCTGAAGTAATGTGGAATACTGAAGAGTAAATCCTATAAACAGATTGCTTGTCAACCAGGTATTAAGTCTTTCTGGTGGATGAATGAGAATGAACACAGTATGCAAATTGTTGCAAATACAAAATGTATTTTCACAATATAAAATGGCACATAACCAACATATTATAGCTCTAGAGAAGAAGTCATTTATATTACATACATATACATTCAAGGAAACCTCCCAAAGAGACTGGGTTAGAAAAGGGTAGAATAAATCAAGGACAAAGATATCGTGAGAAGGTAAGGTGGGCAAGAACTATTACTAGAAACCCAATTCTGAATGAAAAAAAAATAAATATTTTCTATTCTTTGAACAAGCAGAATTTTTTAAGACATGTCACATCTATTCACACAATTTTAATGAAACGATCCTTCTACATTACTGGAAAAACCTTGATGATCCATGTTGCATTGTATTTTACTATTCTTACTTAAAGTGCCAAGGCAATTTAATGCAACACCAAAAAAAGATGGTCCAACTTAACTGGAGTAGTGGTTAAAGAGAGGACCAGAGGAAGAAAACGCCCCTGACCATCTTCCAATATGCTTCAGTCTAAGATAGAACTTGGACTAGAAAAAGGACTGTAGTTGAGAAACAGGGCCCAGGGCTGAAAAAGAATAGGATGCTTGTGAAGTTCCTAAATGGGGCTACTATTCAATATGCAAAATCAAGAACAAAAAAGAGAGGTTGTAATAAGTTTGATTAAATGTGCACACCAGGATTCTCATACCTCTTTACAGCCAAAATGGGTTTCAAGAACTGTTAATTAAGTCACATTTCCTCTTCCTGGCTTTCTTAGGATCCTTTAATTTTATCAATTTCCAGGGTTTCCTCTTCCCCCCAGATGAGTCTTTCAAAGTAAAAGGTCAAAAGAACATTTTTTGAGGCTACAGTTAATATTCAAGAACATCTTGTTAGAAATATTGGTTCCTCACTAACAACTTTTAGCTAATACAAAAGATCAAAGATACCTGAAAAGCAGAAAAATTCAATTACAACACTGGTCCAAAATTCTTAATACAGCATGCTGCTTAGTAAAACAACAACAACAACAAAACTTAAGTTTTTAATGAATCAGATATCAATTGCATTAAACAACAAGGATTAGACTTTGAAAATTGTATGGGAAAACAAGTTGAGACATGTTCTATAGGTCAGCTTGTACCAGCTTTATTCCTTTATCCTAATAGCATTTCCCATCTCCATCTCTCACAAATCAATTTTGAAAAGAAACAGAACGTTTCATCTAAGACTAAGTCTAACATCTCCAGTTATGATAGTTGAACTCTAAGCGTTAAAAAATTTCAAATTTCCCTTTTACAACACCATCAACCAAAAATTTACTGAGTTCCTACTGTGTGCAAAACACTTCTTCCAACTCTCAAATCTCCTGGTCTAGGATCTAAGATTTAGACCTTAGAAATTCTTATCCAACCCCTTCATTGTATAAATGATGAGGAATCTGAGCATCACAGAAGTAAAGTGATTTGCTAGAAGTCACAAAAATAAGTAAATGACAGAACCAGGTACTGAAGCCTGGTATTTTGACTCCAAATCAAGTGCTCTTTCCACCTGTACCAAGCTGTCATCTCCACTGCATTCTTCAGCGGAAACCACAGCCCCACAGCAACCTTCTCTTATCACTACAGGCTGGTGGTGCTGGTTCTTTCTCGTGCTCTCATCTGCATTGTCAAATTCCATTTAATCTGTGAACTTCCTATCATACAGAACTCTCTCCCCACATCTTTTCAGTCTGACTCTGTTTTTTTCCACTTAACCAAAGCTCTACTTGCCTTACTTTGCTGCTGCTTTCTACAACACTTTCTCAGATTCTATTCTTGTCTTGTACTCATATCTACTTCCAGGCCATGGATAATAACCAAAAATTTCCTATATATCAGATCTCCATCCATTTTTCAAATCCTTTTTTTTTTTTACCACCCAGAGGTGATATGGATCAAGAATTTTTTTTTAATTATCTCAATCAATATTTCATAGCAACAAAAATGGAGAATCATCATCCTAACAAGAACCAGTAACCTGCAAGGGGGGTAAAAAAAGATGAGAGAAACAAAAAAGGGAAGTCATTTAATTCTGGCAGTACTTGTGCTCAGTTTTGCTTTTGTTTTGTGTTTTTAAAGAAAGTATATGTCTGCTCATTCATTTTAAAGACAAAGGAACACAAGATTCCATTCCACAAGTGTAACAAGTATAAAAAAACTATTTCCCTTCCATATTACGATTATTCAAGTGCACAATTAGTAAGCGTTGAGTGTACAAAGGACAATTTTAAAAGGGAAAGGCTGACAAAGATAGGCAGAAATACATAAACCTTAACAAACTCAAGAAAGACAGACTGAGAAATACAAATTCTCTATCTTAAGATTTACATCTTCATGTGACCTTATAGGAAACTGCCTTTAAAAAAAAAATTGAATGGGGTTAAAATTTTTGCAACTGTAGGAAAACATGCAGAAGGCATCTACTTGTTCTTGCCCTAAGGCTAGTGAACTAGGTGGTGCAGTGGATAGAGTGCTAGACCTGGAATCAAGAAGACCCCAGTTCAAATCCAGCTTCAGATACCTTACTAGATGTATGAACTTTAGCATTAACCTCTGCCTCAGTTTCTTCATCTGTAAAACGGGGGAAATAATAGCATTTACCTCCCAGAATTGCTGTGAGGATAAAATGAGAAAACATTTGTAAAATGCTTTGCAAATCTTAAACCAAGTCCCCAAATCCCAAACTGGCCATTTTTGAGGCAGCTAGAGGCATAGTAAATAGAGTGCTGGGCCTGGAGTTAAGAAGATCCGAGTTCAAATCCAGACTCAGACACTTAGTAGCTGTGTTTCCTGCATAAGTCATTTACCCTGTTTTGCTTCAGTTTCCTCATCTATAAAATGGGGATAATAATACCACTTACCTCACAAGATTGTTGTAAGGATCAAATCAGGTATTTGTAAAAGCACACAGAAGGCACGATATAAATGATTATTCCATTCCCTAGAGATTCACTGTTCCTTCGCATATAAGCTTTACCAGGGGAAAAAAGAATATAACGTGGCACAGAGTAGGCATAATAAAAGTCTGATGCAAACAAAAATACATACTGCTTGCTCCAACAAACTGCCTCCACCATCATCTCTAATTCTCTTCTCTAATCTTCAATCTCTCCCTATCTACTGGCTCCTTCTCTGCTTCCTACAACTAGACTCAAGCATCACCATGCCTTAATAAATCCTCACTAGATCCTACTATGATCACCAGCTGTCATCTTATATGTCATCCCCTTCCCAGCTAAACCATGAAAAGGTTACCTGAACCAGATTACTTCCACTTCCTCTCCGCTCAGTGAGAAACCCTCTGCAATCTGGCTTTTGACCTCATCACTCAAGTGAAACTGCTCCCTCCAAAGACAGTAACGATCTCAACTGCCAAATCTGAGGACCCCTTCTCCTCAGTCCTCACTCATCCTTGCTGACCCTTTGCAGCATTTGACACTGTTGCAGGGCAAAAAGAAGAATTTCTGTAGCACCTACTATGGCCCAGGCACCGTTGCCTAGCATTCTACAAATATCTCACTTAATCCTCAAAACAACCCTGAGAGGTAGATGCTATTATCTGCATTTTACAGTTGAGGAAACTAAGGTAAAATGACATTAATTGTCTCACCCAGAGTCTGAGGCCAGAATTTGAACTAGCTAGCTCTTCATCCATGTCTTACACACCTGTGAGAGTCCCCCATGGCTCTGCCTCTGGTCCTCTTCTCTTCTCCCTCTGTACTCTCCTCCTAGGTAATCTCATCACCTCTCCCACGTGTTTGAGTATCATCTCTATACAGTTGATTCCTGGATCGACTTATGCAGCCCCAGTCTCTTACATGAGTTCCACATTGCAAAACTGAATGTCCACGTCTGAACCTGACTGTCCCATAGGCATCTCAAAGTGAGCAGAATTCCAAATGAAACAGAATTCATTACCTTTTCCCCCAAACCCATTCCTTTTCCACATTTCCCCAATGCTAAAAAGGACATCACCATCCTTCCAGTTGGCCAGCTTCACAATCTCAGTATCTTCCTCAATTCTCTTCTTGATCGCTCTACATATCCAAATAGTTGTGAAATCTTGTTATTTCTTTCTTTACAATATATCTCACATATATCCCCTTCTCTTCACTAAGACAACCACAAACCCTAGCTCTCAACTAGCACCCATACCCTCTTTTCTGGACTATTTTAACAGTCTCTTAATTAGATTTCTCGAGTTTTCCCCCAACTCAATCTATCCTCCACACAAATGCCAAAGCAATTTATTTAAAGCAGGTATCTGACCACATCATCCCTCTACTTATTAAACTCCAAAGAACTTTATTATTTACCTTTAGGATCAAACACAAATTCCTATTTTGCATTTAAAGCCTTTCACAACTTGCCCCTTGTTATCTTTCCAAAATTTAAACGCATCATTCCTTTCCATTAACTCCACAGTCCTGCCATATTGGCCAATCTGCCTGTTACTCACACATTCCATCTCTCATTTCTCCATGTTTTTGTATATTCCCCAAGCAAGGAGAGCTTTTCCCTCCTTACCTTTGCCTCTTAGAATCTCTGGTCTCCTCTGAGACTCAGACTAAACATCACCTCATACAGGAGGCCTTTCCAATCCCCTCACGGCACGAGGTGCCTTCCCTCTAAGGCTGACCTGCACTTGTTTTATACTTCTCTTATCTGTATCAATACCTGCCATCTCCTCCATTATAACATAAGCTCTTTGAGAGCACAAACTTCTTTTCACTTTTTCTTTGTATCCTCAAAACTCAGCACAATGAGGGGTATATAGTAGCCCTCCAACAAATGCCTGTTGGGTATTTATTTGAGATCTTCAAATAGAGAGACAAGAAAATATGCAATGTAAATGAATGAACAGACTGTCCACAGAGATTAACCTGACCCACTATCAACAATAGTAGGACATATGCTTTGAGTGTTTTTCAGTAGTAGTGAATAATTTATATTCATCCGCACATTCTTACTTTATTGGTAGTATGACTAGAACAAAATTAAGTTCTTCAAGACTAATGTCTAAGATCAGAGGAGGGAAGTGGAGTACAATGAAGATGATGCTACATAGGGGATCCAGCCCACTAACAAGACCTTGACAGCATTAACTAGCCAGGCAAACAATTACACACACATAAGGTTATAAGACTATTAATAACAAAAAAAATTGAGTCAAGTGATGGGTTAAAGAACTGGAAAGATCAACTAAGAGAAGCATCCTGAAAAATGATAGAGGACAAAGATGTAGTAATATATTATGTAAAACAAGGAGCATGAAAATATTTCCAAGCATTTTTTATCTAAAAAAAAAATGCATAGGAAATCTGGAATATAAACACAAGAGTAAAGTGAAACCTAGAAAAGCAAATTTATATGAGCAATTAAAAGGGACTATATGAGGGTGGAAAAGAAGAAATAAGTTTTCTTTCAGAAGTCTTCAAAGAGTATTTGAGAGATTTATATAAGAAAAATATGTTACAGAAATGTATTTAGTCCTATGCTGGGAATTTTAAGAAGGAAAAGAAAAGGAAAGACGAAAGGAGGAATACAGTAGGGTAAAAAGAAAGAAAGAGTAGAACTGAAAATAACGTGTGGAATTATTACATGTCTTTTAAACAAAAGTAAGGGGTATAGACATTCACAGTTTAATACAATCAATTCTCTTCTTGTGTTCTGCTGTGTTTAAATGCTCTTTTTTGGTGTTTAAGTTAAGAATAAAAATACTACTTTAAAAAAACAAAAATCATGAATGGAATAGCCACTACAGGGCTATATAATAATATGCAGAATTATATAATCAAGGATGTCAACTTGGAAAATAATTTTGCTGCAGTGTTGAAAATTATTTTGAAAGCACGAAAATAGGAAGGTCAACAGGAGAATGGTTAGAATAAATCAAATGTGTTGTTGCCAGGTTTTCAACTTATCATAAAACAGAGAAAAATGGTCAAATTCCTATTATATGGCTGAAGAGAAAAACAAATGGAATTGGCAACTGATTAAACAGAGAATACAACAGAAAGGGAACAGAGATTATCTAGATAAACTGAATTTGGGGAATACAAGTAACCTCAAGCTCAAAGAAAGAGAAATGATCTGATTTGTGCCACTGAGTCATCCAAGAGTGGTGAGGAAAAATCTCAATTCAAGAAAAAGTAACATAGGCAGGCAGTAGTGATCAAACCAAGGGGTTTTCTTGTTTGGGGGGTCACATTTCATTAGAAAGACTGCCATGAAAGACACTGGCTGCTTCAAAAGACCTTTCAGTCAAACACTTGAAAAAAATGTCCACCATCCTGATTATTTTTGTTCTACCAACACTGATAATGAATTTCAGTGTTGCACTGAGTAGTCAGGCTCATATTTGAATTTTCTACTTTGTCAATGGTTTGATTTGGAGTATGTATGTGTATGTATGTGTGTGTGTATATATATATATACACACACACACATATATATATACATACACACACACACACATATAACATAAGGAACAATCTTTTACAGCTATAGCTGGGGGAAATTCTAAATTAAAAAAACAGACTCTCTTGAGTATAGAAAATTCAAAAGGTTTTTTGCACCAATAAATCCAATGCTATCAGAAGAAGAAAACTAGCAACTGTGGGGAAATCTTTGCAGTGCATACCTAAAAGTCATAAGATTTAACAACCATCCCACCAAAATTAAATAATCAAAGGTTATGAAGAGTTTACAAAATTAGAAATGCTATCAACTACCATATTAAAGTGTTCCATATCACTAACAATGAGAAAAATATAAATTAGAAAATTCTATATATTACCTCACATTTGCCAAGTTGGCAAAAGAGAATAAAAGACAAAAATATTCAATGCTGGAAAGGCAGGTACATATTTTTAAGACTGGGTCTCCTTATCTCATCAAGGCTAGAAGTAAAAGGGCAACTAATCAGTGCAATCCCTGTGCTGATTGGCATGGGAGCTTGTGACTGGCTTCATTTCTTATCTGAGTAGTTTCAATCCTCCTTAAGCAAATTGGTGGCCTCCTCAATTCTGGGAGTCAACATATTGATGCTGGGACTAATACTCATACCCAATCAATTTAGTCCAATATAATTCAGAACTTCTGAGCCCAAGCAATTCACTTGCCTAAATCTTTTTATAGTGGTTAGGATTACAAGTGTGTGCTGCCATACCCAGAGATAGGTATACACAACTGATGAAACTGAATTAGATCAACTTCTGGAGATCAATACGGAATTATATGAGAAAACTGACTTAAGTTGTTCATCCCACTACTTACCATATATCCCGAGGAAGATAATTAAAAAATAAAAACATATACATAGGAGCACTTTGGTTGTATGCAAACACTGGAAACAAAGTAGATGCTCAACAACTGGAGACAGATGAACAAACTGTGGTATATGAATACAAACAAATATTATTCTATCATAAGGAATGACAATTATAAGGAATTTCAAGAAACCAGGTTAGACTGGTTAGAAACCATGTAATGTGATCAAGAATAAAGAAAAAACAACCAGGGGTGGAGCCAAGATGGCAGCATAGGAGCAGCAAGATACCACAGCTCCCACATATCCACCTCAAATAAAAATGACTCTAAACAAATTTTAGGGTTCCAAACTCACAAAAATACACCTCTTGCTGAAGGCAGCTCGGTAGGAAGGGGTCATCACAGCATGCTAGGAGCCAAAACCAGCCCAGCCTGAAATCACAGCATGGCCCCAGGGGCGGTCAGGACAAGCTGCAGCTGGAGCCTTCAGGAGAGTGGATCAGCGACAGCTGTGGCAGTTTCCAGAATTATCCAGCCATAAGAAACAAGGACTAAGTGAAAGGTCAGTAGAACACAGCCAAACTTGGGGGAGAAAAGCAGTCTGGTCAAACTGCCTCCAGGGCAAGGAAGCTGCAGAAGTTGCAGCCGCCTCCACGTGGCTGCTTCAGAGCTCCCGGCCTGCAGACTGCAGGGGGGCCAAGTGATCATTCAGAGGCCAACTGCTCTTGCATTGAGTGGCCTGGATCCAGATCATGGTCTTGGGTGGTAGTCCTGGGGTGCGTTTTCAGTGAGCCAAAGCTGGTGGAGGCTGCAAAAAAATGAGAGTCCCCTAATAGCTCCGGCAGCTGGGAAAATCCCAGCAATTTGGGGCAGAGCTTTCCCCTCTGGAAGCACAGTTCACAGAGCTAAATAATCATTGACTGGCCAACATGAGCAGGCAAAGGAAGCAAAGTAAGAACAGCAACCAAACTCTAAATTCCTTCTTTGGGGACAAGCAGGATCAAAGCATGGAACTGGAGGAAGACAACACAGTCAGAACTCCTGTACCAAAGCTTCCAGGAAACATGAAGACTGCCTAAAAGCCATAGATCAGCTTAAGAAGGATTTTGAAAACCAAATATGAGAAGTGGAAGAAAAATTGGGAAGAGAAATAAGAATGATGCAAGAAAATCATGAAAAGAGAGTCAACAACCTGACTGAAGAAATTAACACCTTAAAAAATAGATTAACTCAAATGGCAAAAGAGGCCCAAAAAGCCAATGAGGAGAAGAATGCCTTAAAAAGTCGACTTTGCCAGATGGAAAAAGCATCTCAAAAGCTTTCTGAAGAGAATAATTCCTTCAGAAGTAGAGTGGAGCAAATGGAAGCAAATGACTTTATGAGAAATCAAGATACTATTAAACAGATCCAAACAAATGA
>CM053584.1:196127895-196155259 GCA_028627135.1 Pseudochirops cupreus
ATTATTATTAACTATATCCAACTGGGAATTAAGATACTCAGGCACTGTGGTAGGGAGATACATACTGCCCTACCGGAAAGTCAGAGGGGTGAAGGGGAGGACATAGGAGAGAGAAGATTGGGGGAGGGGTTATACAGTGGGATGGCTGTTTTGAGGTGTTGCGTAGGGGAAAGATGGGGAGAAAATTTGTAACTTAAAATCCTGTGGAAATGAATGATGTAAACAAGAAAATAAATAAATTAATTTTTTAAAAAAAGAAAAAACACAAGAAGATACACATAACTACAATATTATTTAAGATAATACTGAAATGTGATGGCTTGGGCTCCAGAAGCATGACATAGGAACATATTACCTACCTGCCTCTAAGCAAAGAGATATGGAACCTACAGATTAAGCATGTTATATAATTGCAGTATCAGGCAATGTTGCTTAACTTTTTTCTGTTACAAGAGAAGGAAATTAATGGGAAATAAATATGGAATTGAAAAAAAGAGAGCAATACAGAAAGAAAGATGAAGGTAAAGTCAGACTAAAAAAGGGTTTCAAATACTAAGCTAAGATATACGGACTTTGAGAGGAAGTTTATAGAAAAAACTTTGGTATAAAAATCAAGAGGTCTGGGCAAATCACCACCTCTCTGAGCCTTAGTCTCCTCATCTGTATAATCAGGATAAGTAATTGGAGGAGAAGCAGGTGGAAAACAGACACTTGTGAGACAAGATTTCCATTCTAGACATGCTGAGCTTGACATGCTGGCAGGGTATCTAAGTGATTGTTTTCAGTAGGCAGTTGGAAATAAAATCTGGAGCTTAGAGACACTTTAGGGCTAGCGAAATAAATATGGGAGTTATCTTCATATGATTTGATAGCTAAAGCCACTGGAAAAGAACAAAAAGGCTTTGGGAAAATCTTGCATTAAGCAGGTGGAAGAAAGAAAACAAAATTATCAGAAGTACAAACTACCAAATAACGCCCCCTTCAAAGAATGAATAAAGTAAGGAATCATAAACAAAGGTTGCAGAGAGGTCAAAGAGGATGAAGAGTAACAAAAATAATTTGATTTGGTCATGGATTCCCAAAGTGGGCAATCCTGCTAGGAGGGAGTGGTGGCATGCTGGAACAATCCGGGGCAGTAGTACTTTTTTGAAATGATGTAAATGTGAAAAATAAAACATTAAAGGGTTAAATAAAGTAGATTTCAGTGAAGGGGGGGGGGAGAGACTAAATAATTTTTTTTAAAGGAGGGCAACAAGCCAAATAAGCTTCGGAACTTCTGAGCTAGATAGTGAAGAGGAAAGTATGGAACCTAGAAGCAAGAAGACCTGAGTTCAAATTAGTCCTCAAACATTTACTAGCTATGTGACCATCTATAAAATGGGGGTCATGACAGCACCTACCTCTCAGGGTTGTTCTGACCATAAAATTAGATACATTTTGTAAAGTCCTTTGCAAACTTAAAGCACTATAGGGATGCTAGTTATTATTACTGAGGGTACAGAAACAGATATAAACTATTCTTTCTAAAAAGTTTGACCAAGTGGGATGGAACTCAAGGGACTTGCAAGTTGTTTGAGAAAAGAGGGGCAGGGAGGGAGGAACTGAGCATATTTGCTTCTTAAACCTTAAAAGAACTTCAGAACTCTGATCTGAGATCTCTGCTCAGGGCTGATCATGATGAAGACTCATAATGAAGTCTATACTTCCTGTCCCTTCAAAGTGAGTTGACTGACTAAACATGTAGAATTAGACATGTTTTCAGTCAATATGTCAATTCATGTTGCTTGACTATTTGTTATAAGGAAAATTTTCTATGGGGGAAAAATGGGAGAGCTAATGGACAGCCAAAAAGTAATACAAAAACAAAAAGGAAAATGACTTAACAAATATGTACCAGGGCCACACAATAACTGTTGTTGTGGTTGTTGTTCAGTCATTTTCAGTCGTGTCTGACTCTCTGTGACTCCATTTGGGATTTCCTGGCAAAGACCCTGGAATGATTTGCCATTTCTTTCTCCAGCTCATTTTTTACAGATGAGGAAACTTGAGGCAGTGACAGCTAGTGCCTGAGGCCACACTAGACATACTATCCACTTCACCACCTAGCTGCCCTACACAATGATGACAACAACGTAAATGGAAAGAACCACCAAAAAAGTGCATGACACAAAATTTTAAAGAACAAGCCCCAACATACTCCTTTGCACAGGTGAGAGGTCCACAAGTGCTGTATTTTCATTTTACTTCTCTTTTCCTCTTTTTCTTTTTAAGCTATCTTCAAAAAATACAATTGGTTATCTAGAATGGTTGCCTCAGGGAGATGTATAAGAAATCATGCTGATTTTTTAAAAAGATATCAATACAAAACTTATTTTTAATGTGAAAAATATGCATAAGACAAAAGTTCAAAAGGGGACACAAACAAACAGAGTAGTTTTGTTAATAGTGTTAAATTTAATATACCCTTAAACCCCATTTGCCCTAAAGTGACTACAACATGCACAAAATATTTGCAAGTCACTCTACCAAAGTACACGCGATACTGGTTATAGGTTCAATCCCAAAACGCTCTTTAAAGAAATAAAGAGCAATTTAAATAACTAGATGAATATTCAATGTTCATGTCTGAGTGGCATCAAGAAAATAATAATGACCATACTACTAAAGTTAATTTACAGATTTAATACTATAATCACATTAACTAAGGGATATTTTACTGAATTAGGTAAAGATGAAATTATTCATTTGGAGGAAGAAAAGATCTAGAATATCAAAGAACATAATGAAAAACTGTATATCTGAAGGAAGAGTAATATTTCCATATATCAAAATATATTAGAAAGCAATAATCATTAAAAATCATTTAGTATTAGGTTGGATTTTTTTCCAAATAGGGCAGGTAATAGGAGAGATTAGAGAATCAGAAATAATGGAACTCAATATCACAGTAGTGGACAAATCCAAGACCATAAATCACCTAAGAAAGAACTCCCTAATTATTAAGAACTCTTGGGAAAAGTGGAAGGCAGTCTGGCAGAAATTAGGCTTAGGCCAACACCTTATACCATATTCCACAAGAAATCCAAATAAGTATGTGACCTTAATATTTAAAAAATTAGAGGGGCTGATCCTATACCTTCCACAGTTAAGAAGAGATGAATTCTTATCCAAACAAGGGATAGAGGTAATTGTAGAAGATAAAACACATAATTTTTATTACACAAAATTTAAAAGCTTTTCACAAAATTAATGTACCTGGTCTAAGAAAGGAACTGGTCAAGTGGGAAGAAAAAATCTTAATACCAAATTTCTCCAATAACGGGTTTTATATCCAACATATAAAGACAACTAATAGAAACAGGTAAGTAAGTAAACATCTGTAAACAGGTAAGAAAAGCCTTTCCTCAATAGAGAAGTGATCAAAGAATATGAATAAATAGTTCTTTAAATTGAAAACTATTAAAAAGCATATGAAAGAATGATCCAAATTACTAATAAAATGAGAAATGCAAATCAAAACAATCCTAAGGTTTCACAGGAATAGAGTTCAGTATGTTAAAAAAAAAAGCAGATAGTAATCATGATCTCAAAGTTAAAGCTAAAATAGATGTAATTAAGAGTGAAAAATAGAGAAACTATACTATGTGTCAAGCAATATTATTCAATATTGTTTTAAACCACTTAAAATATCTAGACAGCATAAAATATCTGGAAGTATATCTGCCAAAACAAGACACAAGAACTATTATGAACATGAACATAACACATTTTTTATACAAATAAACCCAGATCTTAATAACTGAAGTAATAAATATTATTGTTCACAGGTAAAGCCAATATAATTTTTAAAATGACAATTTTACCTAAATAACTTATTTATTCAATGTAATCCCAATTAAATTACTAAAAAATTGTTTTACTGAGTTAGAAAAAATAATAAAGTTAATTTGGAAGAACTTCAAAGAAAACGGGGGAAAGGTGTAAAGGAAGCACATTCAGCAGTATCAGAACTTAAACTATACTATAAATAAAACCTATGTAGCCAAGAATAGAAGGAATGCAGAAAATTTGGGGAAAAAACTTTCACAATCTCTCAGATATGATGTGAGTGGGTTAGAATATTGTTTGCTATAAATGATTATCTGACCGATTTGGAAAAACATGGAAAGATTGAACTTATGAAGGAAGATGCTATCCTCCTTCAAAGAAATAGATGATATGAAGAAATAAGCATAATATAATCTTACATATGTGTGTATGAGTATATATGTGTATATTTATAGTTATCTATGTATGTATATGCATGCATGTGTATGTGTACTTAATTGTAGACTTTTTTAGGGTCGTGATGGGAGGGAGAGGAAGGTGGGAAAAAAATAAGGAAAAAGTGAACAGCAGAGAACAAAAGAAAAACAAGGAAGAAAAAAAATCTGTGCAACTTTGAAAACAATGTGTAGTTTCCTTGAAATGGAAATTTGTTTTCTACTGAATCTTCTCTTTATGGTCTCCTGTGTATATGGCAATTTTTTTCTTTTCTTATTTTGTATTTAAGTTTAAAATAAAAAAATTTCAATTGGATATACCAACCAGTTGGATATACTGTGGGGAGGATCAAAAAAGATATTTACAAAGCAATTAAGAGTGCAGGGCACACAGCAGATGCATAAAAAATGTTTGTTCCTTTTCCCACCATTTCCTCTCCTCATAGAGAGTATTAGACTAGAAGTCAGGAACACCTGAGTCCAAATTCTGCACTAGATGCTGTATCTAGTACTATTTGTGTAACCCTGGGCAAGTCACTTAACACTCAACTTCATTTTCCTCATCTGTACAATGAGGTGGTTAGGCTCAATATGGTCCCTCTTCCAGTTCTAAATCTATTACCTTATGATAAGAAAGGATACTGATCAATAGTTGATAGTCTCTCAGTTGTCTCTTTTAGGTATTAATAACACTCAAGATTTTTTTTTCCATATCCTCGGTATTTTTCTCCTTCTAGGTATCTTGTGAGAACCTCACAATTTTGTCACCTCCAGTGAAGAGCTCCTTTTGGACATTTTATCCAATCCAACTATTTTTCTTCAGTGTCATTTTACCAAATCTGAAAATATATCTAGAACTACAATGTTACAATCCAACTGTGGTGGCTCTATGTTTGATGGTAAAAAATTAATTTGTAGATCTGTTCCATTTTTCGTCTATTTGTTGTCTTCTTCCTTCCATTTTCAACCTTAAATGTCCTGGGAATTATTGCTTAGTTGGGTGTCCCACCAAAATTTCTTTAAACTGATTTTACTCTCTACTGCTTCTGTCAGGTTTAGAAAGCAATTTTAATTTTCCATAATCCTTCTTCATGAGATTTTACAAACTAGTTTACAAGGTAACCGGCACTGATTGGCTTTGGCCCCCCCATCTCTTTCCACCTGGCAAATAAGTCAAGTGTTTACTGACTTATAGTGTTTTTAAGGCTCTTTTGATCTTCTTGTCATGGTAATTGATTTATATCTTTCAATTAAACATCTGTATAAAATTATAACCATTAGTGTCAAACTTAGAATTTCTCTACCTCTTTATCCTTTGCAACAAATAAACTGCAAGCTCCTCCGCTCCTCCCGTCCAGCCGCCCCCCAGCCGCAGCTTCAGGCCAGGCTGGTTTCGGTTCACAGCGCTGATATGGGTCCTCGTAGCCAAGCTGACTTTAGTGGGAAGTATCTTTGTGTGCGTTTTGGAGTTCTAGGATTGGTTTAGAATCCTATTTCATGGGTATTGTGGGGTGGCTATGTGAGAGCTGCGATATGTTGCTGCTGCTACGCTGCCATCTTGGCTCCGCCCCCCCTGCAGTAGTCTTTTTTGCAAATATTTTTCAGAAGCACTATCACACAAGATGACCAAGTACCATATGCAATAATGTTTCATGAAGCTTCTGGACACATAATAAAACCAAATCTACTAAGTCCTTTATTGGTATCTCCAGGACACCCTATAAGCTACCTTTCCATTTTGCTACAATTTCTGTTTTCCAATCTTCTGGTTTCACTTACAGTAAAAACGTTGAAATTGATATGATTTGGTTTTTCCCATCAACAAACATTTAATAAGCTTCTACTATGTGTCACACACTGCTCTACTAATACCTTCACTTGCTTATCTCTGCACAAGGATCTCACATTTACAATAATGATAAATTAGTAGAATATTCTAATACCCAACCTAAGTCCCCAGAATGGCTCCCATTATCTCAAAAACGGTACTAACATAACTAAAGTCCCTCAAAACACAATTACTTCTGAGGAAAAAAAAAGGCATCCAATTCAAAATAACTACAAAATGACTAAAATATGTAGGAGTCATTCTACCACAGTAAACTCAACACTTGTTTACATTCAATTACAAAATGTTCTGTAAAGAAATAAAGAACAATTTAAATAGGCTGAGCAGTATTCAATTCTCATAGCTGAGGCGTCAATAAAATAAAAATGACAATCCTACCAAAGTCAATTTAGAGATAGAATGCTATAGCAATCAAACTACCAAAATGATATTTTATAGAACTAGATAAAATAATAATAAAATTCATTTGGAAGAACAAAAAAACTACAACATCAAGGGAAACAATGGGAAAAAAAGTAGGAATGAAGACAGAATAGCACTTCAAGATCTGACACTATTTTAGAAAGTGGTAATTGTCAGTATCATTTATTAGTGGTTAAAAAAAGAGAATAGGCTAGACGAGGAAGAATCAGGAATAACAACTCAAGAGCTCAGTATTCAATAAATGCTAAAATATATATTATCTAGAAAAGACCTCTGTATTTGGTAAGAATGGCTAAGAAAATCAGAAGGCAATCTGGCAGAAAATGGGCTTAGACAAATATTTTATGCCACATTCTACAATAAAGTCATGACGTGAATATTAAAGATCACACCATTAAAAAGAAAAAAATAATACATCTTTTAAAGAGAAAATCATGTACCTTTCACAGATATGGATGTGGAGTGAATTCTTAACCAAACTAGGTACATAAGAAATTACAAAGATAAAGTAATTCTTATTATATGAAATTGAAAAACTTGTGTGAACAAAATTAATGCATCCAGGATATAATAAAGGAAAATCATCTTTGTTTAAAATGTCTGTAATACGGGTTGGACATCCAAGATTTATGGCAACTAACAGAAATATTCAAAAGAGAAGTGGTCAGACAATAAGCATTTATTAAGTCCTACTATATGCCAGGTTCTGTGCTAGAGAAACAAGAAAACGCAAAAGACAAGCTCTGCTCTCAAGGAGTCTGGGAGACAGCATGCATACAAATGTATATAAACAAGCTATACACAGGATAAGTCAGAAAAAAATTCAACTGAGGGAGGGCACTAGAATTAAGGGGGAATTTGCAAAGATTTCTTGAAGAAAGCAGAATTTTAGCTTGTACTTCAGTAAAGCCAAGGAAGCCAGGAAGCAGAGATAAGGAGGGAAAGCATTCCAGGCACAGGAGCAGTGAAAATGCCCAAAGTTAGGAGTGCCTTATTTGTACTGAGGTCAATATACCACTGGATAGAATAGTATATTGGGGGGAGGGGGAAAGTGGTAAGAAAACAGGAAAAGGGGAGGAAGGAGGCAGGTTACAAAGGGCTTTGAATACCAAATAAAAGATTTTATATCTGATCACGGAGGTGATAGGGAGTCACTAGGATTGACTGATTGGGAGGGAGGGGGAAAGAAGGGAGGATGACATGGCCAGACCTGCACTTTAGGAAGATCACTTTGACAGTTGTGTGGAAGAAGAACTGGAGTGGGTTAAGATTTCTGGCAAGGAGACCAACCAGCAGATTATTACAATAGCCCAGGTGTGAGGAGATAAGGGCCTGCACAAGGGTGGTAAGAGTGTCAGAGGAGAGCAGGGGGAGTACAAAACAGATGTTATAAAGGTAAAATAGACAGGTCTTAGCAACAGATTAGAATCAGAGAGCAGAGCTGAGTGATGAGTCAAGGACGACACCAAGTTTGCAAGCCTGGGTGACTGAGAAGATGTCTGCCCAAAGATAGAAACAAACAGGTCCCAAGAGAATTATAAACTATTTATCATGAAAGAATGTTCCAATCACTAAGAGAAATGCAAATCTAAAGAGCTCTCAGGTTTTATCTCAATCAACCAAATGACAAAGATGACAAAAGATGGGAAGTCAACTGCAGGGATTACAAAAAGACTAGTGGTTGGCAGAGCTGTGAACTGGTCCAACTATTTTAAAGCAATCTATAATTGAGAATAGAATGACTAAAATGTCCATAAGCTTTGACCCAAAGACTCCATTACTACATATATATATGTAGTATATGTACATATATATGTGCATATATGTACACACACATATTTATACATTTACCTTTTATACATTTTTTTCCCCGAAGAGGTAAAAAACAAAAATGCCTTCAATTATTTATAGCAACACTTTCTGAAGTACCAAACTAGAAAAAAGTAGATGCTCATCTACTAAGGAATGGTTAAACCAATCATGAATATAACAGTATCACTGTGCTATAAAAAATTATATATACAGAGAAGCTTGGGAAGACTTAAATGAATTGGCACAAAATGAAGTATAGAACCAGGGAAACAATATACATATAAAGCCAATATAAATGGAAAGAAAACAACAAACGAAACCAAATACTGTAAAATAATGACCACGACTAGTCTCAAAAAAGAGAAGGAAAAAGGCAACTCTCTCCCTTCCTCAAAGGGCCTGCACAAGGGTGGTAAGAGTGTCAGACTATGAGTGTGGAACAATGTAAATGTCAGAGATGACTGACTCATTGCTAAGTTTTGCTGAATTGTTTTCTTTTTTTCTCTTTTACTCTTTGTGGAACAGGATGATTCTCTGGGAAATACAGTTAACATTAAAAAAAAGACAAAAATGCACTTAAAAAACAAGGGACGGATCACTGACAACTGAAAAAATTATTACCTTTTTATTTCACTCATTTCTACATCCCTTTCCCCTTCCAAAAATGAAAAGTACTAGTTTCCCCATGTAGGCTCTAAAACAAAATGAAAAACATGAGGGATAAATGAGAATTCTATTTCAGAATTAAAATAAATGCCACATCTTGTCTGTCCTTTCAAAAAACAAAATGTGTAATGAAAAATTTTTTAAATTTATTTTCATCTAATCCTTTCATTTGAAATCTAGAAAGGGAAATAAACTATATACACAAACACATGGCATATAAGTACCAGAGAGGCATAAAGTAATACAGCAGTCCAAAAGAAGGCATGGATAGGGTAAAAAAGGAGTCTTCAAAAAAATTTTTTTAGTCAAAAACATACATGAGCCAAAGACACATGTCAGCATGGCCTGGAAAAATGGATAGGATTTCAATGGGCAGAGATACATTATGGGACCAAGAAATTTTAAGTTAGGGAACAGTAAGAATGAAGGGCTGGAGATGGAAAAGTAGAATAACATTTGGGGACTAGCAAGTACAGACGATACAGAGGACTGTTGGTATAAGATACAGTTGGCTAGAGAGAGATTATGAAGGATCTTGAATAAAGCTAACAAGTTTGAACTTTAATAGATAGTGAAAATCAATGAAGCTTTATAAGCAAGACAGAAACATGAACAGAACTATGCTTCAGGAAAATTATTCTTACTATAGTAGGCAGAATTGGAAGAAGTGAAAAGTAACTAGAAATCAGGTTATAGCAATAGCCCAACTAAAAAACAGGTGGAACCTGAACCAGGCAGCAAAAAAGAAAAAAAAGAAATTCAAGATATTATTCAGGAAGAATTTGTATAGGACCTGGCAACTAAGTGGACTTGGAATGAGGTGGAAAGATTAAGGAGACAAAAGGAAGAGTCAAAACAAATTCAAGTTTTTGGACTCAAATGACTAGGAAACTAATACTCATTATCAGAAATACCTAAGTAAGAATGAATGTGTATAATGGGATACTTTTGTGCTATAAGAAATGATAAGCAGGCAGATTTCAGAAAAACCTAGAAAGACTTACACAAACTGATGTTCAGTGAAGTGAACAGAACCAGAAGAACACTGTATACAGCAACAGCAACATTATGCAATGATCAACTATCACAGACTTAGCTCTTTTCAACAATACGATAATCCAAGACCGTAACAAAGGACTCATGACAGAAAATGCTATCCACATCCAGAGAAAAAACCATGAGATCAAAGAGAGCAGATCAAAGCATACGATTTTCACTTTTATTTATTCTTTCTCATGGTTTTTCCCTTTCATTCTGATTCTTCTTTTACAACATGACTAATGTAGAAATATGTTTAACATGATTGTACACGTATAACCTATATCAGATTGCTTTCTGTCTTGGGGAGGGAGGGAAAAAAATTTGAAACTCAAAATCTTATAAAAAATGAATGTTGAAAACTATCTTTACATATAATTGGAAAAAATAAAATATTAAGTGGGAACAAAAAGAAAAAAATGAACGAATGTGTAGGCAGGGGTAATAATAAGCTCAATTTTGGGCAAGTTGAATTAGAAGCTAGAGGAACATCTTAGTGTCCAACACATACATGATCTTGAAGCATGAAGAGAAAGGTCATAGTTGAAGAGTAAGACCTGAAGAATCATCTGCATAGAGGTTCTAATTGAAATTGTAGAAGTAAATGGGAATAACAAGAAAATGTAGAGGGTCAAAGAAAGAAACTCAGAGATAGTTCCTTCACTGTGGAGACAAAAATTTCAGAGAACCATCCCAGATCCCACAATGCAAACAAACAAACAAAAAGCAACAACAACAAAACAACAGATTTCCTCCAAAGAGACCTAAAAAATATACTAGACTGAATCCTGATCATGAAATCCAAGAAAAAAAATTCAGTGAATCGTTTTTCTAGCCCAGGTTGCTATATGGAAACAGAAAAGTCTGTGGACATGGGATGGGGTCTGGCCAGAAACTAGTGGGTATAGAACATTTCAGTCTAGGGAAAGGCAATGCATTGGGGCAAAAAAAAAAAAGCCCTAGTTCTGGAATAGAGGGTCTTGACCTTGTGTCTGGTACAGAAATAGGTGCCAACTGGCAACTCTGCTGCTCATTCTCAGTTCCAGGTCACAGGTGTTAGACAAATTAAGGAAAGGACTTGCACTTACAGAAAGAGTAATCCATGATGAGGAAAAGAAGAGGGGCTGAGTTGTGTACAGAGGGAAAAACAAGTTCAGAAGCAAGCAGTGGCTCAGATCTCAGGATCTGGAATGGAGTCTCAGTTCCAAACTCCAGCCCAGTCTGAAGTCTGCAGAGGAAAAATCAAGGTAGGAATCCCAGACCAAAAGCAAACCTACAGGTCAGGTCTGTCCCTCAAAACCAGCAGAGCTGTCCAACTGGCTGATAAAGCTAAGTTCAGCAGCACTCTAATTGGACCCAAATCCAAGTCAGGAACCTGAAGAGCTCAGAGGGTCAGTATAATCAGACTATCTGACTTTGCCCTGGATCATCAGACCAGTGTGGGAGCACTGAAAGCTTTCAAATCATCTGCCTAAACTATCCTCTAGATCCCAGAATAATACAACACTCAATACCTCAAAAGAAAGCAGCTGGAGGACCATTCTAGACATTCCTTCCACAAGCTGACAAAATGTAACCCTAACATAAAGTCCAAAGTAAAAAAGCAGGCTGGAAGAATAACTTAAAAAAAAAAAAGAATCCCAACATAAAAAATACCATGGTGACAGAGGCACTTAAGACACAAACCCAAGAGAATGACACCAAAAACAAAGCCTCAAAGAAAAACACAGCTTGGATATAAATTCAACTAAAACTCCTTAAGAAATAAAGCAAATAAAAAAGAATAATTTTATATGTTTTTATGAAAATACTAGAGGGAAAAATGAGGGCCTTAGAAGAAGGAACTGAAGGGAATTACCAGCTTGACATAAACAAACTCCCCCCAGATTAGAAAAGATCAAGTAGGAGCCAATGATTCCATGATATAACAAGAAACATTAAAACAAAGTCAAAAGACATAAAAAAAAAATTGAATAAAATGTAAGGCATGTCATAGCAAAAACAACTGATGCAGAAAAGAGATGAAGAAGAAATAATTTAAGAGTCTTAAATTAATTTAAACTGCTGTAGTCTAATCTCTAATTTCTGAAAGTCACAGCCAAAAAAAATAGCCTAGACATATTTTAATAAATCATAGAAGAAAACTGCCCTGACCTCTCAGAACCAGAGGGCAAAGTAGAATCCACTGGTCACCTGAAAATAACTCCAAAATGAGAACTCCCAAGAATATTATAGCCTAAATCAAGACCTTCCAGTCAAAGAAAAAAAAATACAAGGAACCAGAAAGAAGAATTCAAGTACCAAGGAGTCATAGACAGTACCATATATGATTCCAGAATAATAGCTGTCAACATTTATATAGTGCTTACTATGTGCCAGGTACTGTGCTAAGCACTTTACAGTAATTATCTCATTCAATCCTCACAACAACCCTGGGAGGTGGGTGCTATTATTATCCCCATTTTACAGATGAGGAAACAAGGCAGTCAGTAGTTAAATATGACCTACTTAGGGCAACAAAGACAGTGTGTATCTGAGGCTGAATTTGAACTCAGGGCTTCCTAACTCTAGGTCAGGTGCTCTATCCACTGTACCACTAAGCCAAACAAACTTTAAAGATATACCAAAAATATTTGTAGCTCTTTCTGAAGTGGCAAAGAATAAGAACTTGAAAGGGTGCCCAAAAATTAGGGAATGGTTCAGGAAGTTATGGTATATAAATGTGATGGAATACTGTAAGAAAAACTGTAATGAATGGTATAAGAAATAATGAAGGTGACAGTTTCATGGAAAACTATGAAGATTCATATGAACAGATACAGAGTGTAGTAAGGAGAACCAATAGAACAATTTACACAATTTATACAATGACAACAATGCTGTAGAAAAAAAGAACCATGAAAGCTTTTGGAACTCTGACCACCTATGATTCCAAAGGACTCAAAATGAGACAGATATATAGATCTCTAAAACCTAAAAACATTTTTGTATATCTTTGTTATTATATGTGTGTGTACTGTTCAAGACCTCTATTTTTATTTCCCTATGTATGTACATATTAAATAAAATGTGTCAATAGGCAATGCAGAAATATATTTTGACCAAACTACATTTGTAACAGGTGGTTTGTTTCTTTGTCACTCTCAACTAGGGTAGGGGAAAGAAGGCAGATTTTTGCTGATTAAAAAAAAATAAAGTTTAAATTTAATTTAATAAAAGGAAGAAATGTATGCCTAAGGCATATAAGCTATTTCTTTTGTTAAATGTTTTACTGAAACTTTTTGTTTTATACACCTAAGTCATTTCCCAATAACAACCCTCTTCCAACCCTAGTCTCTAAATAGGACCTTCTCTTATAACAAAATCTTGTCCTTTCCTGAAAACACCTGAAAGGTAAAAACAAAGCTGGTATGCTTGGTACATAAGAACTCAATGGAACTTTAAGGTAAAGTAAACCAAGGATATATTAGAAGGTTTTTCCACATAAATTAATGCTAAGCAAAGTACTTAACTTTTAAAATTCAATTTTATTTTATTTTCACTTCAAAAAAGTTAAACATTTCACGAATTTACATGTCACTCTACTCCAGGGTCACACTAATCTCTATATCATTCCAATTTTTGTATATGTGCTACCAAAGCAACCACTAATCAACCCTTCATTAGCCAAGAAGTGATGAAGAATAACCCTTCCAATTAGAAAATGTTTTATTTGGCCAATTGATTCATCAGCACCTACAATGGGAGGACAAAGGAGGATTATGAAATTTTAAATTTGACTGCTTGCTGGTAGATGTGTTAAAAAAAACTGAGGGAAGGTGAAGAGTTTAAATCTAATAGTTCAAAGAAGTTTTATAAGTTTTCCTGAATTTTAATTACTCTAGTTAAAAGAGAACAATGACATTCCCCTGTTAATAGGTATAATCAAAAATCCTAGTTACTCTGAAATAGGTCATAATACAGGTACTGAAAAGCCAAACTGGTTTTTTTTTTCTTTTTCCATCTGTGACACTACAGGCTGAGAACCTGAAAATGATAAATAGCTGGTCAAAAAAAATTTATTGTATACTTAGTATACTTGCTGTATATATAACACATAACTAAAACTGGGAAGTTTTAAACAAGATAACCTTCTCTGCCCTCAAAAATTTCCCAATCTATTGAGAAAGATGACCCAATTGTATATATTCACCATGTAAAAACAAACACTCATAAGAATATGTATATAAACAACAAGCTAACTACGGAACTAAATTACATGATCCCTCTCGGCTTCAATTTCTTCATCTATAAAATCTGATTAGAGTTTTACATTCTTAAAACCCCCTCCAGCAGTAACACTATATGATTCCATAGCTTAACTATAATTATATAAAAGATCAAAACATAAATGTTAATTAACTGAGAAGACATAAAGTAGAGGGCTGGAAAAGTCATTCAATCAAATATTTGCTATGTGCAAGGCACTGAACTATGTCTATTAGCAAGATAAAGTTAGGAAAAGCTGCATTGGAAGAACTAAATCTTCAACAGTTCTGAAGGAGGAAAAAGACATAGCTAGACAGAGAAAAATAGGAATTTTACCAGGGGAATTGAGTGATGGTTCCATGAGAAAAGCAGGTAACTTTAGGAAAGCCATAAAATACTAATAGCCCATTTACACATGCAGAGTTTTTTTTATGTATACGCAGAAAAATTTATAAACACACACACACACACACACACACACACACACACACACACACACACAGAGCTTTGCAGGTTTTCCAAACACTTTCCTGACAATTACCTTGTGAAGCAGCTTCAGTAATTCTATGAATCTAAATGTCACTGATGTGGTTAATTTCCTATCCCTCTGTGCCTTCGCATGTTGTGTGATTCTAGTCCATATCTGCCCATAAACCAGTCCCAAGGAGAGATGCCCAATGTTCTTACTTTAAGTGTGTCTTTAGATGTTTTTTTAAATCTGCCATAAACACTAATGCACCTTTCAGGCTGCTATTTTACAGATTAGGAAATGTGGCCTGAGGAGTTGGACAACTGGCTCCATCCAGAGAGGGAGGGACAGCATTTGGATTTCCCCTGCACCAAGTTTGCAAAGCTAGAACAGAAAAGACAAGCCAGAGGGTCGTAAAGCTCCTGGTGGATACAAGTTTAAATTAACATAAGTAACAGTAAGAAGTCACTACTAGCCACAATCAAAATGATCCACAAACCCCACAAAAACATGTTAAGGTATGTAACAAAAGGTCACCAGGACAGAAAATATGGAGGGAAGAACCAAGTTAATTTCAGTTCCAGTCAAAACATATGGAAAAGAAAATGTCTCTGGTTCCATTCAATCAGTAAAAGAAATTTTTTAATGGACTGGGATAAAACGAAAAATATTTTTATCAGTAGGATAAAACGTCATTTTTGTTGTATGCAGGTGTTTCAAGAATTGAAAGAAAAACGTTCTAAACAGTAATCTGAAATCATCATTATACTCTGACTCAGAGGTCCCACTGCCAGCTAGATGTGTTATACCTAAAAGGTCAAAGAGAAACGGTCCCACGTATTCCAAAATATTCATGGCAGCATTTTTTGTGGTAACGAAGAGGAAATAAAACAGATACACATCAATTAGGGGATGGCTAAACAAGTTATGGAATATGCAGTAGAAAACAATGTTTATGAAAAGAGATACCTGGGAAGACTTAAATTAACTGAAGCAGAATGAGTAAGCAAAACTAGGATATACATAGGAACTCAAGGGACACGGAAAGAGAAATCCACAAAAATGAATTCTATGTGACTAAAATGGCCAAGAGTGACCCAAGAAGTGAGAAAATATATCTCCCATCCTTCTTTGCAGAGGTCAGGGACACTTCATAGACTGTCACAAGTAGTGGGTATAAGATTTAATTTGAATAAATTTCTTTCTTTTCCTTCCCTTTTTCTTCCTTGTTCCTAGGAAGAACTCACTAGTTAGGAAGGGGTAAGGGGCATATTCAAAAATAATGGTTACTTAAAAAGATAGCAATCAGAATTTAATAAACTGAAAGAAAATTTCATATTTTCAGGAATTATTTAAATCATTTGACTTCTGGGAAAAAAAGCAACATTATTGGCTATGTGTCTCTCAAGTTCCAATATTTTATCACAAAGATAATTCTGTGCAAAGTTAAATCATTGCAGAACAATTCAACTGAATGTCTGAAAGTTATCTTGAAATTAAATTTCTTAAAAGTACTTTGCTCTTTAAAAAAATGATGCATAAATCCTTCATGAACACCCAACTCCTCAAATAGAATCTAATACAACAAGCATTTACTAAGCACCTATCAGGTTAAAAAAAAAACTATACTGGTCACTGAGGACACAAAGGCAAAGTAAAAAATAGCCCATGCCCTCAAAAATGTCTACTTTGGAGATGAAGGCAAAACATAAGCATCTTAAAGAGGTACATTATTTTAAGACAAAGAGCGCTAACAAATTTTCACAGAAGGCTTCACACAGGTGGTGGGGCACAAGAACCAAGTCTTGAAGGAAACTAGGAATTCTAAGAGGTGGAGGTGAGGAGAGATGCCTAGTCTCGAGTATGAGCAAAGGAATAAGGTAGGACAAGAAATACTGAGTTCAGAGAATAGCCAAGCAAGAAGGCCAGTTTGTCTGGAACACAGAGTGAATGAAGGGGAAATAAGCCTGTAAAAGTAGGCTGATATGAATCATGAAGAGCTTTAAAAAACCAAAGGCATGTTTATAGTTTGTCCTAAAGGCAACAGGACCCCCTGAAAGCAGGGAGTGATAGTCAGATTAGTCCTATAGGAATATTAATTTGGAACTGATGCAAAGTGCAATGAGCAGAACCAGGAGAATATCATATACAGTAATAGAAATATTATATGATGATGAACTGTGAAAGGCTTAGGTATTCTAATCAATATAATGATCCAAAACAATTTCAAAGGATCCATGATTAAAAATGGGATCTACCTCCAAAAAGAGAACTCATGGATTTCTGGGAATAGATTCAAACATACATTTTTACTATATTTTTCTTGTCTTTTTTTTCCTGACAACATGGTTAACAGGAAAATGTTTTGCATGACTTCACATGTGTAAGTGACATCATACTGATTGCCTTCTCAATGGGTGGGGGAGGGGCTATAGGTAGGGAGAGAATTTGAAATTCAAAATATAAAAAGAAAACAGTTTTGGTTTTTTCTTAAATCATAAATAAATAAATGTGGAGGGGGGTAATAATTTGGCAACTGTATGGAGACTCCATTGGAGAAGGTAAAGACTAGAGCAGGGGTGAGGAACCTTGGGCCTCAAGGCCATACAAGGCCCCCTAGGTCCTCGAGTGTGGCACTTTGACTGAATCCAAACTTCACAGAACAAATCCCCTTAATAAAAGGATTTGTTCTGTAAAACTTGGGATTCAGTCAGAAGGCCAAATCCAAAGACCTAGAAGGCCACGTGTGGCCTTGAGGCCAAAGGTTCCTCACCCCTAGACTAAAAGCTGGGAGACCAATTAAGAGGCTACTGTAATCTAGAAAAGAGGTGATAAAGATCTGAACTAAGATCCTAGCTATGAATGGGATCAAGATGGGAGAGATATTCAGAAGTAGAAATGATGAGATTTGGCAACTGACTAGATATGTAGGGTGAAGGAATAAGGAGTCAAAAGATGAGGTTATGAACTCAGGAGACAAGGGAAGATAAAAAGATAATTAAAACATGATTCTTGACTCATGGAGCTTACAAATGTGGGGTCTGCTACAGCATAATATGCTCAGTATAAAATGACTGATTACATAAAGTTATACTCATACCCATTTACTAGCAGGCAGTCTATGGCAAAAAAAAAAAGGGTGTTTTTTTCAGCAGCAGTCTTCTCTCTTTCAGTTCTGGGCACCGCATTTTTAAGACACTGAAAAACTGGAGACTGTCCAAAGGAGGTAGATAAGGATGGTAAGGGGCCCTGGATTCACTAGATATGAGGATCTATTGAAGGAACTGGACGCGTTTATCATAGAGAAAAGATTCAAGAGGACATGACGACTATGGTCAAGTATTTAAAGGGCTATCATATTTAAGGGGAAGATTACACTTGCTCTGCTTGGCCCTAGAGGGCAGAACTAGAACCAACAGGTGGAAGCTGCAAAGAGTCCAATGTAGGCTCAACATCAGGAAAAACTACCTAATAATTAGTGCTGTCCAAAATGGAAGGGCACACCTCAAGTAGCAGCAAACTCTACCTCCTTAGAGGTCTTGAAGCAGAGACTGGATGGCCACTTGTCATGTGCATTACCCTGATTGGGGATTCCTTTGTGTACAGGGTGTACCAGACAGCCACTGAAGTACCTTCTAACTCTCAAATTCTGTGATTCTGACTGTACCACTGTTACCTGCCTGCTGGCTTTCCTACCTAAAACAGTACAGACAAATATGTCTAGAAGGGGACTTTCTTCATTCCACTAAGCCTTTTTTCTGCCAATTTATTAGCATACAAAAGTGTATATCATGTATTAGGTATCTAATGTGTACAGGAAGAGTAAGAAAGGAGTGTGAGACAAAGAAATGTACATATTATCTCAGATGTGTTCCAATCACCTTCTCTAATCAAGAAACTAAGATTCTCCAAAGGCAGTGCAAGACTCAATTCGATTATCTGGTTGCCATGTCATACTTTTTACTCATTTTGATCTTTCATTCCATTAACACTTCCAGACCTTTTCACAACAACTGTGACCTAACCACACCTTCAACTTCCTGTACTTGTGAAGCCAAGTTTTAAACTTTACATTTATCCCTATTAACTTCCATTTTATTATATTATGGCCCATTGAGTGCTCCTACAAACATCTTTTTTAATCTTGACTGTCATTCAGTGTTAGTTATCTCTCGCATAACCATATCATATGATAATCTCATATACACCCCCTCAATTCCTTTTCTCATAGTAAAATTCATACCCACTCTTTAAAGCCAAACCAAATGTTGCCACCTCCTTCATGAAGCCTCCCTGGTCTTTTCCTTCAACTTACCAAAGCACCTTCTTTGCACCTCCCTAATATCCTTACATTTATATTAGTTATATTTGAATTTGTCACATTATCCCACTAGACTGTGAACTTCTTGGACTTCCAGTAACTAAGCATAGAATTCCATACACAATTAGCAAACTGATTAAATAACATTTGTTGAATTGTATTTAAAATATTATGTATGACTATCACAGAAATTTCTGTCCTTGAGGAACCAAGAATAAAAGGACAACAAACTAGAAAGATTAGGCATAGTCTTTAAGGAAAAACCAGAATGTACTAAATACTCTAGGTCTAACATTTATTACTTTATATTCATAATTCTATTTCATACTTCAAATGAAAAAGAGTTAGGCAATAAGAACTAGAGGTAATTAATGCAAAGAAGCAAATTTGATCTCAGTTACAACTGAGACTTGGTTATCACTGAAACTCATAACTGGAATATAGCTCTAGATCGGTATACTTTTTTCAAAAGAAACTGGGTAACTCACATGAGAAAATCCAGAAAGCAAAGCAGGGGAAGTACTATGGAAAACATTTGGGTGTAGGTCAGTTGAAGGAAAAACAGAAGCAATTTTGTTATTAGACTAACAGACCACCTAAACAGAAAGAAGAAATAAATGATTAAGTTTAAGAAACAGATCACAAGCGTGGCACAGAGCCAGAGGCTTCAATTATTCTGATGGCTACTAAAGTTCTCTCTCTGCCCATTCAAGCAACTACTAACCTTTTTACTTTGTCTTATTGATAATTTCAGTCTTTAAAAGGTGGAGGAACCAATAAGGGGAAATTCTATTCTGAATCTGATTCTCACTATCACAGAAAAACTGATTGCTGGAGTGAAAATGATGGGGTACCCTGGGGAGAAGTGATCACTCCCTCCTAGAATTTGTGATAAAGAGAGGAAAATCCAATTATAGTCTCTTATGCCTACTCAAAATTGGGGAGGGGTGGGGAAAGAGGGAGGAGACTTTCAACTAGTCAGAAAAAGGAAAGGATTAAAATTGAGGATTTTATGGATTAAAATTCTACAGGGATAGGGCAGATAGGTACTTAGGTTAAAAAACTCAAGTGTACATTTGTACATAATATTTTTTGAATTGTATTTCAAATACTATGTATGACTATCATGTAAATCTTTGTCCTTGTCAAGTAAATAGAGCACTGGCTCTGGAGTCAGGAGGACCCGAGTTCAAATCACACCTCAGACACTTAACACTTAGTAGCCATGTGATCTTGAGCAAGTCACTTAACCCCAATTGCCCTACCTTTCCCCCTCCAAAAAGCAAAAATAAATAAATAAATTCCACAGGGAAAGCCTAGGAGAAATGAGAAATGATCAAGAATGAAATACTTTAGATATAAAAGGGAACAATACCAATGAAGAAAAATGAGTATTATCTAAAAAGGTTGATACGGACAGACAGGTAACTCCCCCACAAACTCAGATTTTTGAAAAATAAATGTATAGAAGATGACTATAAGAATATGACACAACCCCATAGAAAAAGTGCTACAGTAGCATGTGAGGCTGGTGAAGGAAGATAAAGACAACGAATAGGAGTAGGGGGAGGGGGATTGTTGAGCTATACTGGAGAAAAAAGAGGATGAAAGAAGGCATAGGTCATCTCTCCTTGGAACTTCAAGCAGTCATGATAACAGCCAAGTATCAAGAGAGAACAAAGCAGAGTTCAATTCTTATTTTGCTTACTTTCTGTGCCAAGATGAATGACCTTTGCACTAGAAATGACAATTAAAATAGCTCACAGGGAGCTAATATCTGCAATAAGTGAAGGGGACTGTAAGAGCATTTAGTTGCCCTTGATGGATTCAAGTCACTGAGCTCCAACAAACTACATACTTAGGTACTAAGATAACTAGTAGATATGACTGCTAAGCCACTGTCAGTAATATATTTATCTGAAAGATCATGGAAAGCATAAGAGGCACCACAAGACTGGAGAAGGGTAACTATCTTAATTTTCAAAAAAAGGAAAGAGAATATTTTGCAAACTACAGGTTAATGAGCTTGGCTTTGACTCCTAAGAAAATTGTAGGACAAATCATTAAAAAGATAGCTAGTAAAGCTCTATTAAGGGAAGTGGTGATTACAAAGAGTCAACATGGCTTCTTCAGGAACAGGTCATGCCAGACTGACCTTATTTCCTTTTTTGATAGGGTTACTCAACCGGTAGATCAGGGGAATCCTGTAGCTACAGTATACCTAGATTCTATGAAAACATTTACTAAATAAAGTATGTCATATCATTCTGTGAAGATGGAAAAATATAAATCAAGCAATACCATTAAGAGAGATTCAGAACTGAATGACCAGCCAGACTCCAAGAGCAGTTGTTAATGGTTCAGTATCAACATGGCAGGACGTCTCCAGTAGGGTCCATTAGGGATCTGCAACTACAGATAAGGTTTAGATGTTGTGTTCATCAAATATGCGCAAAACTTCAAAAGACAGGATGATGGGATTAAGATCTAAAAAGATCTTGACATGCTGGGCAGTAGACTGAATCAAAGATGAAATTGAACAGAGATAAAGGTTCCAAATTAGGTTCCAAAAAAATCAACTTCACAGGTAGAGAATAAGGAAAACATGGCTAGACAGCAGTCTGTCTAAAAAAGATCTGGGGATTTTAGTGGAATGCAAACTCAATATGAGTCAGCAGTATGAAGTGGCAGCCAAAAAAGCTAATGCAATCTTGGGTTGCATTAAGAGAGGCATGGTTTCCAGGAATAAGGTGTCCAACAGCTCTGCCCAAAGCTAGACCACATCTAGAGTACAGTATTCAATTCTTGGCACTACAGTTTAAGAAAGAAATTAATAAGTCATATAATGGTGAAGGGCCTTGAAACCATATTATATGAGGATGAGGTGAAGGAACTAGGGGCGTTTATTTAGTCTCAAGATGATTCTGGGAGGACAGGATAGTTCTAATAAGTTATTTTAAGTTCCAACTTATCAAATGGAAAAAGAATTAGACTTGTTCTATTTGGCCCCCAAGGGCAGGACCAGTAACACTGGGTAGAAGTTGCCTATAGGTAAATTCAGACATGATGTCAAAAAAAAAAATCCTCCTATAAAAATAAGAGTGGCTCAAAATTGGAAAGGACTGCCAAAAGAGGTGGCAGTATTAGAAGCCTTCAAAAATTAGATGACCACTAAGGTAAGTTATAGTGGGAATGCCTTTTGAGTATGAGATAGACTAGGTAGCCACTAAGGCCCTTATGACACATCAAATTCTGTGAAAAATCCATCTCAGTAAGAAAAGTCATCTCACCTGTGTGGATAGTACTAAAAGTACTTTAAGTTGCAAGCTAGGTGGTGCAGTGAAGGTGCTGGGCCCGGAGTAAGGAAGACCCAAGTTAAAATCCAGCCTCATACACTTATTCCCAGTAACCATGGACAATTCAGGCATTTACTCACTGTGTGACCCTAGGCAACTCAACTTCTATTTAGCTCAGTTTTCTCAACTGTAAAGGGGATAATAAAGAACCTACCTAGCAAGGTTGTTGTGAGGATCAAATGATATAAAGTGCCTGGCACAGAGCAGGCACTTTACAAATGTTTATTCCATTCCCCTAATGCCACTCTCCTTTGGTGTGAATACTGCAAAAATACTCAAAACTAAAATAGGCATTTGGTTACAATTTGGGGGGTACCAGATCCACAAATTCATCAGGATAAGGATTCGTAGTATAGAAACTCCCTCTATCAATGCATATTTAAAACTGTTCTGTAACTTAAAGCCTGTAGCACTAAGATTATAAAGTACACAAAAATATACCCAAACTACTTTCTATATAGTTATTTAAAAGTTACTACCCCAAGATAGATTTTACAGATCGAATTAATTTAAATCACTAATCACAAAGAATCGATTTAATATACTTTGTCTACAAAAATGTTCATTCTTGTTGAATAAAATCTTAATATAATCTTTATAATTCAGAATGACACTGGTTTTATTTTTACAAAGTAAGCAGTATACATAGTAAAACATTTATTCAGATTTTAAGATTACTTATGTAGCTACATCAGAGAGCTAAATGGTTATTTTTTTTTACTAACACACATTGATTCTGAAAGTCACTGAGAAGTGCAACCATCCGGTAGAAAATGTTACTATTGATGGTATAAGTATTTGTACTGAACCACCAGACAGACAATCATCTCCAAAAGCAACAGACAGGCAAATTGTTTTTAATTTTTTTTTTAAATTCAATAAACATTTATTAGAGATGGCTTGTGAGCTGGGTACTGGATGACATATAGAGTCTGTGCCCCCATACGTGTCAGAAAAAAAGATGATAGTAACAAGACTTTGAGAGAGAAATTAATAATGGATTACATTTATATGGTACTTCATATTTATGAAATGTTTTATATACATAAACAAATAACTATCCTAGGATACATCAATGCAAAAGAAAACAAGTGAAGCTCCTGGGGCTCTCTCTTGCCTTTCAGATAAAATAGAGACTTCTCTATTAAAATTTAAAGTCTTTCGTAGTCTTTTCACAGTCTGCCTTTCTAGTCTTACTGTATGTTATTATCAAATTGTTTTTAATTGAGAGTAAGCCTGTGTATTCTAAAACTTAAATATTTATTTTAACAAAACATCCTAAATTTTTAGTAATTTTACCTAGCAATGATTTTGACTAAAACAAAAACTAAGAGTATTATTTCACTGAGGTCAACAAAAACATTTAAAAATCTCCCTATTGGTTTATATAACTTGTCTTCTTTTTATTCATAAAATGAGGACAAGCTTTCTTACTCATCCAAATGATTCCTTTCTTTTAGAATGAATTAATGCAAAGGAAGAAAACATTACTCCTATAATCTACAGAATTTGCTACTAAAAACTGGATTTTTTAAAACTCCATCAGACTGTGGTAAATCCCAAAAGCTTACATAATTTTAAAGATCATATTTTTTGAAAGTTATCAGAAAATTCGTCTGAATGATTCACCTTTCACCCTGAAACTGTTTAATCTAGTGTTACATAGTTACATAGAAAAATACAAGTGATTTACATATTATATTGCATGATCATCTATGATTTGAGATTTTAAAAGTATATACTCTTTAAAATGACTGTTGTTAAAAAAAAGCATAACATAAGAAAATTTAATTAAAAATTTTAAAGCCCAAGACTTAAATTCTTATGTACACTATTATCTATTCTTCACCTTTCATAATACTTAAAAACAAACATTTCAGATGCCAAATAAATAAGCAAACAATAGACTCTCTCCAGGCTCATAAAATTCATTACATTAGATAGCAAGGTTTTCTAACCATATTTAGCAGATAGTCAAAAGGACCTGCCAGGCTGCCGGTACATACCGGCTTTATGATCCTGGTTAAGTAATTTAACTTAAAAATTACAGATTACAAATTATAGAGAAGTGACCTACACTGGGTAGAAGGTGTTTCCTCACTTGGGAATTCCCTACTGCAATGAAATCACAAGCCTAACTCCTAACCCTATCCTATTACTAAAAATAAAGACTATCATGAAAGCACTAAACTTAACAATAGCAGGATTTAAAGGGCACTACTCCCACACTGGCAGACTGAAGGAAGTAATGATCCATCCCAAATGAGATCACTGGATTATATCCTGTGCTACCATAGACAAGCTGGAAAGTGGGGGGAGAAATGTCCAAAAGAGAGTTCTTCAATAGATTTTCTTCTCAAATGTTTCACTGGCTAAGTAACAAAGAAATCCAAAAGAGTCCCTCTCCTCAAGTTTACTTAAACACTAGATAAGTGATGAAGGATAGTGTATAATAAATGCTGAATAGCTGTACAGACAATAAAATAAGGACCATAGGCATTCAGAGGGAGGAAGGGAGGGAATCGCTATAGGCTGCAGCACCCATGGAGAAAGAGCAATACAAACAGACTGAGGAAAGCAATTCCAGCACCAATTCTGACAGGTGCCAGCACTGTGATCCTACCAGTCAAGTGACTCTTAGTTTCTCTAAGCCTCAGTTTGTTCATCTATAAAATAGAGGTGGAAATAGTTGCAGTACTTACCTCAGAGGGCTGTTTTAAAGAAAGTACTCTGTAAATCTTAATGCACTATACATGCATTATCAAATGATAATACCCAAAGTAGGAGACAAAAGTAATGTCTCAAAAGCTGATGTATCATCTACATAATATAGTCTGATACTTACGACAAAGTTTTTTAGGCACTAGAACTTAAATGAGACTTTAAAGGTCAAGTAAGTAGTTCACTCCCTTTTTTTTTTAACTATTATTACTAGCCTTTAAAAAAAAAACTACCTTGAAAGAGAAGAGAGGCATTTCTGAGGATGCAGTAAGCAAGAAAAGGCAGGTACTAGGCCTAGTCTGACCCTGATACAGACACTGCCAGTGGACTCACTGGCTTGTGTCAGTACAATAAACAATAATCAAAGATAGGTAGAGAATTGAACAGACGCTGGTATTTACAGTCACTTTTCTGGTCGTGGTCGTTTAGATATGTTTATGCAGAAATTCAGGGAGGGAAGGATAAGAGGGTGGGAGGTTGTGGGATTAATGCCAAGGAAAACAAGGTGCCACATGTCAGGAGACTGAATGCCCAACACAAAGGGTAAAGTGCATCCCCTCCACTACATCCTGACCAAAAAACAAAATTAGCTTCCTAAGAAGTAGCTTACTCTTCAGCAGTTAAAGAGTTTTCCAATTCCTCCACCTTCTGCTTAAAAAACCTATTTCAGAAAAAAGAAAAGCACACACGCTTTCTTTTAACTATATCCCAGATAATTAATTGTGCCCCTTACTGGAATCCTAAAGTGCTCAGGGAACAGACAAGGACCCTAATCTAGACTTCCTCCCTCTTCCTTCCCTTCCTCTTCAGATATCCATAATTTCTCACGAACTCTCCTCCCTAAGCATTCTGCTTTCTTCTAAAGTATTATTTTCCTTTCCTAAAGTTTCTTCAGCCCCTATCTCTGAACTCTCCCTAGTCTACTCCTCAGTTCCTCGAGTGTCATCCCAAACAGGTACCTTCACCTACTGCTTTCTTCCACTTCCCCAGGGTTCCCAGTCTCACCCAAAAAAGTCACTCAATACCCCAAAACGTTCCTCCCTTTTCCCGGATGCCCCCCTCCCCTAAACCTTCCCAAACCCCTCACCTCTCCTTCAAAAGCTCAACCCTTTCCATCGAACCCTGCCCAGAACAACTTCCCCCACTTTCCCCCAGGCTCTCCTCCCCATCCTATCTTTGCCCCCCGTTCCCAGGACCTTCTCTCTGCCCCCAATTTCTGGCCAGTTCGGGCCCCTAACTCTGCCCAGGACCCTTTATCCCTTTCCCAAATCCCTGCCTGCCCCGGACACCCCGTCCTCTCCCCGCAGCTCCTGCCTGCCAGGCCCTCTCCCGTGGCCTCCCCCCGTCCCCAGACCTCGGCCGCTCATGCCCCTCAGCCCCGGCAGGGCTCAGCCATCCGTCCGGGGCCCCTGCCCGCTCTGTCCCGCCCGGGGCGGGCGCGCTGCCGGGCTCACCAGTTAGTCATGTCCAGGAAGAAGGCGCAGCCGGCCGGGTTGAGCTGGAAGCCGAGCAGCCGCTGGAACTCGGAGATAAGCACGTCCTTGTCAGTGGTGCCCAGGCAGCTGAACTTCTGCATCAGCTCCGGGTCCAGGTCTACGTCCATGCCCTCCATGGCGGGGGCCGGACACCCCTGCCGCCCAGACCGCCGCGGCCGCCGCTACAACCGTGCCTCCCTCCGCCGCCGCCGCTGCCGCCGCCGCTGCCGGGCGCTGCTCCCACGGCTCCACCCCCCCGCCCCCCGGAGCCGAGCCCGAGCCCGAGCCCGAGCCCGCTCCGCCCGGCTGAGGTAGGTAGGTAGGCCCCGGGCCTCTCACTGCTTCATGGGGGCAAAGTCTCGCTCGCTCTCGTTCTCGCTCTCACGCTCCACGCTCGCCCCTGCCCCCACCCCCCGCCCCCCCCCCCCAGCGCCGCCGCGGCCGCCGCCGCCGCCGCCTCCTCCTCCTCCGCTTTCCCCCCCACCGCTTCTCCAGACCTCCGCCTCCACCTTCTCCTTTCCCTCCTCCTCCCGCGCCGCACCCACTGCGCAGGCGCCGCGGCCCGGCGGGAGGGGAGCGGGGCTGGAGGGGCCACCCCCTCCCTGCCCCTTCCTCCCCCGAGTTCCCCCGCCCCTCAGTGACATCACAACCCCGTGACGTCCCCCGCGTGACCTCAGCGCGGTGGAACTAGCGGGAGGGAAGGGGAGGACGGAGGAGGAGGAGG
>CM053584.1:196155759-196171431 GCA_028627135.1 Pseudochirops cupreus
GGAGGAGGAGGAGGAGGAGGAGGAGGAGGAGGAGGTGGAGGAGGAGGAGGAGTGTGGAGGGAAGTCCGCAGAGCTCATTACTTGGTAGATTGCGGAATGTAGAGGAAAGAGAGCCCCGAGAGGGTCATGATCTGACCCGGTGGACAGCGCGGGAGGCGGCGTGCCCGCCGTAGTGGAAGGGGCTCGGGGGATAACCCCGGCCTGCTTAGGGGAGCTGGGTTCAAAGTGTGACTTTGCAATGGCAGTCAGTGCCTCCGTGCCTTTTGACAGAGCATCTTGCCTCAGTTTGCTGAACTATAAAATGGGAATGATGTCCTCCTATACGGACGGAAACGGGTGTAGTAGCTAGAAGGCCCTCCATTTGGCACTTTGTAGGTACTTAAATGCTAGTTGACATCAAAAGAAAAAAGGAGTATGGGTTTAAAGAGCTCCGTAGCTGGTATTGCAATTCTACAGATGAATAAACTGAGGCAGATTGCGACTTGCTCAAGGACAGAGAAATAAATGACCTTTGAAATTGATCTGCCAGAGGGGGGAGGGGGAAAAGGGGATCGAAGCGATCATGATGCTAGATTTCCAGTTGAAAGGGATCTGAGAGTCACCGAATTGTGGTGTTGTAGAGCCCCTAGAGAATAGTTCATCCAGGCCAAGCCCTTTACTTTACAGATTAGGAAAACTAAAGGGAGTGACTTGCCCAAGTCACACAAAAAAGCCAGGAAAATAAAGCACAAGACTACTGGTCTTCCCAGACCTGTTTTCTTTCTAATAGTCAACAAACATCATTAAGCACTTAGTCTGTGCCTGGGAATGTACACTGAAGGTTTCCAAAGTAAAATTCTTACAGTAAAACAACCTATAGTATTTAGATCCTTAATGATAATCATTGACCTTAATTCAATGTCAATATTTTTCATAAACAGGCCTAAATGCAGTATTGCTACAATATGTATACATATTTACATATACATATACAATGTGCCTGGTGAGTGCCCATGTAACATTATACCCAAGCTGAGGGCTAACTAAAGACAATGCATAATACAACCAAACACATCCTCATAAACTACACAGTGCAACCAAAAGTTTGGTCAGCCCCTCACCAAAAAAGTCCCAGTAACTTACACACTAGCAATATGAGAGAAGCAACCTCAAGTCTGTGATGTACCTCCCTGTTCAGGCCCCCAATATGTGTTTATTGAAGCAATGAATATTAAAACTGAAAGGAGCCTTACACATCATCAGAAGAAGAAGGCAGAAGAGGAGAATAAAAGACCCTGGAGGTAAGTGGCAGAACCAGGACTCTCCATTTTTATATCCAATGTTTATTTTTACATGCTACCTTTTTCTGGTTGCTCTTCTCAGGCCTGCCAGAGGTAATTCCCAGATCCACAGTCCTGCAGTGTCAGGGTTAGAAGGAGGGGCATTCTGACTCTCTTCCTTTCCACTAAAGGTCAGGGTTGACCTTTAAAAGAAGCAGTTACTGTCATGTGCTCCCTGGGAGTTATTGCTCATTCAGGAGCCATCATTTATCCCCAACTTTGCTTTCCTTTTCTTTCTCCAAAGCTGAAATAGAAAATATTCTATTAAATTTTTATGGACTACATACCAGACATTATGCTAGGTACTGAGAGTATAAAGGTGGGGGAGAAAACTATCTCTGACTTCAAGGAAATTTATGTCACATGATCACTGATGTTAATACTGTACTTTTTTGCTTTTTAGAGGGGGGAAGATAGTGCAATTGGGGTTAAGTGATTTGCCCAAAGTCACATGGCTAGTTTTGTGTTAAGTGTCTGAGGTCAGATTTGAACTGAGGTCCTCCTGACTCCAGGGCTACTCCTCTGTTCACTGCGCCACCTAGCCGCCCCTGTTATATGCATGATTTCATTTGAACCCCACAAGAACTCTAAAAAGTTAATATAAATATCCCAATTTTACAGAGGAGAAAACTTGCCCAAAATCACACAGGTAAAATTGAACCCAAGTTTATCCTGACTGCAAACCCAATATATTTTCCATTGTACCACATTGCCTCCCTTTAGCTCAATGGAGAGGGATAGAGAAATATGTATAATGCTGAATAATCATAATGGTTGGTTGTTATCCTTTGTTCTCAAAGAGAACATCACTGTGCTAGAGTCAAGTTTCATTGTGTCCGACTGTAACTGATTAGACCAATAGGAGCTCAGAAGGCTCTACCACAGGTTGGGCACAAATAGTGCATGTGAGCATTTGGGGTGAGTTCTCCAAATTTGCACATCCTGTATTTCCTGTGAGCTGTTTCAATTCTGCTTTGCTCATACAGCACAGCACCTTCTCTGACGTGGGTACACCATGCTGAGCACTCCTATGCCAGTGTATGTAAGGAGGATTTTTTTTTTAGTTCAGCTTCTCAGGATCCATGGCCATGGCAATGTCTAGTTTCTAGGTTATAATAACTCCTAGAAGAGCACAAAGGATTCTAGATAGAAGTTCGTAGAATCATAGTGATCGACAGTCCTACTGAGGCTGTACCATGAGATATGGGGGTGACATAATTGATATTTACTACACTTGAACAGAATGACAATATTGCTAAAATTAACCTGTGAGATTAATGTTGGCAAGATGCTTTCTTTGTCTGCTGCCCTATAAAGCAAGTAGGCTCTAGTCAGTGAGTGGAGAAACTACGAGGATCCCATAGGGCAGTGGTTCTCAACCTGTAGGTCGCAACCCCTTTGTGGGTCAAACGACCCTTTCCCATGGGGCACAGGAGTCACCTGTGTTCTTAGGAACCAAGACACAGCTCCTCTATTTGTCTCCAGGTGGGTCTGCCCACATGCAGATATGTCCTCATATGAGTATTAAAGGGTCGCAGCATTAAGAAGGTTGAGAACCATTGCCATAGGGGAATCTGTGTGTGCCATCAAGGTTTGAGGGCACAAGCTGTACCTGTCTTGATTGACTCCATTGAGACATAGGGGTATTCGCCCCCACTTCTTGCAGACCCCTTCAAGAAGGGTTGTTAGGGAATGCTGTAGAATTTGATGCTCCCATTATCAGCAACTTCCTTAGAGAAAACTAGAATAAAGCTATTATTAACCCATCAAAAGGTGTCTGCCTGTTTTATCAGATCAAGAGTGAACCTGTTAGAGGGTGGAGTCCCAAACCTCCAGGGCCTCCTGTGTTTTATTTGTGAAACAGCCACTGTCTCCCATATCACACAATCAATTCCAAAGTTCTTTTTTTTTCCTTTTTTTTTTGGAGGGCAATTGGGGTTGTGACTTGCCCAAGGTCACATGGCTAGTGTGTCAAGTGTCTGAGGCCAGATTTGAACTCAGATCCTCCTGACTCCAGGGCCAGTGCTCTATTCACTGTGCCACCTAACCACCCCATTAATTCCAAAGTTCTTAAGAGAGACCTTGAGAGTGTCCTTATATTGCTTCTTCTAATCACCGTGTGAATACTTGCCCTGAGTTCTCCATAAAATAGTCTTTTTGGAAAGTGTTAAGTTTTACATTTGGACAGCATGACCAGCCCATCTGAGTTGCACTCTCTGAAGCAGAGTTTGAATGCTTGGCAGTTTAGCTTGAGAAAGGACCTCATGTCTGTTTTCTTATCCTGCCAAGTGATTTTCAGAATCTTCCTAAGACAAATCAAATGGAAGTGATTCAGTTTCCTGGCATGGTGATGGTAGACTGTCCAGGTTTCACAGGCATACAACAAAGAGGTCAGCACAACAGCTCTATAGACCTTCAGTCTGGTAGTCAGTCTAATACTTCTTCTCTCCCATACTTTCCTTCAGAGCCTCCCAAACACTGAGTTAGTTTTGGCAATGTGTGTGTCAACCTCATTATCAATGTGAACATCCCTGGAAAGTACACTACCAAGGTAAACAAACTTATTCGAAGCATTCAGAACTTCTCTATTTGCTGTAATTGATGGTTCCACATATGGACAGATGAGGATGAACATGGCATTTAAGGTCAGCTACTGCACTGATGGTAAATTCTTCAACTTGAAAAGGCTACAAGCCAGACCAAAGTGGAGGGAATATTGGTGCATGACATTCTATTTGCAGATGATTGTGCCCTCAGTGCAGCCTCTGAGGCTGAGATGCAACAGAGTATGGATTAATTCTCAGCTGCTTGTGCTAATTTTGGCCTAATAATTAACACCAAACAGACACAAGCCCTCCATCAAATAATTATAATAGTAACATTTATATGGCATTTTATGTATATCTTCAACTGTTTGACTCACAAAACTGTGATGAATTGCCCATTATCACACACACACACCTCCGTTTTGCAAAAGAAAAGGAGGTTCAGAGAAGTTAGGTAACTTACTTGCCCATGGTCTCAGAGCAAAGAGGTGTGGGAGCAGAGTTATACTGGTGAACTTTTAATAACCGGCTCTCCAAAAACTGACAACACACTTTTAAGTTTAATCTTCATTAGGAACATTTTCCCCATCACTTAAGTTTATAGTATTAACAAAACAATAAATCAACTTTTGATTTGTAGTTTGCTAATTTTTGAGGTGTAAATGTTCACACTGAAAATTTACCAATCAGCTCCTGTGAGCCAGTATGAGCTGGCTCCGGCACCCTCCTGTGTGGGAACTAGGAAATCTAGGTCTTTCTGAAACCAGATTCAGAACTGTGCCTACCATGCTGTAACAGTAATCAGTTTAGCAGATACTTAGTCCTTGGTAACTTAGGGCTAAGTACCTCTTGAGAGAGAGAGACAGACAGAGAGACAGAGAGAGACAGAGAGACAGAGAGAGAGAGAGAGAGAAAGAGAGAGAGAGAGAGAAGGGCAGAAGGTACAAACTCTGTCTCCATGTGAAGCAGAAGGTATGAACTCTGTCTCATGTTGCTGATGTAGCAGGAGGGGGTTGGCTGAGACAGGAGGCCAGTGTATATACATAAGAATTCCAGAGACAGAATCAGAATCGGGAATCTTCCTCCTGGTGGAGGAAGCAGAATTGTTACAGCATCTGGGAGCTGGGGTGCTGGACTGAGAACTGAGTTGGAGTTTTCTATGAGACCAGAATCTGGTGAAGGCCTCCTGGAAGGCCGAGATTTCTCCTGGGTCCTAGGGCCAGCTGAACTGCTGGAGGACTGAAAAAGCAAGACCAGGATAAGACTTTGTTTGTTCCTGGCTTGGTGGATCCTTGAGCTCCCAGCAACAGAAGTGGTGAAGGTTTTGAGATGTGCCAGACCCTGTGAACTTCATTGTGTACCAGGAACTTCCCAGAGGACTGGATGAGAACCTGGGAGCTGTCTGCCCCTGAGTCCAGGTGACTGGTAAATTCAGGTAGGAGCTGGCACCATGGAAGGGGATCCAGGAAATCTGAGAGGCCACCCCGAGTTAAGATGAAGAAAAGGCCTCACCTTGGATATAGAATGCCTGATGAAATTGAAGTTTGCTGGACACCAAGGGGTGGAGGGTTTGTGTGGTTTTTCTAATGATTGTATTTAGTGACTGATTGCTAGATAATTGACTGATTAAGTTAATCTACAGTTGCCCCATGAGTGGAAGATTGATTATTGTATTGTGAATTGATTGAATGATTAAGTATTGGTTATTGTATTGTGACTTGATTGAATGATTAAGTAAGGAGGGTTTCCCCCTTAGGGAAACTAGGTGATTATTCTTTTGTTCTTTGTTCTAAATATTGTAGCCACTGTAGTGAAAACTATGTGGCCATTCTAATGTTAAGCTGTTGTGAACACTATATTGTGATTTTCTGTGATGAGATACAATGTTGTGGATATTATATTGTGATTTGTTGTGAATGTTTGCCTTGATTTGTTATGGAGTAAATGGAGTGTTCACTATACTGTGTAATCAGAACCTTAAAAGCTGTTCACAGTAGCATTCTTTTGGGAATCTGCTAGTGCATGGTGTTACACATGCCACACTGCCTCTAGGTAAAATGTGATTGAGGCATTGCTGTTCTTCAATCCTGTCTGATGCTTCATGACCCTGTGAACCCCTGTCCAAGTTGTTTTCTTGGCAAAGATACTGAAGTGGTTTGTCATTTCCTTCTCCAGTGGATTAAAGCAATCACACAGTAAGTGTCTGAGGTCACATTTGAACTCAGGTCTGTCCTGAGTCTATCCTGACTAGTGTTCTATCCACTGAACCACCTAGCTTCCTCCCGATAAAGGCATAGAAGAGGTCTAAACAATGTTATCCAAGGAATAGGAGAATGGAAAGGGGTCAGGCAAACTTAGTCTGTTTACAGATTAATAACTGATGGTATGTTAGTATGTTTTCAAGACAGAAATGTGGATGTATGAGTCTGTACAAAATGCCTGGAGGAAGAAATGCACGAGTAATCTGAAAAACAGTTATCCAGCTTGGTTGGGAAAAGTGGACTGACTTTGGGGGACTTTAAGTGCCAGGCTGAATTTGTTTCTATTTTATCAAGCAGACAGTGATGAAGCCAATCAAATCAGCAAGCATATACTGAAGATTTTTGAACAGGAGATGATGACAAGTTAGACTAAAATGCTGAGAAAATTAGAGCTGAGGTTCCTTCTCCTTAGATTTCTCAGGACTTTGAGTACCAGACCTAGTTACCCAGCCAGTGTCTCACTCAAGGGAGCAGAGTTGATCCAAGAACACTAAAGTAACCCCAAAGCCAGAAGGTGACCAAATAAAGAAAAACACTAAAGGGGTCACTTCTAAAACTGATACAGTCCTGTCTTTTCAACTTACTGTCCAAATTCTCTTATCAAATGGTCTACCAAAACCTCAAACTCAACATATCCAAATCTTCCTACTAAAAACTGGGTTGGGGGCAACTAGGTGGCACAGTGAATAGAGAACCAGCCCTGGAGTCAGGAGAACCTGAGTTCAAATCCAGCCTCAGACACTTAACACTTACTAACCATGTGACCTTGGGCAAGTCACTTAACCCCCAATTGCCCTGCCTTCCCCCCTGCAAAAAATAAAAGTAAAAACTGGGTTAAATATCCTAATTTTGTTATATCCTTAATCTACTCTAGTCCTCCAAAATTAAAACCTCATAATCATCAATAACACTTCCCTCTCCCCCTACATTCAATTAAGTCCTTTCTAGTCTGTCTTTAAAAACAAAGGCACATAAAAATATGCCCAAAGGTAGGATCATTTATTTTAGCGTATCCCAGGAGGGGTTCCCCTCAGGGACAATACAAAGCTGCTCTGATCCAGTCTGCTGTCCAGTCTTCCTGGTCACAATCAATTTCTGCCACTGGTCGAAGGTCTTTCCTCAGATTTCCAATAAGAAGGTGGTGATGTCCAAGGAGAGGGGGGAGGAGAAATATTGCATACACCTACAGAATAGGTTACCTCATCAGAAAAGGGCTAATTCTGGGGCCTTAGTTACCAGGCTAAATATATTGATTTGGGAGTCAGATGCACAAAAGTAACAAATGAATGCCATGAGAATGTAAATAAAATTGCCAAGGAAGAGCAAAGATAGAGAAAAGAATAGAGTATAAAACAGAAAGGCCTTGGAAGAGCAGGAGAAGTATCAATGCAGACTTAAAAGGAGTAGTCATGCCTGAGGAAATCTAGCAAAATTTCACTGGGGCCAAAGCAAGAGAGGAGATTGTGTCAAGAAAGGGGGGGGGGGCGGGGGTTGACAGTGTTAACAGTGTTAAATGCTGCCAGAGAAGTCAAGGAGGTAGAAGGATGTTGGATTCTCCCTTTGTCCCAGCCTTCTTCTAGGCGTGACTGTTTCAAAGGGAGCAGAGAAAAAGGCCCCACTACAATAAACAACATGTAACATTAACTGAAGCAGTGCACTTATAAAAAATGTTACAGCACTTTACAAAGTTCCTAGGCTTCTGAGATGTTCTAGAATTTATTATTTAGATGACAACAAGATAGCCAAACATTCCATGAGTAGTGGCAAGGAAAACGTCAATAGTTCCCTTTGAAGCAGGCACAGGATTTAAAACAGGTTAGATAACTTGTAGTTTGAGTCTTACATGCATCATATACCCAACACATTTGATACCTCAGTTGATTTGAACAGTTGCTATGTTCTGTATGCTATGGTTTTATAGAGCTAGTATAGACAGACTGGAAATTAGGAAGCCTGGGTCCTAGTCCTGACTCCACCATTTACTTCTTAACTATGTGTGACTTTGGCCAGGTCTCTTTATCTCCCCAGGCCTCATTTACTGCACTTGTAAAATAAGAGGATTTGGCTTATTTTTCCTTCCTTCGTTATTCTTCAAAGTGTGCTAACCTATATCAACTAGATCTATAGATAGAGTGTATATATTGACTAAAGGTCACCTGCACCAAAGATCCCAGAAGGAGTGAGTTTCAAGGTGGTAACCCCTGCATTGCTACCCAGAGGATCAACAGAGATTTAATAATGACTGATTATAATCCTCCTCCCTTCTTTTCCTCCCTTTGCTCCTAATTCTAGGAAATAAGTTAAAGTTGTTTAACTTACGCATGAGGCACTCAGAAACACCCACTCTATAAACAGAGGCTGCACTTCTTGATGAGCTAGAAGGCTCTTAAATCCACAAACACAGAGTGATATGCTCAGCAGAGAGATAAAAAAAAATGTCATGTTAGAGAATCCTGGGACTAAGAAAGGTGTAGCATGATGACCACAATATTGTAAAGGAAAACAGTACTGAAAGACTTAGGATTCCAATCGATGAAGTGTCCAATTGTGACTTCAGAGGACGTTGGTGAAACAGAAGTGGTGGGCCATAGGTAAGGAATAATAACATTTTCAGACATAACCATAGTCTGTTTTGCTTGACAATACTTAAGTTACAAGGTTACGAGAGAAGGTCAAATAGGAGCTGGAGGGAGGAGAAGGATTCACTGGGAGTATAAGGATGATAGGTAAAAATAAAAAAATATAAGTAAAACTTTAAAAAAATAGAAAGTGGTGATAGCTACAAAAGTAAGTCAATTTATTAAGTGCCTTACTATGTTCTAAAGACTGTGCTAAGTTTGGGGGATATAAAAAGAGGCAAAAGACAATTCCTGCCCTCAGGGAGCTTACAATCTGATCAGTCAGGGAGACAACATGAAAACAAATATAGCTAAAGCAAGCTATACGTAATGAAAGGAAAATAATTAATAGAGGAAAGGCATTGGAATTAAGAAGAGGGACTCTGTAAAATTTCTGTTGAGATAGCTAGATTTCAAAGTTAAGCTGCTGCTTTTCATCCAGACATAAACAGACCATGAACTCAGGGGGGATTTAGAAGAGAGAGATCCCTGTGGATTGGCCTAGTCACAAAAAAGAAGATTTCATGCAGAACCCAAAAGGGTTGACTCTTTAGAATGTGAGGACCAGTAGGGACAAGGGGACACATTACATAGCAAAGCCTTCTGCAAAGTGTCTCAAAAGCTCTAAGCAAGGCACTCTGCCCTCTCAGGCTGCCAAGCACATGCTAAATATAAATATAAAATCTGGTTGGCTTTGCAGCTTGTTTCTTCTCAGATAAGGTATTGGACCCACACACAACAATCGCAGGATTAATTCTTTAGAAATGTCCTGGATCTGCCAATTGAGACCTTAAAAAGGTGCTCAGAGATAATGTTTGGTTTCCTACTTAAATTAATGGCAGTATGAGGTGATGTTTATTTTTATTATTACTGTTGCTAAAAATAATAACAGTTGACTCATAAAGTGCTCTGTTTGCAAGGCATATACTTGATTTCAATTGATCTTTCAGGAAACTGAGTTTCGCCAGGGTTAAGTGACTTGCCCAGGGTCACACCATTATCATGCTAAGTCAGAATTCAAATCCACAGTGACTCCAAATTCAGTATACAATCCACTTGGCCATACTGCTTCTCAAAACTAACATTCACTTAGTGTTTGAAAGTTTGTGGAAAGGGTGTGACCAGGAAAAATCTGATTACTTAGCCAGGTTAAAGATGAGGCCTTTGTTCTGGTTTTGAAGATGTCTCCTCCATACAAAGGGTAAACATCCCTCTTTAGCACAAAAATTGAGGCTCTGATCCCATATCCTTGATAAGATATGAAAAATAAACACCCTTCCCCTGGTGCTAACTAGCTGTGCTAGATGGATGAAAAGCATACCTACCTACTCTGGCAGAAAGGTGGTGCATGGAAAGGTAGGTAGAGAATGAGGCACACATTGTCAGAGATGCCTTCTTTGCTTGGTTTTTTATTGTTCGGTCATTCAGTCATGTCCAACATGGATGCCATGGACCATGGTGTCCCAGGCCTTTCTATCCTCTACTATCTCTCAAAGTCTGCCCAAGTTCATGTTTGTTGTTTTGTGATACTATCTATTCATCTCACCTTCTAACTTCCCCTTTTTCTTTTGCCTTCAATCATTCCCAACATCTGGATCTTTTCCAATGAGTCCTGTCTTCTCATCAAATCAGTCAATGCTTAAATTAATTCAGTTTATTCACTGGAAGGTCAAATACTGAAGCTGAAGGCATAGTGTTTAAGCTTCAGATTCAATATTTGACCTTCCAGTGAATAATCCAAATTAATTTCTTTAAGTATTGACTCGTTTGATCCCTTTGCTGTCCAAGAGACTCTCAAAAGTCTTCTCCATCAACATAATTCAAAAGTAACAATTCTGTGGTTGCTCAGTTTATAGTCCAACTCTCACAGCCATACATCTCTACTGGAAGAACCATCGACTTATGGACCTTTGTCCTCAAGGTAATGTCTCTTGCTTTAACTATTTAGTCAATCAACAAGCATTTATTAAGCATTTATTCTGTGACAGGCACCATGCAAAGCATTAGAGAATAAAGAAAAACAAAAATCAGGTTCCTGCTGTCAACTACCTCACGGAGACAACATGCAAATGACTGTGTAACTGTATATGCAGCATGATTGGAAGAGGGAAGGGACGGGGGGTGGGAAGGGCAGGAGGAACCACTAGGAAGACATTTCACAGAAGGTGAGATTGAGTTGAGTCTTGAAATAAGTCAGAGAAGCTAAGAATCAGATATGAGGAGGGAGAGCGCTCCAGGATTGTGGGGAAAGTCAGTGCAAATGCATAGCATTAGGAGATGGAGTGTTGTATGTGAAGAACTGCAAGTAAGCTGGTGTTTCTGGGTAGAATTCATGAGAGAACTAAAGCATAAGAAAACTGGAAAGATAGGAAGGAGCAAGGTTGGGAAGAACTTTAAATGGCCCTTTGGATATTCTACAGACATCTTGAACCTGACATACCCAAAACTGAATTCATTACTCTCTCTCCATCCCCAAACTCTCCCCTCTTCCTTTTTTTGCTGTTGTTGTCAAGGGGCAGCACCATCCTCACAGTACTCCAGGCTCAGAACCTATGTGTCAATCTCTGTTCCTCACTCTCTACCCCCCCCCATGTCCAATAGCAGCAATATTACACAATGAACAGCTGTGAATGACTTCGCTACCCCCGGCAACACAAACGCCCAAGATAATCCCAAAGGACTTGCGATGAAAAACGCTCTCCACCTCCAGAGAAAGAAATTATGTCGGCTGAATATAGACTGAAACATTTTTCACTTTCTTTCTTTGTTGTTGTTGTTGAGTTTTCTTGCATAAAATGACCGATATGATTACATGTATATAACCTGTATCAGATCGTTTACTGTCTCAGGGAGGGAGCAATAGAATTAGGAACTCAAAATTTTTAAAAGAATGTTAAAAATTGCTTTTATATGGAATTGGGAAAATAAATAATAATAATAATAATGTATTGGATTTATTTTTTAAATATTCAGAAGAAAAGAAAGGAAAATATATGTGTTTTATGATATATTTTATGTCTTTAAAAAACTGAAACCTGGGGGGGGGCGGGAAATCTGGCCATGTTATCCTCTATTCTGTAATTTCCAGGAGTTCCCTGTTGTCTTGATTTTAAAGCCTTTTATAATCTGGCCTCTTCTTACCATCCATTTTACACTTTACCTCCCCTCCACTTATTTTTCAATGCCGTGACACTGTACTCCTTGCTGTTCCTTGAACAACACATTCCAGTTCCCAACTCCATGCATTTTCACTGACTATTCTCTTTGACTGGAATTCTCTCTCTTCTCACCTCCACTTCCTAGCTTCCTTCACGTCTCAATTAAAACCCCACCTTCTGCAAGGAGCCACTCCTAATTCCTGTCACAGGTGCCTCCCCTTTCAGATTCTCTCTATCTTGTCTATATTTCATTCATACATGGTCTTTTTTTTTCATACATGGTCTTTTGCATACTGTCTCCTCCACTAGATTTGGAGTTCTTAGAGGACAGGAACTATTTTACCTTACTTTATATCCCCAGGACTTATCACACAGTGTCTGTCACATAATAGATACTTAACAAATGCTTTTTTTCTTGACTTGGCTTTAAATAGTATTGCAATAGTCCCTGTGAGAGGAGAGAAGAGTCTATACTAGGGTGGTGGCTGTGTGAGTGAAAAGAAGAGGATATAGATGACAGATATAAAGGTAAAAAATTACAAGATATAACTGCTACAAAGGACAGTTCTATGGGTCAAGAAGAGTCACTGGGGAGTAACAACAATTTTTTGAAGCATCAATAAAAATTTATTTTTTGAAAAATCACATTAGAGTCTGATTGAGTACTGGCCAACATGTGGATTATTAAGATACGGCTAGTGTAGTTCTAAGTTCCACGTATCCACTTGACTTAAAAGAAAGCAGTGCCACTGATCCCAGACAAATGTCTGATCTGGTGACTGGTACCTTATGGAATCTCACTATCAGTCTAAGGTCAGTTGGGGGAATAGGAAATGTGAGGTGGCTCCCTGCTTCCCTTACCACCCACTATACTAAATTTGTCTTTGGCCCTCTTCCAGTCAATGTCCTCTTCTACACTTCCTTTCCATTGTGTTCTCTGAGAAACTTCCTCCCTTGTGGCATCATGGAATATTGGATTTTAGTGGACCTGAGTTCAAATGTGACTAAACCATATGAATTTAGGCAAATCTCATGATCTTGCCTAGGCCTCAGTTTCCACATCTATAAATGAGTAAATTGAACTAGATGACCTGTAAGGTCTCTTGAGGTTCTAGATCTGTGGTCCTATGAACAAGTTGAGAGAGACCAGGGCCAGGAATGACGCTACACACATACCAGTGGCTTTGGTCCCTTTTTCACTGTAGAATTCCATCACTCCTCCTAAAAGTGGCTCCTTCCTTAGATGTATGATAGTTCTACCTAAAAGGGGAAAGAAGGAGAAAAGAGACAATTTTCCCTCTACCAGCCTCCCCTTATTTGTCAGTGGAAGTAACCACTCCTAGGATACCATGAACTGTCTGTGCTGCTGAAGGATTGGTGGGCCATGATGGGAAAGCAGATACCGTAGGATGATGCTTTTAATGTCCTCTTAATTTCGTGCCCTGAAAGACATGTACAAAGTGACACTGAGCAAAGCAAGCAGAACCAAAAAGCACAATGATTACAACAATATAAATAAATTGAACGCTCAAAGGAAGCTGGATTTTAAGCAGACAAAAAACCTGGGAAAGTCCTAGAGATGAGAGAAAGAAATATCTCTCTTCCCTCACAGCAGGGGCCTACTAGAAAAGAATACTGATAAGAGCTAACATTTACATGTTTTAAGGCCTGCAAGGTGCTTTACAACATAGTATCTCATTTAATCCTCAGAATAATACTGTGAGGTAGGCACTATTATTATTCTCATTTTTACAGATAAGGAAATTGAGGAAGAGAGGTCAAGTGACCAACCCAGCTAGAGTCTATGACAGAATTTTAATATGGCAGGCATTATCAGATGAGAGTTTTTTAAAAAATTTTTTTAAACATTTGATTTTAAAACTTTGAATTCCAGATTCTTTCCCTTCTTCCCTCATCACCCACCCTTACTGGAAAGATAAGCAATTCAATATACGTTGTACATGTGTAGTTATATAAAACATTTCCATAGTAGATATATTGTGAAAGACTGACTATATTTCTCTCCTTCCTATCCCGCCCCTCTCGTTGTTCCATTCTCTACTTTACAAAAGTGTGTGCTTCTAATTACACTCACCCCAACCTGCCCTCCCCTCCATCATCCCCCTCTCCTCCCCTTTCCCCCTATTCTCCTGTAGGGAAGATACCCAATTTAGAGTGTATGTCATTCCCTCCCTAAGCCAATTTCAAGGAGAGTAAGGTTGACCCATTCCCTTTTACCTTCCTGTTCTTCCCCTCCATGGTAACAGTTATCCCTTGCCTCTTCTGTATATGATAGGATTCTGCCTCTTCCCCATCTCATCTCATTATATTCCTCTCTCACCTCTCAGTTTCACCTTTTAAATACCATCCCTTCTTATTCTATTGATCCTATGCCCTCTATTTATACCTGTACACATATATACACACACTCACATATGTATTAATACATACATATACACTCCTATATAGATATATATGTATATGTATGCATACATATGTATATATATATATATACATATATGTATTTATATTCCCATCAACTATTCTCATACTGAGAAAAGTTTCATAGGTTACAATTATCATTTTTCATGTAGGAATGTAAATAGTTCAACTTTGATAAGTTCCTTATGATTTCTTTTCCTTGTTTACCTTCTCATGCTTCTCTTGCTTCTTGTATTTAAATGTCAAATTTTCTATTCAACTCTGGTTTTTGCATCAAGCATGCTTGAAAGTCCTCCACCTCATTGAATGACCACATTTTCCCCTGAAACATTATACTCAATTTTGCTGGGTAAGTGATTCTTGGTTTTAATCCTAGCTCCTTTGACCTCCAGAATATCATATTCCAAGCCCTTTGATCCCTTAATGTAGAAGCTGCTAGATCTTGTGTTATCCTGATTGTGTTTCCACAATATTTGAATTGTTTCTTCTTGGCTGCTTGTAATACTTTCCCCTTGATCTAGGAACTCCAGAACCTGGCTATAAAACTCCTAGGAGTTTTCTTTTTCAGATCTTTTCCAAGAGGTGATCAGTGGATTCTTTCAATTTCAATTTTGTCCTCTGGTTCTAAAATATCAGATTTTCTTTGAGAATTTCTTAAAGTGGGGCAGAGCCAAGATGGTGGCATAGCAGCAGCAACATATCACAGCTCTCATATAGCCACCCCAAAATACCCATGAAATAGGATTCTAAACCAATCCTAGAACTCCAAAACGCACACAAAGATACTTCCCAGTAAAGTCAGCTCGGCTACGAGGAACCATATCAGCACTGCCAACCGAAACCAGCCTGGGCCTGAAGCTGTGGCTGTGCCCTGGGGGCGGCAGGACGGGAGGAGTGGAGCAGCCTCAGGTGAGCAGATTAGCAGCAGCTGCAAGCAGCGTTCAGCACTAGCTCAGTGGGGATTGCAAATCTAGGAGAGTTAAGCAGTCTGGCCGGAAGGCCTCCAGAGCAGAAAAGTGAAAGGCACAGGTTCTGCACCCGCCTCCACGTTGCAGCTTCCCGCCCACGGCCTGCAGACAGCAGGGGGACTAAGCGATTTTTCTGAGGCCAGTGCTCTCGTGTTGAGTGGCCTGGATCCGGATCACCGTCTTGGGCCTCGGTCCTGGAGTCTTCATTATCCACTCTGCCGGAAGTAAATAGGAAGACTCCCAGCATCTTCCTGAGTGCTACGGCAGCCGGGAGGACCCCAGTGATTTGGGACAGAGCTTTCCCTTCTGGAGGCAGAGCCCCACAGAGATTTTAAAAAAAAAATCACGGACTGAACAACC
>CM053584.1:196171931-196199491 GCA_028627135.1 Pseudochirops cupreus
CTCTCATCCCCCATCCCCCTACTCTTCTGTGTGGTAAGATGCCCAGTTTAGAGTTTATGTCATTCCTTCCCTAAGCCAAATTCCGTGAGAGTAAGGTTGACTCTTTACCTTTTGTAGGGCAGGAGTTCTTAACCTAGAGTGTGAACTTGATTTCAAAAAATATTTTTTAACTGTATTTCAATATAATTGGTTTCCTTTATGATCCTATGTATTATGTACATTCAAAAATATCATTCTGAGAAGGAGATCTATAGGTTTTGCCAGACTGCCGAAGGGGTATGGGACCCAAAAAACATTAAAAGCAATTAGATAAGACTTCATGGAAGCAGAGGCTTCTGAGATAAATCTTGAAGGATGGGTAGAATTCCAACAAGCAGAAATGGAGTATTTGATAGCACTCTAGATGTAGGAAACAATGTGAGCAAAGATAGAGATGTGGTAGGCAATTGAGATATTTGGGAATGGGGAGGAGTCCAGTTTGCTAGAGGCTACAGCCTAAGGGGGAATAGTGTGAGAAATTTTGAAGAGGAAGTTGAAGCCAAATTTTGTGCAGCAAACGACTTGATATGGTAAGTATTGGGGAGCCATCGAAGGTTTTTGAGCAGTAGAGATAAGCAAATACATGCTTTTAATGAGCTTAATCTTCCATTGATACTGAGGATGGACTCCAGTAGGAAAGAACTGAATATACTGAATAGCTTTTTAAGTAGTAGTTTTCCTTCACCTTTTACCTTTTGTCAGTGACAACATTGATGTGTCAGATGGCTGATGGCCATGGAGCAGAACAAAACCAATGGTCTCAAAAGTTGTATAATCAAAATATGATATGGGCCTTCTTAAACCAGTCATCTCCAAATGTTTTTGATCATGTACCCCATCAATAAATTTTTTAAAAAATATATTGCCAATAGATACATATTTATAAATTATGCACATGTACTACTATAATACTGTATACATTATGAGATAAATATAAAATAAAATCATTCAAAACATTCTTTTATTTAATAAAATAAATTTTATCTACTCTTGATTCTCTAGATTTTTTTGACATTCCCCAGAAGCCTTCTCACTCTGGAATACGCCTCTGTCCCTATAACCTTTTCTTCCCACTGGTAAATTGCTTCAAGAACCTCCATTTTGAGGAATTACCCAGGCCAGCTAATGAGTCCTCATTTTTGCTATGAGAGCCAATAGAAAAAGACTCCTCTCAACCACATGATTAGCCAAAGAGAACTAGTAACAGAACATCCATGCACATCCCATAGTCTCTCCAAGGCATCACTCCCAACATGCTCCTAGAAGCAGTTCCCTAGTTCTCCTAGTTCCCCAGGACAGTCGTCATCCACACAAACTAGGGAAATCTGCCTGTGTACCATATGTCCATTAAATCCATATAATGTTTTGTTTCATTTATTGTTATTCTTCAACCTTATTTTACACCTTGGAGTAACAGGACTGGGCTCAATCACTTACACATGTGAGAGCATTTTAAAAATTGTGAAAGTCTATACAATTTATTATGTTAAGGAAGCATGATATGCCAAAGAAGTTGGCTAATTAGTTGTTGTCTTTCATCTTCAAAGAGAACCACAATGATATCACTATGTTGGTGTGCACTGTAGTTATTTGTTTACGTCTTTCTGCAAGGCTATAAACTCTTTGAGGACACAATCTTATCTAAATTGTTAGAATAGTGTGATCAAGACTTGGTCCCTTTCCTAGTGAACTGTGGGGAAAAGAGGAAGAAGATAGTACCTCCTTTAGAAGGTCCTTCCATCCAAATGAAGATTCCTTTCCATAGAAAGGAACAACAATAATGGTGATGAATTCATAGGTATAAACAAAGAAATATGGTCAGTCCTGGTGAGCCTCATCTGCCTTGATTGCCATGGGCTATTACAGATGCATAAAGTTTTCTCATTCTGTACATATAAAGGGGCACCTGAAAAATTTGTTTAATCCTGGAGTACAAAGGAATGCCTCTGGAAAATGGACCACTCAAAACCAACATGCAGTGTGGGCAGAGTTGGATAGCACCTGTACTGTCACATGACTTAGAATCAGGACAAAAGGGACCCAGGGTGTCCAAATCACAGGCTAGCATACGTTTTTATTAGCATATGCCCTATATCAACAAAATATGCTACTATATGAATAAAAATTTTTTCCATTGGATTTATGATTTCATTGGCATAAAGAATTCCCAGGCAGGAAAACCTCTCTACCAATGAAGAAAAGCAACTCTTTTTGCAACTTATAGTATTAGAGACTTACCTGGGACACCAAGGAGTGATGTGACTTGCCCGTGGTCACACAACTGGTATGTGTCGGAAATTTGATAAATCCAGGGTGACTCTCTATTCCCTTTGCTAAACTGCAGAAAACTAGATAATCCACATATGTGTATGTGTGTGTGTTTGATCTGTGTGTCTCTCCTTTGAATTCAGAGGTGAACCTTTACAACTTCATGTTTCCCCAGTTTTTAACACATTATTCTGTACACAAAAGAAATTTAATAATTGATTGTGGTCATTGCCATTGCCTATGGGGAATGCCACAGATGCAGCCTAAAGGGTAGTTGATTCAGCTCATCTATGTGTAAAATGGATTATGCACTCTGCAGAATGTAGGAAGCATTAGAACATCTAATTAAATGACAGATTATGGAATCAGGCTTTCACATGCAAATAAATATATTTTAAATGAATGAAAACAGCATAAAGAAAATATGATGAATAGTAGCAGGAAATGTATCTGCTAAGAGACATGATCCTGGAGTCCCCATGGGATTAACTAAATATGAGTATTTCATAGTATCACAGACAACTCTGGAAGAGACTTGAGAGATCATTTAATCCAACCCCCTGTAATGGGAATGGGAATTTGAAGATCTTCCCTGCCCCTTAATAGGCCTGAGGGGGAGTTTGAAGACCTCTCCTGTTGTGAAGATAAACTCTGCCCCCTGATTGGCTGAATGCAATCACATGGAGCCTGTGATGGAAGGAATTTGCTGAAGGGTTGAGCAGAGCCCGAAGAAAGCTGGTCAGAGCTAGCCAGATGGTGGAGGAGAGAGAAGGACCTCAGGCAAGGAGTCAGAGAGGCTTGTGAGTAAATATTGATCTTGTATTGGTTTGTGGGAAGGCTGAAGGACACTGTGGCTCTCAGTGTTATTATGGCTTCTGCATATCTTTGGTACTATGATGGAATTGGCTTACTGGTTTTGGGATTCAATTTTCTGGTATCTAACTAAATGCTTCAGTTCTGTTCTCTGTTTGGAGAATCTGGTATAGTTTGAGATTGAATGCCATGCAATACTTATAGTCACGGTCTTTATCATGATCATGGGTGCTGTAAATATTGCATTGGCGCTACACCCCCTCATTTTAAAGAAGAGAAACTGAGGTCCTAAGAAATAAGGTGGGGGCGGCTAGGTGATGCCGTGAATAGAGCACCTGCCCTGGAGTCAGGAAGACCTGAGTTCAAACCTGGCCTCAGACACTTAGCACTTACTAGTTGTGTGACCTTGGGCAAGTCACTTAACTCCAAATGCCCTGCCTTCCTGCCTCTGAAAAGCAAAAAAACAAAGAAAGAAAGAAAGAAAGGGATTTGCATAAGGTGATCCAGACAAAAAGTGGCAGAACTGGGATGATGACATCATCTGATTGCGAATCTGATGCTCTTGGCATGATTTTACCTTTCACTTCCTGACACCAGAGTTATTGTCAAATCCATGAAACCAACCCAGTTCAAATAATGTATGCATATAAGATTAGATTTTACAGGAAGGAAAGGTGTCCTCCCTAATCAAGATATCACCTATGCCCAGGATCTGTCTATGTTCTTATTTACTCCAGGGCCCAGGGTGATCAATGATAATTTGAGGAGCAGAGAGTGCTGCTGCTTTCTCGCGCGCACACACACACACACACACACACACACACACACACACACACACACACTTCCCACCCCATGCCCTTCCCTTCACTGAGTTTTAAGGAAGTGCAAGCTTACAGGGAGACAGTGTAGACACTGTAGACGCAGAGTATACATGCTCTAGAAGAGACAGCCATGAGATTGGAGGAGGGGAACAAGATCTCCCCTTCCTTTTCCTGCCTATGATAAAGACTTTCATTCCTCTATGGGATGGGGCGGAGTGTGAGAGTCAGCTGGAAATAGGTCACAAGAGCTGACTGTTAAATTTTCTGGGTGTGCATTTACATCTTGGAAATTGGCAACCTATAAATCAGGGCTCAATGTATTGTTTTGTTATTGTCTGGACTTTCAAAAAGTAATAGAGGATATGTTATTGCTGTTCATTCATCCTTTGTTTTTGAAGACCAATGACATCATAAGTGATGTCTTGACTTGCCAAGTGAATTGGATTTAAGTGAGGCAGAATTACACAAAGTCACCACTTAAAAGTGTGTCCTGCACACAGATAGCTGGAACTTAAATATTTACCATCACACTGCTGCATGTGGTATATGGGAAACAGAAAATCACTGCAGGTCTACTGAGACTCCCTGCCTAGCACAGGGTTAAGTAGCAATTGATTGCCTGACTATGGCAATCTGAGCCTTCAGTGGTAAGGACCAGGTTCAAATTCTGTCTCTAACATATTATCAGTGAGAACTTAGGTAAATCATTTTACCTCTCTTGGCCTCAATTTTCTCATCTGTAAAATGGTGGGGTTAGAATAGATGATCCCTTCTACCTCTAAATCTATTATCCTATGAGCTAATTAGTACTCCCTCAATCTATGGTGCCCTGGACCAGTGTCAGAGAAAGCTAGTTCCAGAAAGCAGATGATGGGGATCACAGAGACAAGATCAGACTTGTAGCCAGGCTGCTGAGAAGGCAGGGAAACTGAGCCACCTCTCTGAACTCCTGCTCCTCCTCCCTTACCTACAGAGCCAAACCCATGGCCAACCAACCTCCCTAGATCTTCCTCACTATCTGCCATTTGAGGGAATGAAGGTGGAAGAAGACAGGTCAAGTTCTTTGAAACTGACCCTAGAATCAAACTTCAAGAGGAAAGCTGGGAAGGCAAATCTTTGAGAGCTGGTTGGGTAGAACGTTCTGTGGAGTAGAACTTAGCCATTTTCCTGGGGCAAATAACATGGAAAGAAGAGGCAGAACTGAGTATATTAAATAAACTAAACTACTGTAAATTCAGTACCTTTGTCTACTGAATGTGATGTTTGATCAAAAAGAGAACAAAGACTTTCCCGTGATGAAGGTGGGGAAGAAGTAAGCCAGAGATTTTAAGTAATTTTATGGCTACATGCCATTTCATGCCCTATGGCAGTTTTGAATCTGACATTGTGGGGTTTTCCTCCTTAAACTTGTCAGTCATAAAACCCAGCTTGGGTAGGGGGAGAGAGGGAAGAGGGGAACTCAACGGCCCATGTCAGAGACACTTTGATGAGATTGCTGAGCTAGTGGCTTGAGTTTAAAGCCCCTGGTGGGCAAATTACATATCACACTCCTTTGCTTGCTAATTAATAAAATGATACTCTGCCTTCCTGTAAGCCATGAGCTGCTGCAGGCTGCTTGCACTCCTGCAGAGCCCAAAGTGTCACATGGGATGCCAAGTGCCCACACAGCCTACGCCCATGTCACTAAGAGTTGCTTCCATCCACCCCCCCACTCACTCCCAAACCAGTTTTTCTGCCTGGGTTGGTTAGCGTCTGGACTCACTTGTGAATCTATCTGATGGGCAGAACTAGCTAGTGGTGAGAATCCACCTCTACTTACTGAAATGACACAAAAAGACATGAGCTCCTTCCTGGGTCCCTGGGACTTGGAATACCTTTTTTCCTCTCCTTGGTGAGCTCTCCAAGGAAGACCATTGACTCAAAGGGGTCTAATGAATGGTAATTTCCTTCTAAACATAGCCAGGCAAAGAAGGATAGAGTTTCTGTTGCCACCTTCTTCTTGATCTGAAGACAGAGGACGTCATTCTTTTTGCCTAAGGAGGTTGTAGTTCTCAGTCCACTATTCCCTCCTTACCTAGCTGGAGAAGTCCTGCCCACTTTAACCTGGAATCTCAGAGCTCATTGCTTTAAGCCGATTGCATTGCAGAGAAGAGCAATGGGAGGGGTGGGTGACTTCAGCCAAAATGCTTCTCTCTCTGTCTCTGTCTCTGTCTCTCTGTCTGTCTCTCCATCTGTCTCTCTCTCTGTCTCTGTCCTCTCTCTGTCTCTCTGTCTCTGTGTCTGTGTCTCTTTCTTTCTCCTCTCTCTCTGTCTCTGGGTCTCTCTGTATCTGTCTGTCTGTCTCTCCCTGTCTCTGTCTCTTTTTCTGTCTCTCTCTGTCCGTCTCTGTCTCTCTCTCCAACCAGACACAATTATGGCTCCAGACTCCTGGAAAAGCTGTGAGTTCACACAATCTGTGCTCCATGGTCCCATGATGCTCCAAGAGACTGGATCCTATTCTTAGCCTTCTGAATATATTTCAGAACAGGAAAATCTCAATCCAAACAAGTAACTTCAGGTTAGGACCCCTCCAGCTGGCTTTGAGGTCCAGCTGTCAGTGCAGAAAGCAGTTATCATCCACCAGTATTTGTTTACCTGGCTTCTTTCTAGGTAGCATAGGATGGTGACTTTGCTCTATGGAATGAGACTTAGAATCACAGATTCAGTGCATAAGCAAATAGACAGAACCATGTATGCAAAGTCTGAGGCCAATGAAGGCCAGAGATTGAGCTGAAACCTGTCATTAGCATGTACAGGATAAAAAAGTATAATTCTCTTAAGTAGTACTAGGGGCTACCTGCCCTCTCTCCTTGCCACAGGCAGCTTGACTAATTGCAGCAGCAGGCATAGAAAAGGTACCTGAGAGTTTTGCAAACCACTTTTATCTACATTATTTCATCTGATCCCCACAACAATCCTGAGAGGAAATGATATCTCCATTTTATGGATAATGAAGACAAGTTAAATGACTTGGTCGTTGTTACATAGTAAGTAACTTTTAGTCTCATAGGTGTTCTTAACCTGAGATCCATGAACTTATTTTTAAAAATATATTTTGATAACTTTGAATTTCAATATTTTTTAATTTTGTTATTTCAATATAATTGGTTTCTTTTGTAATCTCTTATATGTAACTTAATTCATTTAAAAATGTTTTATTGAGAAGAGGTCCCTAGGCTTTATCTGATGGCCAGAGAGATGACCCAAAAAAGGTTAGAAACCCCTTCTTTAGAGGTTATTATTATTATTATTATTAAAATTCATATAGCTGTTACTATGCCTCAGGCACTATGCTAAATGCTTTACAATTATTATCTCATTTGATCTTCACAACATCCCTGAAAGACAGATGCTATTATTTATTATCCCCATTTTATAGATAAGGAAACAGAGGTTAAATGACTTGCCCAGGGTCACACAGCTAGTAAGTGTCTGAAGCTGGATTTGAACTCAGGTCTTCCTGACTCCAGAGGTAGGATTCAAACCCAGGCTTCTCTTTACTCTAAGTCTACCACACTTTCCATTATCCCCACACATCATGTGTCTGTGTCACATTTTAGTAATTGTAATATTTCAAACTTTTCCATTGTTATTATATGCTATGGTGATCTGTAATCAGTGATCTTTGATGTTACTGCTGTAATTATTTATCGTGCCTATGTAAGGTATCTAATTTAATTGACAAATGTTTAATGTATTCTGACTGCTCTACCATATACTAGCCATTCCCTCTCTCCCCTTGGGCCTCCCTATTCCCCAAGACACAACAATATTAAAATTCAGTCAATTAATAATCCTATAATGGCCTCTAAGTGTTCAAGAGAAAGGAAGAATTAATCCACGAGGGCAAACTTCATTGTCTTATTTTAAGAAATTGCTAGATACCCCAACCTTCAGCAGCTATCACTCTGATCAGTCATCCCTCATCAACAATGACACAAGACCTGGCACCAACAAAAAGATTACCACTTACTGGAAGTATCAGGATGGTTAGCTTTTTTTTTCTTTTTTTTTTTAGCAATAAAGTATTTTTTAATTGGGGCAGCTAGGTGGTGTAGTGTATAGAGCATTGGGCTTGGAATCAAGAAGACTTATCTTCATGAATTCAAATCTGGCCTCAGACACTTTCTAGTTGTATGACCCTGTGCAAGTCACTTAACCTGTTTGTCTAGTTCCTCATCTGTCAAATGAGCTAGAGAAGGAAATGGTAAGCTGCTCCAATATCTTTGCTAAAAAATCCCCAAATGGGGTGATGAAGAGTCAGACAGGACTGAAACAATAGATTTTAAAATAGAGGTATTTGCACTGTTTTTTTTTTCTAGACATACTACTATTGCATACTTGATAGACTACAGTTTAATATAAACATAATTTTTATAATGCACCGGGAAACCAAAAAAATTCATGTGACTTGTTTTATTGCAATATTCCTTTTATTGCAGTGGTCTGGAAATAAACCCACAATATCTCCAAGATATATCTGTATATAGAACTGGGATCTGGGATTCTTTTTTAAAATCTTTTGTTTATTTATTTTTCGTTTTCAACATTCATTTCCACAAGATTTTGAGCTATAAATTTTCTCCCCATATTTCTCCTACCCCCATCCCAAGATAGCAGGTCTACTGAATACCTCTTTCTCCTATCTGCTCTCTCTTATATTCTCTCCCTTTCCCCGCCCCAACTTTCTGGTAGGGTAAGATGGATTTCCATAACCCAGTGTGTATATATCTTTTTTTTTTTGACATTTGTTTTTACAACTTTGATTTCCAGATTCTTTCCTTTCTTCCCCGTTCACCTACCCTCACTGGGAAGATAAACAATTCAATATGGGTTGTACATGTGTAGTTATGCAAAATGTTTCCATAGTAGATATATTGTGAAAGAACTATATTTTCCTCCATCCTATCCCACCGCCCACTTATTCCATTTCCTACTTTGTCCCTGTCCCTTTTTGAAAGTGTTTGCTTCTAACTACCCTCTCCCACAGTCTGTCCTCCCTTCTATCATCTCTCCTCTTATCCCCTTTCCCTCTTCTTTCCTAGGATAAGATACCCAATTAAGTGTGTATGTTATTCCCTCCTTAAGCCAAATTCAATGAGAGTAAGGTTGACCCATTCCCTTTTGGCTTCCTGTTCTTCCCCTCCATTGTAACAGTTTTCTCTAGCCTCTTTTATATGAGATAACTTATCCTATTCTATCTCTCCCTTTCTCCTTCTCCTATTATATTCCTCTAATTTTATTTTTTAGATATCATCCCTTCCTATTCAACTAATCCTGTGCCCTCTGTCTATGTATATATGTACACACATATCCACACATTCACATATATATTTATATACACATATACCCTCCTATACATACATTTATATACACATATATTCCCTTCAACTACCTTAATGCTGAGAAAAGTCTCATAAGTTACAATGATGATTTTTCCATGTAGGAATGTAAATAGTTCAACTTTAATAAGTTCTTTATGATTTCTTTTTCCTGTTTACCTTCTCATGCTTCTTTTACTTCTTGTACTTGAAAGTTAAATTTTCTGTTCTGCTCTGGTTTTTTCATCAAGAATACTTGAAAGTCCTTTATTTCGTTGAATGACCATATTTTCCCCTGAAGCATTATACTCAGTTTTGCTGGGTAGGTGATTCTTGGTTTTAATCCTAGCTCCTTTGACCTCTGGAATATCATATTCCAAGTCCTTTGATCCCTTAATGTAGAAGCTGCTAGGTCTTGTGTTATCCTGATTGTATTTCCATAATAATCAAATTGTTTCTTCCTGACAGCTTGTAATATTTTCTCCTTGACCTGGGAACTCTGGAATTTGGCTATGATATTCTTAGGAGTTTTCTTTTTGGGATCAATTTCTATTTTTCCCTCTTCTTCTAGAATATCAGGGAAATTTTCCTTGAGAATTTCTTGAAGGATGCTTTCTAAGTTCTTTTTTTGATCGTGGCTTGCAGGCAGTCCAATAATTTTTAAACGATCTCTCCTGGATCTATTTTCCAGGTCAGTGGTTTTTCAAATGAGATATTTCCATTTTTTCATTTGTTTGGATCTATTTTATAGTATCTTGATTTCTCATAAAGTCATTAGCTTCCATTTGCTTCAATCTAATTTTGAAGGAATTATTCTCTTCAGTGAGTTTTTGAAATTTCTTTTCTATCTGGCAATTCGACTTTTTAAGGCATTCTTCTCTTCATTGGCTTTTTGGGCCTCTTTTGCCATTTGGGCTAGTCTGTTTTTAAAGGTGTTATTTTCTTCAGTATTTTTTGGGTCTCCTTTAGCAGGTCATTGACTCTTTTTGTGATTTTCTTGCATCATTCTCATGTCTCTTCCTAAATTTTCTTCTATTTCTCTTACTTGATTTTCAAAATCCTTCTTGAGCTCTTCCAAGGCCTGTTAACCAGTTCATATTTTTCTTGGAAGCTTTTGATGCAGAAGTTTTGACTTTGTCGTCTTCTTCTGGTTCCACGCTTTGACCCTTTTTGTCCCCAAAAAAGGATTCTATGGTCTGATTGTACTTTCTCTGCTTGCTCATCTTGCAGCCAATTACTTGACTTTTGAGCTCTTTGCCACAGTAGAACTCTGCTTCCAGAGTGGAGAGAGCTGTGTCTCAAATTGCTGGGGTTTTCACAAATGTTGTCAGAGGTCTGGGGAGGGCACCTTCTCTATATCCCCCACAAGTTCTGGCACACTAGCATTTCTTACCCCACGACCACTGCCCAAGACTATGACCCAGATCCAAGGAGATCAAAGCAAGAGCAATTGCCCTCTGAATGGTCACTTGGTCCCACTATCATCTGTAGGCCAGGAGCTCTGGAGGCAGCCACACAACAGCAGCTGCAGCCACTGTGTCTCTGCCACCTCTTGCCCCAGGTGCAGAGGCTGGACTGTCACCCAGTTCCAACAGAGTTCCCTACTGACCTTTTACTTTCTCTTTGGTGTTTGTGGGTTGAGAAGTCTGGAAACCACCACAGCTGCTGGTGATTCACTCTCCTGAAGTCTGCTCTGGCTGGTCCAGGCCACTGGTTGGGGCTGCCTCAGGTTTGGGTCCATGCAGCTCATGTGGGACTGTGCTCGGCTCCCAGTCTGGTGAGATAGACTCTTTCTGTTGGCCTGCCAGGCTGCCTTCAGTGGGAGATTTGTTTCTCTCTGTCACTTTGTGGGTTCTGTAGCTCTAAAATTTGTTTAGAGTAATTTTTTACAGGTATTGGAGGTGGTTGGAGCAGGAGCTGAGGCAAGTTCCTGCTTTTACTCCACCATCTTCAGGATCTAGGGTTCTATTTGCCATCTAAATTGGACAGTGAACATTCATTCATTCAACAAATATTTAGTGTCTATAGAGGCGGGCTAGATGAGTTGAAAGCATGCCTGCCACATGATAAGCATTATATAAATGTTACCTATTACTCTCCTTCTACTTAATTCTGGGCACAACTCATTCATTTATACTATTTGTTCCTGAAATGTATTCTTCAATCCAGTGACATTAACTTCGTAACTGTTTAACAAACAAGACACTCCATCTCTCAACTCTGGGCATTTTCCCTGGCTGTCCCTAATGTCTAGAAAACACTCTCTCCTCAACTATACCTACTGACTTCTCTGACGTCCTTTAAATCTCAACTTACAGGAAGTCTTTCCCAACTCCTCTTAATTCTAGTGTCTTCCATCTGTTAAGTGTTTCTTATTTATCCTGTATACAGCTTGCTTTGAATATATTTGCATGTTGTCTCCCCATTAGACTTTAGTTGCTTGAGGGCAGGAACTGTCTTTTGCCTCCTTTTGTATCTCTAGTACTTAGTACAGTTTCTGGCACATAGTAGGTGACCAATTAATATTGATTGATTGATTAATTCCAGATATATGTGTATGGGATGTACATGTGTAAGTGCTGTGTATGCATACAGAATCTAGTCATGCCTTTTATCTATATATACTTGTATGTACATGTATACTTGTATATATACATGTCTATATGCATATATGAAGGGCAGCTAGGTGGCATAGTAGATAGAGTGCCAGCCCTGGAATCCGGAAAACTCATCTTCCTGGGTTCAAATCTTACCTCAGACTTTTATTAGCTGTGTGACCATGGGCCACTTAACCTTATTTACCTCAAATGAACTTGAAAAGGAAACGGAAAACCAATCCAGTATCTTTGCCAAGAAAACCCCAAATGGGGTCACAATCAGACATTACTGAAACAATCAAATAACAGCAACAACACACATATGTGAATAAGCCCTGTAAGTTATCCATCTTACTACATTGTATAATCTGGTAAATAGATGTTCTTTGTCCACTTGGTTTTTCCTACGTGAATGGTCAAGCCAAACTCTTTTCATTGGTTACAAGACTTTTCCAGAAGGTTCTTTGGTCTACCAGGACTAGATACCACTAAGTCAATGTTATTCATATACAAGAGCATCTGGAAGACCTCACTCTTAATAGGATATCCTTCTGCAATTTGAACTTGATGCTGGATCTCCTCCATGATACGGGTGAACACCTCAGGCAAGTACATTCTCCTGTTTTATACCCTGATATTTATGATTTGAGGGTCCTCAAAGTTCTAAGAAAGATGGAAAAAATATGCAAAGTTTTCTATAAAGAACTTTTTTTACCATTAAGGAAAGGAGAGCCTTAGTACTTGGACTCTAATGACACAATACTGGATGTGTTTATAGAGGAGGCAGAAATGACACTACAAAGAACAAAAGCAGGAAAAACAACTGGATTAGACCAAGTGTACAAAGGGCAGAGTCATGCTGGAGGCAACACAATGGTTGAAGGTATTGGGAAATCAACTCAAAAGGTATTTGAAGGAAGAAAAAAAAGCCAAAGGTGTGGGAGGAAACATTAATATTGATAAAAAGGCCAAATGAAAGAGTATTAACAACTACTACCCTCTTTGGTTACTTTTGCATCTAAATATTGTGTGTGTGTGTGTGTGTGTGTGTGTGTGTTTGTGTGTGTGTGTAGGAGAATGAGCTACATAAGCATCAAGAGAAACTTCTAGGAGGGTATTAGGAGGGCATAGGCAAACTTTCACAAGCAAAACTCCGTAAGAGATCATATCTTTATCACACACAGCTGACTGAAAGATGTCAGTCAAAAATATAAGACCCCATTGTATGCATTATTTGTTGATTTTTTTTAAAAAGCGTTTGATTCAGTAGAGCAAAATCCAGTTTCAAAGGCTCTCTTCCAATGAATTGTCTCCCATCTATACACCAAAATGAGAGTCTTACAATAGAGCTAATCTTATTCCCCACATTTACATCTGTAAAATGAGCACATTAGACTTCCAGCTCTGAAGTTCCAGGAACAACACAGATAAAGGGTATAACAAGAAAGATATGGACCCTTCTAGGCCCTATAGACTCCCTCAACCCCTATAGAAAAGGAGAAGGAGAGATAGTGGCATAGAATGGCAGAGCTGAAAGTGGTGTTCTGAGCTGTATCCTCAGTGTCTCCAGCAGCCCCTGAGCCAGAGCAGCCCTGCAGAGGGTAGAGGTAGCTTCTTATAGATAGAGACAGGGATGCCCTGGCTCCTTTCCTTCTCCTTTTCTATAGGGGTTGAGGGAGGCAGGCTTCACTTGCACTAACCACACATTTCTAATCTGTTGTCAAGTCTTGTCATTTTTACCTTCACAACATCTTTCATATACATCTCCTTCTCTCTACTCACTCTATCACTACCTTAGTTTCCTTTCCTTATGCTCAGACTATTTCTTTTTAAAAATATATTTTTATTTATTTCATTAAATACTCTCAATTACTTTTTTCTTTTAAATAGTATTTTTCTAATTACACATAAAGACAATTTTAACATACATATTACATGAAATTTTGAGTTGCAAATTTTCTCCCTCCCTTTCCTCCATTTCCCCTCCCTAAAATAGCAAGCAATTTGATATAGGTTACATGTGAGCAATCATGTGATGCACATTCCTATATAAGTCATATTGTGAAAGAAGAAATGGAACAAAAGGGAAAAAAATCTAAATTACTTTTTAACATTTAAAAAAATTTTTGACATATATTCTATTCCTCCTGCCCTCCTCTTCCCCAGACCTTGAGAAAGTAAGCAATGATACTGATATACAATAAGCAATAAGCAAAATTATACATGTGAAATTACATAAAATATATTTTCATATTAGCCAGACTGCAAAAGAAAACACACACACACACACACACACACACACACACACACACACCATGAAAAATAAAGTGAAAAAATTATGCTTCAGTCTGCAGTCAGAGTTCATCAGTCCTTTCTCTGGAGGTGGATAGTATTTTTCATCATGGGTCCTTTGAAACTGTGTTAGATTGTGTAACAGCAATCAATTCAGCAGATACTTAGCACTTAGTAACTTAGGACTAAGTATGGAAGGCTGAGCTCTGTCCCCTGTTGAGAGGGTGTGAACTCCCCAGTATCTGACTGGCAGGAAGGGATTGCCTGAGACAGGAGACCAGTGTGTGTACATAAGAAGAGTTCTAGAGACAGAGAGACAGAATTGGGACTCTTCCTCCTGGTAGCTCCTGGTGGAGGAAGCAGGATTGTCCCAGCATTCTGCTGGACTGAAGAACTGAGTTGGAGTTTTCTTGAGAAAGAGAGAGAGAGAGAGAGAGAGAGAGAGAGAGAGAGAGAGAGAGAGACAGAGTTTCACTCCCAGCATCTAGAAGCTGACTGAGAACTGAGTTGGAGTTTTCCTGAGACCAGAATCTGGTGAAGGCAGCCAGGAAAGCTGAGAGGGCTTGCCTGGAAGGCCTCCTGGAAGGCTGAGATTCCTTCTGGGTCCTAGGGCCAGCTGAACTGCTGGAGGACTGAAGAAACATGACCAGGATAAGCCTTTGTTGGTTCATGGCTTGGCTGATCTTTGAGTTCTCGGCAACAGAAGTGGTGAAGGGTTTGATATGTGCTGGACTCTGTGAACTTTGGTGTGTGCCAGGGACTGCCCAGAGGACTGGGCAAAGACCTGGGAGCTGTCTGCCCCTGAGTCCAGGTGACTGTTTGGTGGCTTCAGGTAGGAGCTGGGACCATGGAAGGGGATCCAGGGAATCTGAGAGACTACCCTAAGTCAAGATGAAGAAAAGGCCTCGCCTTGGATGAAACTGAGGTTTGCTGGACACTGAGGAGTGGAGGGTTTGTGTAATTTTCTAATGACTGTACTAGTGATTAATGATATTTAGTCATTGTGAATCTAGATAAGTGACTGATTGAGTTGATCTGTGGTTGCCCCATGAGTGGAAGATTGATTATTATATTGTGAATTGATTGAATGATTAAGTAAGGAGGGATTCCCCCTTAGGGAAACCAGATGATTATCCTTTTGTTCTTTGTTCTAAATATTGTGGCCACTGTAGTGAAAGCTGTGATGCCATTCTAATGTTAAGCTGTTGTGAACGCTATATTGTGATCTTTTGTGATAAGATGTAATGTTGTGAATATTGTACTGTACCTTGATTTGTTGTGAATATTATACTGTGATTTGTTGTGAATGTTTGCCTTGATTTGTAATGGAATAAACAGAGTGTTCACTATACTGTGTAATCCGAACCTTAAAAGCTGTTCACAGTAGCATTCTTTTGGGAATCTGCTAGTGCATGGCATTACAGATTGGGGCAGCTAGGTGGTGCAGTGAATAGAGCACTAGCCCTGAAGTCAGGAGGACCTGAGTTCAAATCCAGTCTTAGACACTTGATCACACTTACTAGCTGTATGATATTGGGCAAGTCACTTAACCTAATTGCCCTGTCTTCCCTCCTCCTAAAAAGCAAAACGAAAGAAAGAAAGAAAGAAAGAAAGAAAGAAAGAAAGAAAGAAAGAAAGAAAGAAAGAAAGAAAAGAAATCATGTTAGAGAAAACATAGACCAAAATAAAACCCCAAGAAAAATAAAGTAAAAAAGTATGCTTTGATATATATTCTGACTCCATTAGTTCTTTCTCTGGGGATGGATAGCATTTTTTATCATAAGTCCTTCAGAGTTGTCTTGGATCATTGTATTACTGAGAAGAGCCAAGTCTTTCACAGTTGATCGTTATTACAATATTACTGTTACAGAGTACAATATTCTCCTGGTTCTGCTCACTTCACTTTACATAAGTTCACATAGGTCTTCCCAGGTTTTTCTGAAACCATCTTGCTCATCATTTCTTACAACACAATAGTGTTCTGTCATAATCATATACTACAAATGACGATGCCCAGACTATTTCAACAGCCTGGTGATTGGTCAGTCTGATTCATGTCTCCTCCCACTCTATTCAGCTGCCAAAGTGATTTTCCTAAAATACAGGTCGGACCATATTACTCCTTACTCAGTAAATTCCAGTGGCTTTCTATTAACTCCAGGATCAATATTTAAGGCCTTCCACAACCTATCCTTTTAATACCTTTCCATTCTTCTTATGGCCTATCTCCCTTTCACATACTCTGAGATCCAGCTATGCAGACCTGTTTGCTAATCCTCAAACATGACACTCCATTACCATGACTGTGACTTTTCACTTTGCCTCTCTCACCTGGAATGTTCCCCCTTACCTCTGACTCCTGGTTTCCTCGGAGTCTCAGTTCAAATCCCGCCTTTTGCAAGAGGCTAAAAAAGTCTGGTCTCCCTCCTTCCATAGTCTCTTCCATCTGAGAGTCCCTTCTATCTATTATATACACACATACATATATATGCATCCATGTATACATGTATATATGTTTGTGTATATTTCTCTATCTATATCTATCTTGTTCATATCTAGTTATTTGCATGCTATTTCCTCTTCACACTGTGAGGTCTTTGATGGCAGGGACTATATTTTTGTCTTTTTGTATCCCCCAAAGCTTACCACAGTACCTGGCATTCTTAAGTATTCTTAACAAATACTTAATACTCTATACTCTGATTTTCAACATCATCATTCAACCAAAACTACAAACAACCCCTTTAACTGCTAAATCTGATGGTCTTTTCTCAATCCTTCTTGACCTCTCTGTAGCCTTTAACACTCAGTCACACTTTTCTCCTTGATTCTCTCTTCTCTCTAGATCAGTGGTTCTCAACCTTTCTAATGCTGCAACCCTTTAATACTCGTATGTGGGCATATCTGCACGTGGGCAGACCCACCTGGAGACGGATAGAGGAGCAGTGTCTTGGTTCCTAAGACCGTTGGAAATATGTGTTTTCTGATGGTCTTAGGTGACCCCTGTGACCCCTGTGAAAGGGTTGTTCGACCCCCAAAGGGGTCGCAACCCACCGGTTGAGAACCACTGCTCTAGATTTTCATGACACTGCTCCCTCTTGTCTCTTCTCTTATCTGTCTCACTGCTCCTCAGTCTCCTTTGCTGAATCTTCATCCACGTCCTGCCCACTAACTATGGGTATCCCATAGGGTTCTGTCCTGGTCCCTCTTCTTCTCTCCCTCTGTATCATTTCACTTAGTGATCTCATCAGCTCCCATGGATTCAATTATCATCTCTATGCTGATGATTCTCAGATCTACTTATCTAGCTCTAACCTTTTGGCTGACCTCCAGTCTCATATCTCCAGCTGTCTTTCAGACCTCTCAAGCTATGTAGGTGCCTTAAACTCAAATGAGTTTATCTTTCCCCTCAAACCTTCTTTTTTTATCCTGATTTCCCTGTTGCTGTCACCCAAGCTCAAAGCCAAGGTGTTATTCTTAACTCTTCACTCTCTCAAAGTACCCGCTCCCATATCTGATCTGTTGCCAAGACCTGTGGATTTTACCTTCATAACCTTTCTCTAGAATGTACCCCTTTCTCTCCTCTGACTCTGCTACGACTCTGGTACAGACCCTTATCACCCCATGCCTAGACTATTGTAATTGCCTACTAGAAGGTTTTCCTGCCACAAGCCTCTCTCCACTCCAGTATACCCTTCACTCAGCTGTCAAAGTGATCTTTCTAAAACATAGGTTTGACCATATCACCCCTCATACATACACACACACACACACACACACACACACACACACACACACACACACACACACTCAACAAACTCCAGTGACTCCCTATTACATCAAATATAAAACTCTGTCCTTCAAAACCTGCCCCCTTTCCGCCTTTCCATCTGGCACCCCGCTCCCTTCCCCATATACATGCTCTTCAGTCCAGTGACTCTCCTCTCCTTGCTGTTTCTCCAACAGGACTCACCCTCTCCTGACTACTCTCCTTCTTCACCTCTGCTTCTTAACTTCCCCGACTTCCTTCAAGTCCCAGCAAAAATCTCACTTCTACAGGAAGCCTTTCCCGATCCCCCGACTGCTAGTGGGGCCCTCTGTTGATTACTTAAAATTTCTCCTAGATACAGCTTGCTTGTACAGACTTGCTGGCATGATGTCCGCTTCATTTAGACTATGAGCTCTGTAAGAACACGGATTTTTAAATTCTGTTTTTTGGCCTTTCTTTTCATCCCCAACACCAAACACAGTGCCTGGCATATAGAAGGTGTTTAATAAATGTTTATAGGCTGAAAGGCTCTTTTCTGACTGCCTGAGAGGGGATAACAGGCTCAGCTCTGAAAGAAGGGGTCAGCTTATACTTCTCTGGGTAAAAGAGAAGAGCTCACTAAAGGGAAAACCTTTTTCCCTTCCTTCCCATTTTCTTCTTCTTCCTTCCTTCTTTTTACCCTCTTTCCTTCCCCACTTTGGCTGCTCTTTTTCCCAATCTTATCAATTCAGCTTTCACATTTTCTCATTGTCTTTCTTTTAACTCACAAGGCCACCACTCTTTCAGGGCCTTATCACCTCTAGGATAGTCTACTGTAATAGCCTCCTAATTAGTCACCCTGCCTAAGACATTTCCTATCTAGTTCATCTTCCACAAAGCTGTGAAGTGACATTCATCAAGTTGTGACCTAACTATGTCATTCTCATCCTCAAAAGCTCTCTATTGCCCTAGGATCAGATGCTGGCTCTGGGTGACATTTAAAGCCCTACACGATGGGGCTCTACCCCAGCTTGCCAGGCTTGTTGTATATTATTCCCCTTCACCTACTCTACAATCTAAAACCTAACCGACCTTCTTGCTTTTCCTTATGATATTCCACTTGCCTTTACCCGGGATGATCTCCCACGCCTGGAAAATGCTGTATCCTATCCTCATCTCCCCCTCCTACAATCCTCCCATTGTACCCCACCATTAACTTGTTTTGATTATCTTTTGCATGTATTTAATATATGTATAAAATATATATATATATATATATATATATATATATATATGTATAAACACTCTCTCTCCTTACAGAATATAAGTTCCTTGAGTGCAGAGACTTTCATTTTTGTATTTGTGTCTTCAGTGCCTTGAACATCAATAAATCAATAAACATTTCTAATAGGTGCTTAATGTAAGAGTTTATTATGTACTTAGCATTATTCTGGGCATTTTACAATTACTATCTCATTTAGTCCTCACATCAACCCTGGGAGGTAAGTGCTATTATCATCCCCATTTTACAGATGAGGAAATTGAGGCACAGAGAGAAGTAAAGGGACTTGCCCAGGGTTACACAGCTAATAAGTGTCTGAACTCAGGTCTTTCTGACTCCAGGCCCAGCATCATGATGTAAGTGCCCCTACTTATCCAGTCCTAATCTCTCTCTCTGTCTCTGTCTCTCTGTCTCCTTCTCTTCCTCTTTCTCTCTCATCTCTAAGGCTGGATTTTAACTCAGGTTGTACTAAAGCCAGGGTCACTGTACCACCTTCCCTGACCTCCAGTCTCAAATCTCCAACTGCCTTTTGGATATCTCAATCTGAATGTCTTATAGAGATCTTAAACTCAACATAAACGATACTGAATTTATCTTCCCCTCAAAACCCTCTTTTCTCCCTAACTTCCCTGTTATTGTTGAGGGTACCATCAACCTCCCAACTCTTCTCTGTCTCTGTCTCTCTTTCTCTCCACCCCCCCACCACCCGTGTCATATCTAACCTGTTGCTAAGTCCTATTGATTTTACCTTCCAAAAAGCTCTCTCAAACGCACCCTTTCTCTGATACTGTCACCTTCTTAGTGCATGTCCTCATCACCTTATGCTTGGACTGTTGCAATAACCAGCTGGTTTGTCTCCCTCCCACAAGTCTTTCCTCACCAGACTTCCCATGTCAACCTTCCCCCAAGCCCCAAACAACCACTCAGAAAACTCCAGTGGTTCTCCATCATTCAGGATAAAATATAAAATCCTGTGTTTGGCATTCAAAGCCCTTCATAAGCTGACTCACCCATCCCTACCTTTCCAGTCTTCTTACATCTTATTACCCTCCATGTACTCTTCATTCCAGGGACCCCGCCCTTGCTGTTCCTGGAATAAGATGCTCCATTTCTCAACTTATTTTTTTAATTTAGTATTTTATTTTTCCTCAATTACATGCAAAAACAACTTTCAACATTTGTTTTTAAAATTGCATTGCTCAATGTCTAGGTTTTCATTGGCTGTTCATCATGCCTTGAATACCGTCCCTCCTCATCTCTGCCCCCTGGATTTCTAGGCCTCTTCAAGTCCCAGCTAAAACTCCACCTTCTGTAGAAAGACCTTCTTGATAATTCCTAATTCTAGTGCCTTCCCCTCTGATTACCTCCCATTTATACTACATATAGCTTGTTTAGACTTAGTTATTCACATGTTGTCTCCCCCATTACAATGTAAGATACTTCAGAATAGCAACTTCTCTTTTGCCTTTCTTTGTGTCCCTAGCATTAGTACAGTGCCAGGAACACAATGGGTGCTTAATACGTGTTTATTAACTGATTTCTTTATTTTTAACAGTATTTTATATTTTCCTCAATTACATGTCAAGACCATTTTTAGCACTCATTTTTACAAGATTTCAAGTTCCAAATTTTTCTCTCTCCCTACCTTCTCTTTGCTCTTCCGAAAATGGTAGGCAATTTGAAATAGGATATGTATGTGTGACTGACTTTTTAAAAAAACTCTGTTCTTTGGAGTTTACCAGCATTACAATTGGTTTAGAGAGTGAAAAGACTTGATAAAATGTGCTTAGGTATTTTAATGGATTGAATGTTAGACTTGGAGTTGGAAAGACTGAGTTCAAATTCTGCCCCCAAGAAACCTCCTAGCTATGTGAACCTGGACAATTTACTTAACAGATATCAGCCTTAGTTTCTTCATCTATAAAATGGGAGTAACAATAGCACCTACCTTTCAGGATCAGTTGCAATGTTTTAATGAGATAACACATGTAAGGTTCTTTGCAAATGTTAAAAACTATATAAATGTCAGCCATGGATTTAGCCTGTGGCTGTCCTCAAAAGTTTATCACACCTGATACCTTGCAAATAGCTATTGTCTCAGAAAGGTCTATCATAAAATTCAGTTCTACAACAGTCAAACATGCACAGATATGTGTGTCATTAAACATTTAAGAAGCAAGCAACAGTTCAATACCTATGTATGCTGGTTAATACAATCTTTAGTTGTCTTAAGCTCCTGTAACATGCTGACTTTGCAGCCACTCATCAGGCCCATAAATCACTCACTAATACATGCACAGGTCTGACCATGGTATTCTATCGTCTAAGAGCTTTCATATGGAATAAAATACAAACTCCTTAGCTTAGCATTTGAGGCCTTCCACAAAATGTCTTTAATCTGCCTTTCTAGCCTTATTTCATTCTCTCTCCTCCAAGCACTCTATATTCCAGTCAGACTGGATTACTAACCATTCCCTGCCCTCATCTTGGACTCACTTGCCTCCATGTTTGGGGCACACTCCACATTTCTGCCTATTGAAATAGTTTTCTTCAGGATCCTTTTTAGGTATTGCCTCCTTCTCTACAGTGCCCAGCTGAAAGTGATCTCTCCCTCCTCAGATTTCCTTATAGGACTTTGGAACTCTCTTTTACCTTGGCACATCCTTCCTTGTGTCATACTTATTTGTGGGCATATGACATCCCACCTCCAAATTAGATTATAGACTTTTGGAAAGCAGGGACTGTCACTTTTCGTCTTTGTATCCACAGTGTCTGAATGGGTAGAAGTTTGTTTTAACTGAATAGGAATGATCTTGGGACAATCTGGCACTGGCCAGATGGTTCCAGGCAATTGATAAGGTTGAAATGGAAGAGGTTTGGACTCTGGCAGAGATTAATATGGATTTAAGTAAATATATGTATGTATATATAGACATGTGTGTATATACACATATACATATATATGTGTGTGTGTGTGTGTGTGTGTGTGTATAGATATAGATATAGATCTATATATATATATATACACACACACACACATACATATACATATTTATCCAATTGTATTCTGTACCAAAATATAAGTGTTCAGTTGTGGATGACTCTTCGTGACCCCACTAGGGATTTTCTTGGCAAAGATACTGAAGCAGCTTTCCATTTCCTTCTCCAGTTCAATTGATAGATGAGGAAACTGAGTCAAACAGGGTTAAGTGATTTTCCAGGGTCCCACAGCTCACAAGTGTCTGAGACCAGATTTGAACTCAGGAAGATGATCCTTCCTGACTCCAAGGTCAGTGTGCTTGCTATCCACTGTTCCACCTAGCTGCCCAAATGGGATTATCTTTTTGTTTTCATTCATTCTTTTGTTCTTGCTTCATCTCCTTTGTGATAAAATATCATTCTCAAATGACATAACATTTGCAAAGCACTTAGCGTAGTGTCCGGCGCAGAGCTGGTGCTGTATAAATGTTAATTATTAATACTGGTATTTTCATTATGACCATAATTATTATTTAAAGCAGTTGTCCTGCATTTTTTTCCGTATGTCTTCTTGCCCTTTGGATTTCACGTTCTATGGTTCATAAATTAGCACTGAGGAATTGGTTGGCTTTGGAGGTCTTCTTAAGAGATAAGGTTAAGGAAGATGTAGAAAGCCTGGCCTCTGTTCATATGTGTTGGGCTTATTTATTTAATTTAAAGCTATAAAAAGAGGAAATATGGCATGGGGAAGAGAGAGTTATCTAAAAGAATCAGGATGACCTGGGTCTAGTTCCTGCCTCTGACACAAATTAGTTCTATGACCATGGTCCGGTGTCTTAACCTATCACTGCTCTAGGCAAATCAAACAGACTATAAATTGAAAGAAAGAAAAAAAAGGTGCATTCCAGGAGTTTCTTTTATCAATGAAGTCACAATGTAGAATACTTTTCCACCCCTCCCAAAAAGGCTATTAAAAAGTAACAATATGGGGGTGGCTAGGTGGCGCAGTGAATAGAGCACTGGCCCTGGAGTTAGGAGGACCTGAGTTCAAATCTGACTCAGACACTTAACACTTATTAGCCACGTGACCTTGGGCAAGTCCCTTAACCCTAATTGCCCTCCAAAAAAAAAAGGGCAAAAAAAAAAAGTAACAATAGCCAACATTTATGTAGCACTTACCATATGGTAGGTACTTTATAATTATTATCTTATTTGATTCTCCCAACAACCCTGGAAAGTAGGTGCCATTATTATCCTCATTTAACAGGTGAGGAAACCAAGGCATATAGAGGTTAAGGGACTTGCCTAGGGTCATATAGCTAAGACATCTTTGAGATCAAATCTGACCTGAGGACTTTCTGACTCCATGCCCTGTGCTCTATCCACTGTGCCACTTAGTTGTCTCAAAAAAAAGAGGGATTTGAAAATCTCAATCTGATCTGGTTTGGCATTTACATACCTTGCATTTTTATTAGGTAATTTATATCTCTTATATTTTTATTTTTTATTAATTTTATTATATTTATTTTTTATCTAACTTTTCACGAGTATCTTTCTTCTCTCCTCAAATAACACAAAAGTTTGTTGAGGGCAGAGAGCATACCACATTACTTTGTTTCTTTTACACTGTCTAACAAAATGCTCTGCCTATAGCGGACTATAATAAAGATTTGTTAAATAAGCTAAATAATTTTGAGAACATAAAAGCAGAACACCTAAAATATCAGTCAATCTTTCTTTGCTGTGGATGTTAATGGTCACAAATAAAAAGCAATTTTGCAAAAAAAATAATCTAAATCTGCTATACCCTGAGTACTCAAATAAACTTTTCTGTTGAGAGCAATACTTTTTCTTTCAATTTGCTTCTAAACTCCCACAGTTATTTCAACCATAGTTCAACTATGGATGAGCCTAATCAAACAGAAGAAGCATGTGGGTAAGCCTACTATATCTTTAATCAATAACTACCGCAAAGTTGATCTGCAAACCAGAAAGGCTAAAGCTTGTTAACTGAGTAGTCTACAAGGTATTGGGTTTGAGCTGGAGAATGCTGGAAACATGTAAGGGTTACTAAAATACAGGGTATTCCGAAAGTCTTTCGTGCAGTTTTAAGTAATTAAAGCTTAAAACGCCATAAACATTTTTTGACAACCTGTATAAAAAAAGCAATTATTTTTTAAAATAGGTAAGAAAAATTATGATTATTTAAAATTCTTCCTAGTGTAACAGCAAGCATCCTAGCATACCCAGGATGGCTGCTAGCACAGGTTCTTTGATCTGTTTTTCTAAAGGAAAGCAACTCAAAAAGGGTTAACAATCTTACTTTAATCAATCAAACACCTATCATTTACCTAGTTCAGGGGAAAAAGTCAGCACCCTGAACTTCAGAGAATACAAGCAGAAGTTACAAGCAGACAAAATTACATGCAGAGAAAATAACACAATTCAGCAGACAGGGTTTCTAGCTGTCTGTCCATTACAACCATACCCAGTTAGTCACCAGAGAGAGAAGCACCAACAGCTGGGTTTTCAAAGCCAGGGGGCTCAACAGCTGCCCAGAGTTTCATTTGGTTAAATCACACAACTCTTACCAAAGTGAGCCCCAAAGCAAAACCTCACCTCAGAGGTATATATATATATATATATATATATATATATATATATATAGCCTTCTCCAGGGTCAGAGAATGTCACAAGCCTCATGACCCACTTGACTACAAAGTAACAAAAGTTGTGCCTTCCTGAAAAACAAACCTCCCACCACCAGGCTCCATTAGGGGACAGAGAATATTTTCAGATCAGGAAAGGTCCTCAAATTCACTTAGGCTTATTTAGGGACAGGGAAGATCTTCAAATTCCTATTACTATTACACTAGATTAAAAAAAAAAACAAACCAAACAGGAGTGGTCATTTTCAGCACGGAAAAATTCTTATACTATGTGTCACTCTCCACCAGGAGGTGCTAGGATCACACTTTTTCCCAGTCCCCATAAGTTTAAATTTTTTACTTTTTATGGTTTGGAACTTTGGGCGGGATTTACTTTGATTTTATTTAAAATTACCCCCTAGTTCAGGGGTGAGTAACCTGAATCCAAACTAATATTTGTTCCATGAAGTTTGGATTCAGTCAAAGGACCACACTTGAGGACCCTAGAGGGCCACATGTGTCCCTGAAGCCACAGGTTCTCCACCCCTGCTAGTTGATTAATTTAATTTAATTTTTAAAAAATTAACAAAAATCACTTTTTCTCCCCAGCCATCATTGAGAACGGAGAAAGAGAGAGACATACACAGAGAGAGACACAGAGAGAGACAGAGAGAGAGACAGAGAGAGAGAGAACCCTTGTAGAAGATAGTCAGGCAAAAGGAATTTCTGATCTGGCCATGACCCAAAAATATATATCTCAATCCATACCCTAAATCCATCCCCTTTCTGTCAGTAGTGTGCTTAATCGTCAGTCCTCATTAGTTATAAAAACAACCTCTCATTTAAAAGTAGTGTTTAGTAAATGCTCATTGAATGACTGAATAGACGATCATCTAAAATGGCTTCAAAAGGGTAACAATTTCTGTGAATGTCAACAGTTAGCTCCTAATTACTAGAGGGGGCTTGGTGCCTGAACCTATGGTCCCTATATTAAAGAAATATCCCACCAGGAATTCAAGGTCTTTAAATTAATTCAAACACAAAGGACAGCATGTGTTTTGATACACTGATAAGAGGTAAATTTTCCCCCAATGGAAAGCTTCAGTGGCAAGCCCTAGGGACTTGGGAAGATAGGCACACTTGTATACTGTTGTTCTTATTTTTTAGTTTTAAAAAGTATTTTTATTTTGAGGCAGCTAGGTGGCGCAGTGAATAGAGCACCAGCCTTGAGTTCAAATTTGACCTCAGACACTTAACACTTACTAGCTGTGTGACCATGGGCAAGTCACTTAACCCCAATTTCCCTGCCTTCCCCCCTCCAAAAAGACAAGAAAAAAAATTATTTTTTCCAATCACACATAGAAACAATTTTTAACATTCATTTAAAAAATTTTTAGTTTCAACTCTGAGGTACCACCTCACACCTGTCAGACTGACTAACAAGACAAAACAGAAAAATGATAATTGTTGGAGAAGATGTGGGAAAATTGGAATACTAATGCATTGTTGGTGGAGTTGTGGACTGATCCAACCATTCTGGAGAGCAATTTGAAACTATGCCCAAAGGGCTATAAAAATGTGCATACCCTTTGATCCAGCAATACCACTTACTAGACCTATATCCCAAAGAGATCATAAAAAGGCAGAGAAGACCCATATGTACAAAAAATATTTATAACAGTACTATTTGTAGTGGCAAAGAATTGGAAATTGAGGAGATTCCCATCAATTGGGGAATGACTGAACAAGTTGTGGTATATGAATGTAATAGAATACTATTATGCTATAAGAAATAATGAGCAGGCTGATTTCAGAAAAACCTGGAAAGACTTACATGAACTGATGCTGAGTGAAGTGAACAGAACCAAAAGAACATTACACAGCAACAGCCACATTGTGCACTGACCAACTTTGATAGACTTAGCTTTTCTCAGCAATGCAATGATCTAAGATAATCTCAAAAGATTTGTGATGGAAAATGCTGTCTACATCCAGAGTAATGGTTTTCCTGTATAATTTATTTCATTACGCTGTTCAGGTTTTTTGACTTGTATTCGTCTGGGAAACCTATAATCCTTAAATTGCCTCTATGCACCTGTATTCAGGATAAATTTGCCCAAATGAAGATCATGTTTTTTTTTCATGTTTTTGTTAATTTTATTTTAGTTTGCATCATTCATTTCCACGAGATTTTGAGTGACATATTTTCTCCCCTTCTTTTCCCTACCCACCAGCCTAAAACAGCCATCCCAGAGTGTTCCCCTACGCCCAGTCTATTCTCTCCTATGTCACTTTTTTGTAGGGCAGGATGGATCTCCCAACCACAGTGCCTGTGTATCTCAAGTTCCAGTTGGATGTAGTCAATAATAATAATAATAATAATTGCATATATAGATATAGATATACATATAGATTTATAACATTTGATTATGGAACTTTAGATTCTAGATTCTTTCTCTTCCTCCCTCGTCACCCACCCCCACTGGAAGGATAAGCAATCAAATACAGGCTGAACATGTGAAATTACGCAGAACCTCTCCATAATGAGCACACCGTGGGAATCTGATTACATGTCCCTTCTTCCTATCCTGCGCCCCTATCCACTCTCCACCCTGTCCCTGTCCTTCTACAGAAATGTGAACATTGATCAGCCCTCCCCCCCACCCTGCCCTCCCCTCCAACACCCCACCTCTCATCCCCCTTCCCCCTACTC
>CM053584.1:196208104-196222514 GCA_028627135.1 Pseudochirops cupreus
TGCCACAAAAAGCCGCTATAAATATTTTTGTACATATGGGTCCTCTTCCCACTTCTCTGATCTCTTTGGGATATAACCCTAGAAGTGGTATTGCTGGGCCAAAGGGTATGCACTTATTTATAGCCCTTTGGGCATGGTTCCAGATTGCTCTCCAGAATGGCTGGATCAGTTCACAGCTCCACCAACAATGCATTAGTATTTCAATTTCTCCACATCCTCTCTAGCATTTATCATTTTGCTGTTCTGTCATCTTAGCCAATCTGACCAGTGAGATGTGGTACCTCAGAGTTGTTTTGATTTGCATTTCTCTAATCACTAGTGATTTGGAACATTTTTTCATATGCTTATGAATATCTTTAATTTCATCTTCTGAAAACTGCCTGTTCATATCCTTTGCCCATTTATCAGTTGGGGAGTGGCTTGTATTCTTATAGATTTGACTCAATTCTTTGTATATTTTAGAAATGAGGCTTTTATCAGAGACATTGTTTGTAAAAATTCTTTTCCAGTTTTCCACTTCCCTTTTAATCTTGGTAACATTGGCTTTGTTTGTACAGAAGCTTTTCAATTTAATATAGTCAAAATCATCCATTTTGTATTTTGTAATGCTCTCTAACCCTTGTTTCATCATGAAATCTTCCCCTCTCCAAAGATCTGACAGGTAAACTATCCCTTGCTCTCCCAGATTGCTTACGGTACCAGCCTTTATACCTACATCATTTGTATAGAAACTTTTCAATTTAATGTAATCAAGAGTATCCATTTTGCATCTTACAATGCTCTCTAACTCTTGTTTGGTCATAAAGTCTTCCCTACTCCCTAAATCTGACAGGTTAACTATTCCTTGCTTCCCCAGATTACTTGCAGTATCAGCCTTTTTATCTAGATCATGCACCTATTTAGACTTGATTTTGGTGTATGGTGTTAGATGATGGTCTATGCCCAGTTTCTGCCATACAATATTCCAATTTTCCCAGCAGTTTTTGTCAAATAGTGAGTTCTTATCCCCAAAACGGGGTCTTTGGGTTTATCAAACAGTATATTACTACAATCATTGACTACTGAGTCTTGTGTACCCAATCTATTCCATTGATCCACTACTCTATTCCTTGGCCAGTATCAAGTAGTTTTGATGACTACTGTTTTATAATACAGATTAAAATCTGGTATGGCTAGGCCACCTTCCCTAGCATTAATTAATTGCCTTGGTATTCTGGACCTTTTGTTCTTCCAAATGAATTTTGCTACTATTTTTTCTAGCTCTACAAAGTAATTTTTTGGTAGACTGATTTGTATGGCACTAAATATGTAATTTAATTTAGGTAAGATTGTTACTTTTATTATATTAGCTCTACCCAGGTATGAGCAATTGACGTTTTTCCAATTACTTAGATCTGACTTTATTTGTGTGAAAAGTGTTTTGTAATTGTGTTCATGTAAGTCCTGGGTTTGTTTTGGTGGGTAGATTCCCAAATATTTTATAATGTCTACAGTAACTTTAAATGGAATTTCTCTTTCTATTGGATATCGTTAGAGATATATAGGAATGCCAAGGATTTATGTGGGTTTATTTTATATCCTGCAACTTTGCCAAATTTGTTTATTATCTCAAGTAGTTTTATGTCTCTTCTCAATAGAGTCCTATACTTAACTGACTGTGTTATTTCTTCCTCGCACTAGAACCAATGAGGGAAAAGCTCATATAATGCTCAACTCCCTTCCTTCTTTCCCTGTACTATAATGTTTTTATGCCTCTTTCTGTGGCATAATTTACCCTTTTCTGCTTCATTCTTTCCTCTTTTTCCATTGCAGTCCCTTTGTAGCCCTTAATAAGATTTTTTTATCATCATTTTGTGTATTTTATACCCACACCCTCTATTTATCTATACCCCTTTTAGATGTTGCTATAGGTGTAGAATTCATGATATTAACAGGTATCAGCTTCCCATATAGGGATGTAAACAGTTTGCTCTTATTAAATAACAAATTATGTGTGTGTGTGTTTTTCCCTATTTACCTTTCTATGTCTCTCTTGAGTCTTGTAATTGGAGGTTGAATTTTCCATTGAGCTCTGGCTTTTTCATCAGGAAGGTCTGAAATTCTGTTATATCACTGAATGTCCATCTCCTTGCCTGGTAGATTATGCTCAGTCTCTCTGGACAGGTGATCCTTGGTTGTAACCAAAGCTCTTTTGCCTTGAGAAAAATCATATTCCAGTTCCTCCAATCTTTCAATGCTGAAGCTGCCAGATCCTGTGTGATCCTCACTGTGGTTCTGTGATATCTGAATTGTTTCTTTGTGGCCACTTGTAGTATTTTCTCCTTTACCTGATAGTTCTGGAATTTGGCCACAATATTTCACGGACTTTTCAATTTGGGATCTCTTTCAGGAGGTGTCCGGTGGATTCTCTCAATTTCTATTTTACCCTCTGGTTTTAGGATCTCAGGGTGATTTTCCTTGAGCTCTTGGAAGATACTGTCCAGACTCATTTTTTCCATTATGATTTTCCGGTAGACCAATAATTCTCAGATTATCTCTCCTGGATCTGTTTTCCAGGTCAGTTATTTTTCCATTAAGATATTCTACCTCTTAACTTTTCAGTCTTGATGTTTTGTTTGACTGATTCTTGGTTCCTCATAGAGTCATTAGCTTCAATTTGGTTGATTCTAATTTTTAGTGAATTATTTTCCTCAGTTCGTTTTTGAAGCTCCTTTTCCATAAATTCAGATTTCATTTTTAGTTCACACAATTTTATTTTTAAGGAGCTGTTTTCTTCATTGTAATGTTTTTCTAATTTCGCAATTTTGGTTTTAAAACAAGTGTTGATTTTATCTTCTACCTCTCTAATCTGGATTTCAAAGTTCTTTTTGAGCTCATCTAAGAATGCTTTCTGTGCCTGAGACCAGTTCATAATCCCTGTTAAGGCTTCAGCTCTGGGTGTGGAGTCAGTACTGTCTCCTTCTGAATTTGGTTCCTCTCTCTCACAGTAATAGGATTCCAGAGTCTTTGTCTTTGTAGCCAGCTTTTTTCCCATTTTGAGGCAAGACCTTAGCCACGCTCTTCCTCTGAGGTTCCTAAGCCTCTCCTGTTTAAAATTTTTCTCTGGGGCAATAATTACTGTGTTTTCAGGGTGTGTGTGTGGGGGGGGGTAATTGGAGCAGCGGGGGTTCACTCTGCCATCCTGGTCCCTAGAAGTTCAAACAGGGGATTTTTAAATTTCGAGGCTGTAGATTGGTAGTCCCAGGAGTAGCTCCTGCTCTTGCTGTGGGCCCTGCCCTCTCTTACCCAGCTCCATCTGATCCCCACTCTGCGGTGATAGGCCTGGGAATGGCCCTTGTGGTTGGTAGATCAACTTGCTGCCACATTGACCAGGCCTTGTCCGGGCGTCTCAGCACACCCAAGGCTTACCTATTTATATAAGTCCATACGCAAACAGACCATTTCCATATACAGACTAACAAATAGACCATTTCCACACAGAGACTAACAAATATATATTCCTTTTAACTTTCCCTTATCACTAGGATTTCCCCATATATCACATGTCTACAGGAAGGGCAGCCAAAAGGTTCATTATCTTTATCCTCTCTTCTGATATGTACTTGACTTGTTTATGCAACTGTATGTCATAGTCAGGACAAGAAGTATCTTCATCTACTTTGTTTTCCCATGTGGATATTTAGGCTGAACTCTTTTGAGTGAGGACAGTTTCTCTACACATAGTGGATACTTCATAAATATTTACTAAACTGAACTGAATTCAAAATACAAAGAAGAGGTAACCTACTCATAAAGAAGGCATATGTTCTGAGCTGTTTTTTTAATTTTTTATTTAATTTATATTTAATTAACAAATATGTATTAAGCATATTTATTACATGGTAGCAACAAGACTGGCCAAAATGTCTCTCACACTCATGTGTGCAGAGATTACTAAATGAGTGGGACAAATATGCTCTGCACATAGTAGGTACTTAAGTGTTCATTGAATTAATGAATGAATGAATGTTCTGTTATGTGAAATCAATGTTCAATCATCCTATTCAACTTCTAAGACTGACCAGGTTCAAGTGTATAACTAGATCACAATTATCAATGTTCTGTGTAAGGCTGTGGGATGTAAAGCCACATATCACCTTATTAGAGACTATCAGAAACTGACCATAAGATTTTTGTTTGTTTGTTTTTAAAGATAAATAGCTGTGAAAGGTTCCCTTTCTAAAATAGACCTTTTTGCTTTAGAACATAATCAGAGGAACTAAAAAGACAGGACAAAATAAATGATACATTAACAAATCCTCTAGGAACAAAGTTCACCTAGGCACAAAGTAGGTTCGGGGAAGTTCTGTTTTTCTAGAACAGGGTCCATGCCAGGCATGTCTGAAGAAGGCACTATCTCAAGTAGAGATCTCAGACCCAGGTGATGAGATAACTGTACTCAGAGGGTTTATATAGCTGAGAAAGATGTCACCTATGTCATATAGATATATATATATATGTATATATATATATATGTATATATATATGTAGATGTATGTAGTCATTATATTTCTCTTTTAAAAAATTTAGTTTTTTTTCCTCAATTACATGTAAAAAAACAATTTTCAACATTCGACATTAATTTTTAAAATTAAGTTCCAAATTATCTCCCCCCTTCTCCCCTCATTGAGAAGGCAAGCAATTTGATACAGGTTATACATGTACAGTCAGGAAAAACATATTTCCATATTAATCATGTTGTAAAAGAAACAGACCAAAATAAAAAATCCAATTAAATAAAGTAAAAAAAAATGCTTCAATCTGTATTCAGACTTCATCAGTTCTTTCTCTGGCGATAGATAGCATTTTTCATCACAAGTCCTTCAGAGCTGTTTTGGATCAATGTATTGCTGAGAATAGCTAAGTCATTCACAGTTGATCATCTTACAATATTGCTGTTACTGTGTGACACATTTTCCCAGTTCTATTCATTTCTCTTTGCATCTGTTCATGTCTTTCCAGGTTTTTCTGAGTGCATCTAGCTCATAATTTCTTAGAGCACAATAGTATTCCATAACAATCATATACTACAACTTGTTTAGCCATTTCCCAATTTATGGGCATCCCCTTGTTTTCCAATTCTTTGCTACCGCAAAAAGAGCTGCTATAAATATTTTTGTACATACGGGTCTTCCTCCCACTTCCATGATCTCTTTGGGATACAACCCTAAAAGCAGTATTGCTGAGTCAAAGGACTATTGACTCTTTTTTCATGATTTTCTTACATCACTCTCATCTCTCTTCCCAATTTTTCATCTACCTCTCCTACTTGATTTTTAAAATCCTTTTTGCGCTCTTCCATGGCCTAAGACCAAATCGTATTCTTTGAGGCTTTGGATGCAGAAATTTTGACTTTGTTATGTTTTGATTATGTGTTTGGATCTTCTTGTTACCACAATAACTTTCTATTGTCAAAATTTTTTAATGTTTTTTGCTCATTTTTCCAGCCTATTTCTTGACTTTTAAGTCTTTGCTAACGTAGGGCTCTGCTTCCAGGGTTAGAGGGCACACTCTTCCAAACTTCAAGGGTTTTATGGAGCTATTTTCAGAGATACTTCTAGGGACCTCTATGTCTTCAGTTCTTCAAAGGTGGCATGATCTAAAGAGAGATGTGTTTACTACTCTCCTGGCCTACTGTACTCTGATCTGTGAGCAACCACAAGCACTCTTTTCTGCCTGGGAACTGTGAAGAGGTTCCCTGCTCCAATGTGGCCCCAAGCTCTGGTGTGCTAGTGCACCTCCTCATGCTGGGACTAAGACCCAGGACTGCAATTCAAATTCACTTATGGGCAAAGCCACAGAGTCCTGCTCCCAGTTTCATCAGAGAGATCCCTGTAATCTCCTTCTGACCAGTTGTTCAACCTCCTTACTGTCTGTATGATGAGTGCTCCAGAAACAGCCACTGCCACTGCTGATTCAGTCACTCCCAAGGCCTGCTCCTGGTTTGCCGAGGCCTGCGCTGCACTGTGCTCCACTTTCACCCCAGTGTGACAGACCTTTCCTGTCAACCTTGTAAATTGTCTTAGGCTGGAAAATTGTTTCACCTGTCCTTTTGTGGGTTCTGCCACTCCAGAATTTGTTTTAGGGCATTATTTAAAAGTGTTTGGAGAAATTTGGGGAAGAGTTCAGGTAAGTCCCTGCCTTTTCTCTGCCATCTTGGTTCTACCCCTCTGGTCATTATATTTCTACAGAAGAGTATCATAAGATGCAGTAGGGATGGAATACAGATGCTTGAATGCCACCCTAAGTCTGAGATCAATTCTACATCTGAAAAAGTTTCTAACAACAAAGGATGTAACTAGATTTTGTTAATATAGGTATTACTGTATTGAAAAGAGAAAGCTTGAAGAGAAACTTGGGAAGTAAACCTCTAGCAATAGCTAGAAGAGTACTGACATTAGCTGAAAGAAGCATCTGGTTGCCCTAGGTAGGATTATCCCTCTAGGAAGTTTTGTTCCTCTGAAATCATAAACAAGTAGTCCTTAACTGATATAAAATTCATAAATACTGATAGCTACAACTTTTGCCTCACTATTCTCACAGGAATCATCATAGAAAAACTTGCAATTTTAAAAGAATATGTGAATTAAGAAGTGAAGTAAGAGAATAAGCTATTAACAACAGAAATAAGTTATGAGTACTGACATCAGATACAGTTCCCCTAAGGCAGAGCTGTGCTGCCTATAAAAAAGTCTTCCTACCTCGAAAAATCCTCCAACTACAGTTGCCCGAATTTTGTCATTTCACCTTGTTTTATTATATAATCTGAAATGCCACTAAATTAGAGATTTATTTGGGACTGCTAAATCATTGTTTCAAAAATGCAAATATTTCTGAAAAGGGTTAGGGGCTCACATTCATTCACAGAATGTAAATTAATTTGAGAAATCTCCAAATATTTATCCCATTGGATAAGAGCCAATCCACTAAGAGCACAGTTATTTTGAGTAGGTGAGAGATAAGATTAAAAAACAAATTTTAAAAATGGAGCATCTAAGTGGAATATCATACTAGAAAGTTTAGGGCATCATGAAGGCTCTATGTTTTTACAAAGAGGTGTATCAAGGGGTAGGAAGATTCCAAGGAGAAACTGTAAACTTCAAAATTCTGCCTTAGCTGGTCCTACATCATGGGAAACTCATATATAAATATATTTTAGAATTAAGGACATCACTATTACAGGGGAACTGAATACATTATGGGTTACTTGTTATGACCCTGCCTAAGAAACTATCTACTACTTATAAGTTTGTTTCTAAGGAAAAATGCTTGCATTCTATCTTAAAAAACAAACTTTTTGCAATAGTATCCATCATGTTCCCTCTACTTTTTTCACATTCTTAGCAGATGTCTATTCTAAATGAGTAAACTATTAAGCCTGATTATATACGTACAAGACTAACAATTTTAATCAAATAAAACATGTTATTTTAACCTCTCTATAGTCATATATAGAGAATCCTTATTCTAAATAATGGCAATGAGGCAAGTGGCCTCAATTTTTTCAGTGAAGTATGAGGCAATGTTCTTAGCTGAGACAGTGGGAATGCCATAGAAAGCCTAAAGAGAAATGAAAAGGTTTGGAATAACTATGGTAATGAGAGGGAAAGTAAATCTATCAAGATAGGATAAAAGGATTATCTTGCTGCACTGAGGGCAAAGTTGAGATTATGTAACAAATTTGTAGTAGAACCAGTCAGTGTGGGTTCATGATTTTATCCAGCTCTGTTCTGCAGCACATGAACGGGAACAAAGGGAGTGGATGGTGTGAATAATCCAAGACTGGGATATAGCAAGGTATGATAATCAACAGGATAAGGTGGCAAAGGGACTTGAGTGTAGAAAACAGTCTAGAATTGAACTTATTCACTAAGGAGCAGAGATAGGGAAGGGAAGATAGTATAAGCAACAGAAGGATGATGGCCTGGGAAAGAAATGAGGGGTAGAAGGATTACCCATCATAGTAAGGATTAAGAATAGGGTTAAGAGTTATCAAGCAGAGGGGAAAATAAAATGGGTTAACTGTTATGAAGGTTTTTCTTTTTCATTCTATGGGGGCTGGGAGGGAGGTGAGAGGGAAAAGAAAATGAATGCTTATTAACTGAATAAAAATTAAATTAAAAGTGCCTCCTCTAAATCATCTGATATTTTATTTCTTTATGTGTGTGCACATGCACACATATTGCCTCCCTGATGGAATGTGAAGAGGAACAATTTCATAATGGGTCTTGAATTGGCAACCCTGAACAGTGCCTAGAGCACAGTGGGTTCTTAATAAATACTTCTTAATTGGTTTTTAAGTAGAATTTCAAATTGCTCTCCAAAATGTTCAGACCAAATCACAGCTCCATCAACAGTATATTAGTGTGCTTGTCTTCCCACAACCCCTCCACCCCTCCAACATCATCTTTACCAATTTATATAGGTGAAACCTCAGAATTATTTTGATTCGCATTTCTCTTATTAATGATCTGGGGCAATGTTTCATATGGTTACTAATTACTTGACATTCTTTTGAAAACTGTTTGTTTATAGTTTTTGACCACTTATTTACTGGGGAATAGAATTCTTTGTCTTGTGTTATTTCCTTATATATCTTGAATATAAGACCCTTAACAGAAATATCTGATGTAAAGATTTTTTTTCCCAAATACATGCTTTTTCTTTTTATCCTAGCTGCATTGATTTTGTTCTTTTTAAAAATTTCACGTAATCATCATTGTCTATTTTATCTTCTGTGATCACCTCTATCCCTTGTTTGGTTGGGAGGTAGCTGGTGGTATATTGGATAGAGAGTTGGATCTCGAATCAGGAAGATATGAGTTCAAATCCAGATTCAGAACTTACTAGCTTACTTAACTCTGGTCAAGTCACTTAACCTATTTGCTTCTGTTTCCTCATCACGTAACTTCTTGCCAAATAAAGAGTTCTCTCTCAAGTAACTTATGTTCCTGGGTTTATTAACACAAAGTAAAATATAGATAAAATATATTCCTTTTGGGTCATGATGAATTTGAGATGCCTATGGGAAATTTAGATGAAGCTATCTAGCAAGCAGTTGGAAATAACATTCTGGAAATCAGACATGAGATCTGGGAGACATTTGCATTGAGATGATAAGCAAACTAAGAGAGAGAACACAGAGAGAAAAGAGGGCCCAAAATAGAATTCTGAAGGATGCCTCCACAGTGGTAGAAGGATGATGACGACACAGCAAAGTAGGCTGAAAAGGAATAGTTAGGTAGGTAAAGACAACCAAGAGAAAAGTGTCACCAAAATTAAGAAAGAAGAGAATGTCTAGGAAGACAGGAGCCACAGAAATTTCAATTAGAAAAAAGACCAAGAAAAGACTATTGCATTTAGAGGCTGATAACACCGTACAAACCGGCACACAGGGAAGATCTGTTACCTGGTTTTGCACAACTTTTTTTTGTTACAAATGAAGGCCAATCTTGGGGCTGGGAGGGGAGAACAGACATTTTCAGAAATGACTATGATATAAAAAACAAAAGGCATTAATAAAACTTTTAGAAAGAGAACAATGGCTTGTAAGATCAGTTTCAATCAAGTGGTAGGGTATAGTCATACTAAAACAGATTAGGAAATAAGTGGGAGCTGAGGAAATTAATGCAATAAATGCAGGCAGCCCTTTCTAGGAAAGGTTTGAAAGGTTGTGAAAGGAAGAAAATATAAATGACTACTTGAAGAAATGACAAGGTAAAGTGATTTTTTTTAAATGGTGTGACTCTTTATTTTTTAAAAAGCAAATTATATTTTATTTCCAAGTAAAGATCTGCCTTATCTCCTTGACCTTCTCCCCACCCAAGAGAAAACAAGAAAATGAAACCCTTGCTACAAACACGTGTCACAAAATAAAACACATTCTCAAATAGCCATGTCCAAAAAAACTGTCTCAACCTGTCTGTCAATCACCACTATCTACCACAAAGTAGGAAGGTGATGGACTCAGTGCAGATTGAGTGTAGATTGTGGGCATGTCCTATCATAAGTCCCCTGGAACCATGGTAAGTCACTGTATTGGTCAGAGCTCCAGAGTCTTTCAAATTTGATCATCTTTACAATATTATTGTTATTATATGGATTCTTCTTCTGGTTCTGTTAACTTACTCTCAATTAGCCCATACAAATCTTCCCAGGTTTCTCTGAAACTGGAACAGCCAATCATTTCTAACAGCACAACACATCATATTTATACACCATAACTTGTCTAGCCATTCCACAATGGTAGGCCCCCCCCTCGGTTTCCAATCTTTTTGCCACCACAAAAAGAGCTACTATGAATATTTTTGTACATTTACAGAAGGAAAGGGCAAACTACTCCAGTATCTGCCAGGAAAGCCCTAAATGGGGTCCTGAATAATTGGATATGACTAAAAACAACTGATTAACAACAACATTTGAATCTTTTCCTCTTTCTTCAACGTCTTGGGAAAATAGACCTAGAAGTACTATTGCTGGATTAAAGGATATATGCAGTTAATAGCTTTTTGGCATACTTTCAAATTGCTCTCAGAGTGGCAGTGAAGTTCACAGCTCTACCAATAGCATATTAATAAACTGGTTTTCCATAGGTCCTTGAGCATTTGCCATTTTCCTTTTTGGTTAACTTTGTAGAAGAATATGTGAGGCAGAAGCTTAAAGTTGGTCTAATTTAGATTTCTCTAATTATTAATGTGTAATTTTATATGGTTATTGATAGCTTAGATTTCTTCTTTAGAAAGCAACCTATTCATATCATTTATGAACATTCATATTATGTTCCTTCAATTACTTTGCTCTTTTTTTTAAGGTTGCCCTGTTCTCACTGGCTCTCTTCACCTCACCTCTGATCCCCTCTTTTTATCTGTTATCCCTTATCCTTTGTTTATTAGTATCTCTCTTTTTTTGTTTTTCTCTGGTTATCTATTTCTTGTCCCTCTTTTTTCCTTAGTCCACTCCTCTCCTCCCTTTCAGCTAGTTCTGTTCATTAATTTTTAAAAATTCTTTTTTTGTGTGCCCCTTTCCAAAACAGATGTCTTTTACTCTCATCATTATCCATTTCTTTCTGTTTACTCTAGATCTTCGTTCTCTAATCCATGGCTCCGATAATAATCTGTCCTTTTTTTCTGTATTCTTCCTACAGTCAAAGCTTCCAAAGTTTTCCCCTCTAGGTGCTTTCTGCCACTGCCTGGTAGGATTTACTCCAAGGATTCCCCTCTTTCATTGTGCCTCATTCTCAGAATAATGCCAACAAGGTGTCAGAGAGGACACAGTCCCATGGTACTGTCCCTCTCCCACCACTGATCTATACCTATTCTTGTTGACCTTTCTTCTACATTTACCTGGAAAGCTCCCTATTCTCAGGCTGTATCAAATCCTCTGGATGCTAGTTGCTCCAAGGGGTTTCAACTCTAACTCCACCCCTCCCAGAACAAATAGAGTTTTCAAGCACCAAATCCCTCAGGCCTAATTCAGTGTCAAGTTCTAATCTCCCTTCACTCCCAATAGTACCCATCCTACCTTTAAAATAAGACCTACCTTCCTCCCCTACCTTTTCAATTTTTCCCTCCTCCTCTCCACCCACCCCTCTAGAGGCTCCTCTCTTTCTGAGATCATAGAAATCACCTTCACTTCATTGGTAGCCTTTGACTTGATCCTACCATATCACATACTCCTCTCTATTCCCCTACTGTCCCCCCCACCATTTCTTTCATGTATCTTCATGCTACAACATAGTCCCACAAAAGAAGCCTTTACTTGTAGGCAAGGTGTCATCAGGTTCTATCTATAATGCCTCCTGTCCACCTCTTCACTGTCAGTTCTACCAGATTTCTGCTTTCACCCTTGTCTCCTTGTTAAAATGATGGTTCTTACCAATCTTTCTGTTGTCACTCTGTTGCTGTTGCTGTCTTTGCTTGCTGCATTTATTCACTCCTGCTTTTCTATTTGAGGTGTTTGAGAAGCAAATAATCTTTTCAGTTCTGAATTTCTTTCTAAAAATCTTTTAAACTCTTCTTTATTATTGAATATCTATCTTTTGTCGTATAAGGTTAAACACAGGTTTGCAGGATGGCACTGCCACACGTTCTATTCCCTCCTTTTTCCTAATGAGTGAAAAAGAGTCTTATGTTATTCAAAGGTTTCTTCCTTTGTATTGGAGGTCTTTTTCCAGATGACATGCAGAACTTGTGGTTTCTGGATTGAATTATTAAGTTTAGCCATTCCATGACTCGTAGTTCGTAAACTTGAATTGTGTTGTTTTTGTTTTTTCTGGAGGTGATTTGTGAATTCTTTCAGTTGGAATTTCTGAACATTTTCTATGTTCAGAAGTTCCAGATAGTTCTATTTTTTCCTTCATTATAGTGTTCAGGGATTTTTTTTGGTCCTGCCATGTTCTTCTGAGAGATCTATGATCTTTAGATTGTCTCCATGAATTCTATCTTTCGGTTCAGTATGGTTCGCTTGAAGAGTGAGCATATTTTCTTTTAATATTATTATTTTTTGCTTTTCTTCTTCTAGGCATTCTCAATCCATTGTTCTCTCTTTTGTTTTTGGTTTTGTTTTCTTTTTTGGTGAGGCTTGCCATTATAGATTCAAATTTTTCTATTGTGCTCATTATTTTTGCTGTGCAGGACATAAACTCTGCTCCCATAATTCTCATTTCTCTTTTAAACCACTCAGGAAAAGTGTGTTGTGATTTGTGGTTCCATGCTCTCTTCAAATTCCATATGGTCCTCTCTCTCATCGAGTATTGGATCATTTCCCTTTATTTTGCAGTAGTTATCCATGGATGCCTGAACTCATTCACTAGATTTGTAGGCCATATTTCCTTCTATTTTTCCTGTTTATTTAACTGTTTATGACCAAGGTCTTTGAGATTTCTTCTTCCTGAAATCATTAGTACTTTCAGTTTTTTTTCCTCCCTTACTTTCATTATCACTCACTTCCTAACATTTTTCTTGCCTGACTGTGGTTTCCTTGGGTATCTCAGCATCTCAGCCTTCTCCAACACTAAGCAATTCATGGTTCACCTGCCTAGGTCTTTCTGCCTCAACTCACTTTTGGGTGGTCAGAACTGGCCCCAGCATGGTGCTGTTTCTTTTTCTCAGGCTTCATGGAGTGCTACACAGCCCCCCACACTTAATGTGTCTTGTCCTGATGACCTGCCCCACTCTTATTGTTTCTTGGTTCTCTGTCCCTGCACTGACAGTTCAGAGCCTATTGTTCCTGGCACTGGCAGTTCAACACTTTGCAGCACTAGTACTTCTGGGTTGCAGTCCCTGGCAAGCTTTTGCTTGGGAAGGAATGGGACCAGGAAGGACTGAGACCAAGCTGATTATTGAGGTGCAAGCAGTACCTATCAGTAAATCCTTGGATAATTTTTGTTTCATACTCCTGCCACAGTCTAGGAAACAGGATCATCTAATCCTCAGGAATATGACCTACCTACAAGACACCTGTAGCAGTAACGCTTCTGGAATGGTTCCCAGAGAGAAACCTCCTCAGCTACTACAACTGACAGAGTACAGAGGAGACAAAACTCCTTTCTAAGTCCCAACACACACAGACCAATTATGTTCAAAGGATCTTGTTTCTTGAGAATTCAACTCAATTTACACTACTAATTATTTGTCCTAAAAAACATTTTCTTCATAGAAAGTAGGGAAAATAATTCATTTCTACAATAATCAGAAGAGTACAGGGCTAGTAGTGGAGTCAAGGCTTTTAGATCTAGCTACTAATGAACTGTATAAACTTGACAATTAACTTTCATGGGTCTCAGGTTCCTCTTCTGAAAAACATATAGATTGAACTGGATGACTTCTAATTCTAAAATTCTTTTATTCCAATGACTAAAACAATGGAAGATTAAAAGATCACCAAAAGGAAGTGAAACTCTGTATAACAAAAAAAAATGCTCCTGGAAAACAGAAAATGAAACACGCTACTCCTATTAGTAAGGAATTATAAGGGCAGGATGCTGCATGTATTGGCAGATGTGATCACTGTATCCCTTGTTTTCTTTTTTTTTCTGTTTAAATTGATTTGTTTATTTACTTTTAGTTTACAAGATTCAATTCCACAATCCCTTGAGTTTCAAATTTTCTCCCCTCTGTCTCCTCCCCCCGCCCCACGGCGGCATGCAATCAAGTATAGAATCTGCAAACACTTTCACATTGGACATTAGTCTGGTTGTACAGAAGAGTTGTAACCAAGGAGTGAACAATGGGAAAAAAAGAGAACCAAACATGAAAATGAATGATAGCATTTAGATTGCTTCAGTCTCCATTTAAACTCTATTCTTTCTAGATCTTTCTCTGAATGTAGATATCTCCTTCCATCCTGAGACTTGTAGAGTTATCTTACAACT
>CM053584.1:196223014-196250410 GCA_028627135.1 Pseudochirops cupreus
GAAATTCTTGGGGAGCTTGGACAAGTCACTGCTTACTCTCTGCCATCTTAGCTCTGCCCCAAGGTGTTATTTTCTTCAGTATTTTTGGGGGTCTCCTTTAGCAGGCTGTTGACTCACTTTTCATGAATTTCTTGCATCATTCTCACTTCTCTTCCCAATTTTTCCTCCACTTCTCTTACCTGATTTTTAAAATCCTTCTTGAGCTCCTCCATGGCCTGTAACCATTTCATATTTTTCTTGGAAGCTTTTGATGCAGGAGTTTTGGCTTTGTTCTCTTCTTCTGGTTCCATTTTTTGATCCTTTTTGTCTCCCAAAAAAGATTCTATGGTCTGATTGAGCTTCCTCTGTTTGCTCACCTTGCCAGCCAATTACTTGACTTTTGAGCTCTTTGCCACAGTAGAACTCTGCTTCCAGAGTGGAGAGAGCTGTGTCCCAAATTGCTGGAGCTTTCACAGTTGCCAGCAGTATGAGGAGGGCATCCTCTCTATAGCCACCACAAGCTCTGGCACATTGGCCACACACCCCAGGACCACCACCCAAGACTACGACCCAGACCCAAGGAGGTCAAAGCAAGAGCAATTACCCTCTGAATGGTTGCTTGGTCCCGCTACCATCTGCAGGCCAGGAGCTCTGGAGGCAGCCATGTAGCAGCAGGGGCTGGACCACACTCTTCTATTGCTCAGTTCTAACAGAGTTCCCCACTGACATTTTACTTTCTCTTTGGCATTTAAGGGTTGAAAAGTATGGAAACTGCCACAGCTGCTGGTGATTCACTCTCCTGAAGTCTGCTCTGGCTGGTCTGGGTTGCTAGTCAGGGCCGCCCCAGGTTTGGGCCCGGACAGCTCATACAAGACTGTGCTCAACTCCTAGTCTGGTGTGATGGACCCTTCCTGTTGGTCTGCCAGGCTGCCTTCAGTGGGAGATTTGTTTCTCTCTGTCACTTTGTGGGTTCTGTAGCTCTATAATTTGTTTAGAGCCATTTTTTTTTGCCAGTATTGTTGGTGATTGGAGCAGGAGCTTAAGTTCCTGCTTTTACTTCGCCATCTTGGCTCTGACCCCCTCAAATCTAATTCTAAATTTGCTTATTTTCAAACTAATTTCCAAATAGGGTGCAATGACAAAAGTATTCACCAGTTGAAATATGACAAACTTATCAAGATTTCCACCCTTGGGATTAATTTTGGGGAAAAAGAATTAGTAGGTCTTTTTTTTCTTATGACCAACAAACATTTTTAAAACCACCACAAAATATCTATTACAAATTTATCTTAGCTGTATAACATCCTAGCTTTCTAACAGGGAGTAATGGACCAAAAATGCAGAATGAGAAACATATTTTTGGACAGGACATATCTATGTATTTGTTTTGCTTGACTATGTTTATTTGTTAGTCAACAAATATTTATTAAGTGCTTAGTATGTGCTGGGGCAGCTAGGTGGCACAGTGGAGAGAGTGCTAACCTGGCATCAGGGAGACATCATCCTGCATTCAAAATCTGACCTCAGAAACTTCCTAGCTATGTGACCCTGAGCAAATCACTTAACCCTGTTTGCCTGAGTTTCCTCATTTATAAAATGAGCTAGAGAAGGAAATGGCAAACCATTCCTGTATCTTTGCCAAGAAAACCCCAAATGGGATTACAAAGAATTGGACACAACTGAAAAAGACTGAACAACAACAAACTGAAACACGTAAGAGCAAAACCCATTCCCCAATAGAGAAATGGTCAACAAATATGAGCAATTCTCAAGAGAATTACAAATTATTATAACCATATGAAGTAATGCATATGAAAGAGTGAAAAATATTGTCAAAAATAAGAAAAACAAGCCGGAGGTGTCATTTCACATGAGGTAAATTGGCAAAGAAGAGAAGAGTGAATGCTGGAGTGTCTGTGGAAAAATAGGCACACTTGTGTATTTTTGGTGAAGCTGTGAGTCTGTACAATCATTTTGAAAAGCAATTCAGAATTATGCAAATAAAGTGGCTAAAATATTTATATCTTGTGACCCAGAAATTCCATGGTTAGTCATCTACCCCACGGAGGTCATTTATAAGAAGAAAGTCCACATATGCACTGAAATACTTATAACAGCACTTTTTGTGGCACCATGGAACTAAAAAATCAAAGTAGATACCTATCAATTAAAGAAAAGCTAAACAAATTGAAGTATATGAATGTAATGGAATATTACTGTGTTATAAGAAACAATGAATATGATGATAGAGAGAAGCATGAAACCATATGAACTAATGAAGAGTGAAGTAAGAGCCAAGAAACTAACAACGTAACAGTAAAGGACCACTCTACCACAATTGAAAGTTAATGTTGCAGAATTACAAGCATGGCCCTAAAGAAGACATATGAAAAGACACTTTTTCCCATTCTGCAGAAGTAAGGGATCCATTGCATATACTTCCAGACTTTTTCAATGTATTTACTTTGCTGCTTTTTTCCCCTTCTTCCTCTTTTTCTTTAAAGTGTATTGTTTATTATATAGGATGGTTAGGGGGAGACATATTAGGAGAAACTCAGGCAAAGTAAAAACAAAATATGTCAATACTTTTTTTTAAAAAAGAAAGAAGTAGGAAAGTTGAAAAGAGGGAAGAGTTTTGGAAGAAAGATAATGAGTTCAGCTTTGGATGTGTTGAGTTTAAAATGTCCAAGGCATGGAGATGGAGGTGGATGGTGGAATGATGGGTAGCAGTATGGTAAGCTTCCCTCCACAAACTCCTCCAAACAGACCTAGAAAACTGATCAGACCAAATCCTGATAGAGAAATTCAGAAAAAGTCACAGTTAGTCATTTGTCCAGCCCAAACAAACAAATGGAGGTCTATAGACATTAAGAACTGGTTTATAGACACAATAGAACAGTGACAGGACTACCCCAGACCTTTTCTCCAGAAGTGCCATAGATCCTAGTCCTAATATCAAGTCCAAAGCCAGGAAATAGACTAGAAGAATGTGAAAACAAAAAAGAATCCAAACACAATGAGCTATTATGGTGGCAGAGATGCTTAAGATACAAACACAGAAAAAGAAAACTGAAAAAAGGCCTTTAGATTTGGCAATTGAAAGATCATTCATGGAAAGACATTAGTCCAGGGATAAGAGGTCTCCACTCTGACCCGCCAAGACCTTAGGAGTCTGGAAGCATGGGCTGATCACACACAGTCCTGCGTGGAATCCCTTCAGAGTTCTAAGAACATGTATAGACACCTAGTGCAACCCTCCTGGTGCAGCAAAGCCATGGAGCTCTGGTCAGGGAGCAGTGTCACCCAGAGCACGAACCAGCTCTTTTCCCATTCATTCTCTGAACCCAGTCCTTTGTTCAGTCATGTCCAATTCTCTGTGATCCCATTTGGAGGTTTCTTGGCAAAGATACTGGGATGGTTTCCATTTCCTTCTCCAGCTCATTCTATAGATGAAGAAACTGGGGCAAACCAAGTGAAGTGACTGACCAAGAGTTGCACAGCTAGTAGATGTCTGAGGCCAGATTTGAACTCAGGAAGATGACTGTTCCTGACTCCAGGTGCAGCACTCTATCTACTGCACCACCTGGCTATCCTCCCCACCCCTATACACAATCCATTGGTATACTAAAATGTATGTGTACTTATGCATAGGCATATGTATGTATGTACATATGCATGCATACATACACAGGAGAACCAATAACTAAAGTCAATTTATATTTATCACAAAGACAACAGGCACTCATTACTATATATCTTGATTACTGTATGTCTAAATACCTACTACTTTTTGACTTGGATCTAGAGAGAACAACAAGCCCTCAATGAATTATATGAAAGGATTGCGGGAGTGTCTCTTTTTGTCTCTTGTTCTTAATAGGGTAGACTTCCTTAATTTCCATTTTGATTTATGTCTTCTAAAATGGGATCTATTGATCTTCAGATCTAGTCCATATAGCTTGGACTAGGCTGGACTGAATGTACAATGTTGTTTCTACTTCTCAAGACAGTAGAAGAGCTGGCATCAGTGAGACATATGACGCCATTTGAATGTATTAGTAGGTGGGTCTGAAAGGCTTTTAGAAAGTCTTTAGAAGATTAGGGAACTTGGGGAAGCATTGATATAGATGAACCAAGGAGTGCTTCTTTGCTCACCAGGAAGAAGTGAGGAGGTCAGAGTCAAAAGACTTCAAATTACTCTTATCTCCTTAAGTCCCATAATTTATAGTTTTGTTACACTCAAGTCACACAGGGATGGTCACTCTATAAATCTCACCATTATCTATATGTTCTAATTTCTTAATCAAACACTCTGACAGTCCTATTGGTTGCATGGAAAGTGCATGGAAGCTATAATGCGATAGCTAGACTGGTTAGGAATTTATATTCCATCTTCCATAATCTATGCATGTCATATATTTAGGGCTATTGTTAATTATATTCTCAAATTATAGAACTTATTTTGATGGATCTGTATATTCATTATTGAACTAGAAATTTCCTTGATTTATTAATATTTGATCATCCTCATCAAATACATCTCAAATAGAGAGACAGACAGACAGATATCATTGGTAACTTTGGAGATGGCAGTTTCAATAGAATAATGAGGTCAGAAGCCAGACTAAAGAAAGTTTAGAAAAAGAGCTTAGCTATAAAAGAGAGGAGAACTATAGAATGATAAGATAGTGAGGATGGTTGGATCAGGTGAGGGTTGTTACTTTTTTAAAGAACGTGGAAAGACATGGGCATGTTTGTAGGCAAAGTAGGAAAAGAGCCAGTAGATAGGGAGAGATTGAAGAATGTGGATGATAGGATACTGGGGAAGAGAAGCAAGGATGAAATGTTGAAGGATTTGCCTCACCAAGGAGAAGGGGCACCTCTTCGTGTGAGACTGGGATGAAAGAGGTAGTGGCAGAAGTCATCTGGGTAAAGTGAGATGAGGAGAAAAGAACAAATGGTTTCAATACTGTCAGTGAAATATGAAACAAGGATCCTAGCTGAGAAGATCAAGGTAGAGGAAGTACCAGAAAGTCTGAAGGAGAGCTATAAAGGTTTGGGAATGGTGTTGTGATAAGTGGGACAGTTTACCAGTTTGTGCTTTTCTTTTTTTTAATGTGAGAAGGGAAGAAAGGGGAGCTAGCAATAGTATTGCCAAAAAAAGAAATAAAAGAAGGTCAATGAAACATCTTTTTAAATGCATAGAAGAGAACAGAAGGATGTAGATAAAGTGGGACAGTTTTGGTAGTTACATGCTGAATTTATCATAGACTTTTTAAAATATGCAAACTGTATTTAACAGAGATTCATGGTTTAACATACATCCACAATCCTTTGTTCTGTTCTTGTAATATAGAACTATTCTCTACTTTGGTATTTTGGGGTTTTGGGGTATTTTTGGTATTTTGGTATTTTAAAATTCAGAATATAAAAAATTAAAATAAAGAAAAATCTTTCCCCTGCCACTTAAAAAAAATCCCCTTCTTTTCCCATTTTTAGACTTATGGAGCTCAAGTTCAGATTCAGTGGGAGAATGACTGAAGCCTCCCCTGCCCCATTCTATCTACTTTGCTTCTTGCCTCAACTGATTTTTTCCCTAACTCTCAGCTTCACGATTCCCTCCTCATCCTCTAAGTATCTTCACAATGTGTCATTTCATACTCTAGGGAGGAGAGGGGGATTAGGCTTACAGTTCAACTCAGTTCCTATATATAGCACAGACACAAGTTCCCAGAGCAGTATCTCTTGGGCTTGAGTTCCAGGCCTCCTAGTTTCTACGTACTTCACTCATGGGGTGGTTGGCTAGCTGTAACATCTAGTCTGGAATCCTGGTTCTGAGGTTATCGTAGTTCTATGATTCTGGATCTAGAGAGAATTCTACAACCTATGCCTGAGATAAAGAAGATCAAAATGAATCAGAACAAACAAAAACCCCAGGCTCATTTCTTGAGGCCATGGGGGTCTAAAAGGTGAGAGGTAGAAGAAGCAGCCCTTCCCCCACCTCTCATTGGTTCAATTCATGATGTCTGCATTGTGGATAAACTTTCACCCTCTCTGTGCTCCAAGCAAGGGAAAAAGAGAACAAGTATCCCTGTATCAAAGTGTTGAAAGAGGAAGCCTGTTCCAGCTATTGCAGCCAAGTGAAATAGGGTACTCCCACCCATGTGTTAGGGAAATATAGGATGTCTTCTCACAGAAGTAGGGTGCCTCCATGCTGGGCAATCTGGTTGTGCTCGGATAGACCAATCAGCCCAAATTCATTCTGTATGACCCCATTATATAGAAATGGTGTTACATTTGAAGAATGTAAGGGTCTCTTGAATGTACTTCTTTGATTTCTAGAGCAGTTGTGTGCCAATCCCATTGTCATTTCTCCCTATCTACTTTCTTTTTCTCTGGGATAGATTTTTTTTTTTTTGGATTGGCAGTCTCTAGACTCTAAGAATCTAAGGCCCTAAGAACTCTAAAGAGGGAGCTTGGTGGTACAGCAGGTAGAACACTGGGCCTGGACAGGAAGATCTGAGTTCAAATCCAGCCTTAGATACTTACTTTGTGATCCTGGGCAAGTTACTTAACCTGTTCGCCTTAATCTACTTGTTGGAAACACAAAACACAATTGATACCAAAAATCTGATATCAAAAAAAAGTTTATTAAGAAGAAATCCAGAGGAATTGTATACCTCTGGCCAGAAGTGGACTCCACCCTTCTTTTGGAAGGAAGAGTGCCAGAGACAAAAGCTGAGCAAGGTTTACGCATTAGTTCTGTGCAGACACTCCCTTCAGAGGATGGATTGGTTTGTTCTCTTTTGGGTATGCCTTTCCCATTATCATATATTATCATACATTAGTATTAATAAGGCTCTAATTCTATACTGGGAGTGTTGGATAATATACATAATACATGAGGTTCATTAAGCAAGTGCAGTAATAACCCTGGAATACTGACCCCTCACCGGTTTAACCTAGAGTGGTCCTTATCTAGGTCTGAGAGTCCCAAAGCTGTTGTCTGCTTTCTAAGTAGTTGAACCCATCTGCTGTTGCCAGCTTCTTTTTATTTTATTTTAGTGTTGTCTAGCAATTCTGTGGGAACCAGGAGCTGACTCCTCCCAAGGCTATTGTCTGGTCTGCTAACCTCACTCTTGTAAGTAGCCTTATTTCAGCAATTTTGCAGTCCTGGGGAAACTTAACCCTTTACTATTTTTCACACACTGAAGAAGGAAATAGCAAACCACCCCAGTATCTTTACCAAGAAAACCTCATTGGCTGTATAGTTCTATGAGTTGGACATGACTGAACAACAACAATAATATCTCTAAATCTCTTCTGACGGAAGGTCCCAAGGGCATTCAGTCTAAAGGACTACATCAAGTCAATATGCCCACTCTGGATGAGAGAGAATGAGGGATGCATTGTTGATGGAAGGCGAAACTTGAAACAAGCTCAAGATCATAAGAAGAAAAGCATTTTCTACCTACCAGTTTCCTGCATCTTAACATCTAGAATTTAGTTTGCTTTCAAATAAAGAGCTGGGTAGTTTTATAATATACAGAAAATGGAAATGATCTGAGACTCTGGAACTATCTTCAGCATCCTTTGCAGTTGGAATGGAGAGGACCAAGGAAGTGGAAAATGTAAAGTAAGGCTCTTTGATACCTACAAATGATATCTTTAGGAATTTGGCATAGGGCCATAAGGGCTAAATTCTGAACTACAATGATACCAGTGGGACAATAAACCTCTAAGCTCTGCATCCTTTAATGCCTCAATGTGAGGTCAACATTCCTTTATAATATCTATAATATTCTATCACCTACTCATACTTCCAAAGGGGCTGCTGCAACAGTAGCAGTAACCTGCTTTCTGAGTAACACTGAGCATCTTTGCTCAGCACTTTGAATCAATGAGCTCTGTTGCTAGGAGAATGCTCTGAATGGAAGGCCATTAGTCTGAATGGATACTGAATGTTTCTTTCTACTTTAATTTTACCTTCTGCTTTGGGTGGTTTTTACTGCCATATTCATAGAGAGTTGGGGCACCTAGGTGGCACAGTGAATAGAGCACTGGCCCTGAAGTCAAAAGGACCTGAGTTCAAATCTGGCCTCAGACACTTAATACTTACTAGCCATGTGACTTTGGGCAAGTCACTTAACCCCAATTTCCCTGCCCTCCTCCCTCCAAAAAGAGAAAAAAGGTTTAAAAAAATGATCCTTTAAATAAAGTCTCCTAAATCTTTACTGTTGTGTTTGTGTCCTAGCCAAGTGCTGCTATTTTGTACAAAATGCTAACTCCAGAGAGCCATGTATGATTGGCACCCACTGGAGGCTCTGGTTGTTTTGATCCTTGACATGACCTAGGGGAAAAAGCAATGAATTTAGAGTCACGTGGCTATGGCTGAATACTAGCTCTTTAATTTGTTAAATTGTTATCTTGGACAGATCACTTAACTGTCCTATGTCTCAATTCCTTCAACTGTAATAGCCCAAACTTCCTAGTTTACATATTTGTTTTTTCAAAAGTCTCTGTTTAAAACCATGAAATTTTGTGTACAAGAAAAAGAAAAAATTTGCCCCCAAACTTCCACCTTTTGGCCTTTGTTCTCTCTCCTGGTATCACACACAACACAGCTAATCCCCTTTCCACATGATAGCCTTTCTCATAGTTGAATATTCTCAGGAAACCTCTAAGTCTTTTCTGAATCCATGTATGACATGCATTTGAGTTCTCTCACCAATCTAATTTTTTCCTAAATGTGATCAAGCTTAATACTTAACATGACTTTGTAATATTTAATATAGCTTTATAAGTATGTCATCATTGTTACAGTATGCATAGCATGAGCTAGAGACATTTTCCTGCCCTCATAGAACTTATACTTTAGCAAAAAAGGATTTCAACAGAATAAGAGCATCAATGAAGTACATACAAAATGTTATTTAAGGTATATATGTGGAAGGTAGGAATGGGGAAGAAAGTTACTGATAGGGACAATCAAGGAAAAGAGGCAGAAGTAGCTAGAGGGAATCATATAGAAGATGAACCTCAAATTGAGATTTAAAGGAAATGAGAGATTCTAAGAGGCAAAAGTGAGGAGGGAACGCATGCCATGAAAGGGGGACAATTCAAAGGCACAGAGAAGGAAGATGGAATGCTGTTGTGTTATGAGTAGCAAGAAAGTCAGTTTTCCTAGACTGAAGAATGTGAGAAGGGGAATAATATATAATAAGGTTGAAAAGGTAGGTTGGGACCAGGTTGTAAAGAGTTTGAATGTAAAACAAAGGATTTTGTATATGATTCAGGGAGCCACTGGAGTTTATTGAGTGGGGGCAGAGTGGAATGACATAGTCAGATCTATGCTTTAGGAAAACTACTTTGGCAGTGTATGAGGATGAACTGGAGATGGGAGAGAGTATCACTGTAGGAATAATCTACTGAATGGAGTTGTAAGAAATAATTTATTTGGGTCCAGGATTTGTTTATGTTATTCATCTCAATTGGGCTCTTAAAGCCCAAGGCAATCTTTTTACTCTTTTCTAACTGATGACATCACACTTCCCACAAAGGCTATTAAAATCCTTTTCTTTTCTCCACAAGCTTCCCACAAAACCCCCTCCTTCTACTTTCTTAGTCGAGGACCTCATAGTTTATTGAGGCTATTTGCCAAGAACTCCCCCTTTTATCTTTCTCTATTTCTTGAAAACCCTTTAACACTATCCCCCCATTCTTTCTTTCTTTACTCCAGTTTCTGATGAAGAGGTAATCCTTCTCATCACCAAAGCCAACCCCTCTACATGTACCTATCGTCCTGTCCACTCTCTTCTTTCCCAGCACATTGCTCCAACAATTATCCCCTCCCCTATAATTTTCAATCTCTCCCAAACTATTGGTTCTTTCAGTGTTGCTCAGAAAGACCTATGTGTCCACCACCCTAGAAAAAATCCATTTGAACTTCTCATCCCTTTGAACTTTCATCCTGTATCTCTTCTCCTTTTTTCTGCAAAATTCCCAGAAAAGGCTGGTTACATTCCTTGCTTCCACCTCTTCTCCTCTAATTCACTTCTCAACTCTTTGCAACTTGGCTTTTGATTTCATCACTCAACTGAAACCACTCTCTCCATAATTACTAATGATCTGTTAATTGCCAAATCTGATAGCCTTGTTTTAATTTTCATTTTTAATGTCTCTGCAGCATTTGACAATGTTGACTTGCTCAGTACTCTCTTCATTCTGTTTTCATGATACTACTCTCTCTCTTGGTTCTCTTCTTACCTATGTGACTTCTGCTTCTCAGTCTCTTCTGGGGATCATATCAATCACAATCCCCCACAAAAAAAACCCTATGGGGCTTCTCTAAGTTGAGGAGTCAGTGCTGTTTAGGTTTAGGAAATTCTTCACCTGCAGTTTCATATAGCAATGAAAAATAGGGCCTATTCAATCCATAATTCATACACACACACACACACACACACACACACACACACACACACACACACACACTTTCTGTGTACATGTTGTCTCTTCCAAAATAATATAAGCTTCTTGACAGCAAGGATTCTCTTGCTTTTCTATTTTCATGCCCAGGTTTAGCACTGTGCTTTGTAGTTAGTAAATGCTTAATTTTTCCCCCATTCATTCATTCTTTCACTCATTCATTCCTTCATTAACTCACTCCTTTTCTCATTAATTCCCTCTTTCCTTCCTTCCTAAGATGTTGCAAATTTTCTGGCAGGTGAAGTCCTCTTCTCATTAAACTTGACTAGAAAACAGAATGCGTTCCTTGGGAGTTCCATCTTTTTTCCATAAAAGTTCCATCTTTTCTCAAAGCTCCGACACCATTACCCGTTCTCTCCTTTACTCCAGTCTTTAAAAACAGGAACTTCTTCCCAACGCCCACCCTATTTGCAACTTTGATCTATTCCCATTCCCTCTGATTTCCTCCGTGAATAAATCAACAAAGAAGCATTTCTCGAGTGGTCTCCTGTGTGCCAAGCACTGTTAAATGTCAGGGGTAGAGATAAAGATGAAATTCCTTTTCTTCCAGGAACTTACATTCTATCAGAAGAGACAACACACAGATATACAAGGATAAACAAAATAGAAAAAAGAAGTAATCTTTTTACGGTAGTAGTTAAGAGAAATCAAGAAAGGTTTTTCATAGATGATGAAGCTTGAGCTGAGCTTGGAAGGGAACTTGGAAGAGGAGGGAGCGCATTCCAGGCCCTTGGGACCTCCTGTGCAAAGACTCCGAGTCCCAGCTCTAATAAACTGGGGTGATGGTAGTGGGTCTATGATGTCTTACTAAGAAATTCGCCTAAATATTAAATAAAAATAAATAATCAATTTAAATAAATAAAAATAATGAAAAATTTTTTAACAGGGGCGGTCGAAGCCATTTTGAACTCTTCACGTACCCGTAACCCGAGATTGGAACAGAGAGGAGTCATCGGAGTCTCCATCTCTCATTCTCATTCTTTCTCTCCCTCTTCTAGGGACCGAAAAGACAACAATCAATGGGAAAGCAGCTCCAGCCGCGTCGGCCAGCGATTGGACGGCGGCACGGAGGCAGCTAGAGAGGTGGGGAGAAGACGCAGCCTTAGAGCATCACTTTCGGCGCTACCCCAGACGTCACTTCCGGTAGCTCGGCGCGGATCGGTACGACCAACGGACCGCGGAGCACCATGCCCAAGTGAGGGGGAGGCTGAGAGGAGGGCGCGCCGGGGCTCCGTGCGGGGGCGGGGGTGGGCTCGGACGGGGGTGGGGCTCCCGGGTCTGTTCGGGAGACGGTGGGGGAAAGGGAGAGGTAGGGCTTGCTCCAAAGAAAGGCCCTCCACCCTCCTTCATTCCCTCTCCCCTCCCCTTCTTTTCCTCCTTCCATCACTCCCGCATCCCTCTCTTCCCCTCCCCCTACTTATCACCGGGCGCGCCACCCCTTCCCCCAGCTTCTCTCCGACCTGTCTGAGAATTGGCAGGAAACCTCCGGCCCAAACGTGACCAGAAATCCCCGTTACATGGACTGACAACCTGCGGACGTTCTTGCTTTGAAGACCAAATGCGAAAGAACTCACTACCTCCTGAGGCGATCCATTCAGTTTCTCTGGCCAGCTCTATAATTTTTAGGAAGATTTTATTTTATTTTATTTTGATTTTATTTTATTCCCAATCAAGGATAAATGCATTTCTTTGAAACTTCTACCCATCCATCCTATTTCTGACCCCTGGGGCCAAGGACAGCAAATCTATCTCTTGACAGTCCTTCATGGACTTGAAGATGGCCTTCACATCCCTTGATAAGTAATTCCCCTGTTCCTTGAACTGAACCTCATAGGTCTCAACCTTTCTCCATCCTGGTTGCCTTTTTTTCCTTCTAAGAACTTAGCTTTCCCAAAGTGTGGTGCTAGAGACTGAATACATGTGTACTCTAAACAAGTGCGATGAAAAAGAGCACCACTGTAGACTTGGACACTACCTCCGAATATGGGCTCAGATTTCATCTATTGGCTGACCACTAAGTCTCCCCCAAACCCAGGTCTTTTCCAGAGCAACTCCTGATCCAATTATGCCTCTCTCATCTTGTACTTGTGAAGCTGGATTTTTCAATCCATCAATGAACATTTTAAGTGCCTGCTACATGCCAGGTACTATGCTAGGCATTTGGGGGTCTAAAGACAAAAGTAAAGCTGTCCCTGACTTCAAGGAGTTTACATTCTATTGAGCAGATATACGTACATATATGGGTATGTACAAAGTAGATGGTGTTTTTTGGGGGGAAGGCACTAGAAACAAAATGAATTAGGTGCTTGAGCTGAGTCTTGAAGGAATATAGGGATTCTAAGAGGCAGAGGTGAATAGGGAGTATAAGACTACATTTTTTCACTATTTAATTTTGTTTGATTTGGCTTCACCTTCTAGACAAAAATATTTTTGAATCATAATTCAGCCATCCATTGCTTTAAACTGTCCCTCCTCCCTTTGTATCATCTGCAGAATTTATAAGCCTGCCATTTATACTTTTGTCCAAGTCATTGATAAAAGTATTAAACAGCACAGGACCAAGGATACTGGCATACCCTTCTGGAGACCTCAGTTTGCATGGTCTGAATGAAGTGGGTGGGGAAAGTTATTGATATCATCATCACTCACAAGTGTTCCACTGCCAACTGTGCATAGTGCTGGTATTTATCTCGCCATAACCTCATTCCATCTCTTCCCCTACTTAATCCCGCTTAAATCTTTTTTTGTCTTCCCTGCAACCACCTGTCACTCCATCCCTCTCTGCATTCCTACACCATCAAGCTTAGCTTCCTTCAAAATCTTAACTCTTAAGTTAACCAATTCAACTTTATACTGTATTCTACCCTTATCTTATTGCTGCTCATCCTTTTCCAAATGTCAACTCTGGATTACTGCCACCATCCAACTTTGCTTCTATGCATGAGTTCCTGAACTTCAACAGAGGAAATTACATGGCTATTCTGAATGGGTCTGTTACAAATATATATAGTCTCAGCTGAGCCCTCAAACTCCACTTCTCCTTTAGAAGTTTGTACTTTAATCATTCTGCCCTCTCCATAATTTCTCTCTTTATCCATTGACTCCCTTCCTGTTGTCTTCAAAGACAGTCAGATCCTTCTTCTCCCATCCTTAAAAAACTTCACTGAGGGGTGGCTAGGTGGCACAGTGAATAGAGCACTGGCCCTGGAGTCAGGAGGACCTGAGTTCAAATGTGACCTCAGACACTTACCACTTACCAGCCGTGTGACCTTGGGCAAGTCGCTTAACCCCAATTGCCCTGTCTCCCCCCTCCAAAAAAGAAGAAAGAAAAAAAACTTCACTGAACTCTTCCATTCCCTCAAATTATAACCTTATACATCTTTTGTTTTTCACAGCTAAGCTCCTAGTAAAAAGTTGCCTTACGTTCATTACCTCTACTTTCTCACTTTTCAACACCAGTGAAAATTTCTATTCCTGGCATACACTCTAAATTGGGTATCTTGCCCTACAGGAGAGTAGGGGGGAAGGGAATTAGAGGGGGGGTGAGGAAGGGGAGGGCAGGTTGGGGGGGAGGGTTGTTAGAAGCACACACTTCTGGAAAGGGACAGGGACAAAGAAGAGAATAGAACAAGTGGGGGGCGGGATAGGAAGGAGGGAAATATAGTCAGTCTTTCACAATATGTCCATTGTGGAGAGGTTCTGCGTAACTACACATGTATGGCCTGTGTTGAATTGCTTGTCTTTCCAGTAGGGGTGGGTGACGAGGGAGGAAGGAAAAGAATCTGGAATTTAAAGTTCTAAAATGAAATGTTAAAAATATATATTTATGTATATATATTAGTAGTAGTAATATTATCTACATGCAACTGGGTAATAAGATATACAGGCACTGGGATAGGGAGATCCATCTTACCCTTCTGGAAAGTCAGAGGGGTGATGGGGGAGGATATAGGAGAGAGCAGATTGGGGGAGGGGGTACACAGTGGGATCACTGTTTCGGGGTGGTGGGTAGGGGAAAGATGGGGAGAAAATTTGTAAATCAAAATGTCATGGAAATGAATGATGTAAACTAAAAATAAACAAAAGTTAATTTAAAAAATTTCTGTTACCAATGACCTATTAATTTCTATATGCAATGGCCTTTTATTAGTCCTTCTCTTTATTGACCTTTCTTTGGCATTGTTGACCACATCTTCCCTCCCTTTGGTTTTTATAGCACTCTCCTGGTTCTTATCCTGTGACTGTTCCTTCTTAATCTCCTTTGACAAATCATCATCCTGAGCATACCCACTATGTGTAGATGTATATGAGGGCTCTATCTTGGTTCCTTTTCCTTCTACATTCTTCTTTTGGTGGTCTTTTAGCTCTCCTGGATTAAACTACCTCTATGCAGATGATTCTGAAATTTATATATCCAGCCCCAGTCTTTTTTGAACTGCAGTCCCATACTACCTACTGCCTACCCAACCTCTCTAACTGGCTATCTTACAGGTTTTTCAAAAGCAATGTCCAGAAAGGGAGTCATTTCCCATCCCCCTCCCAATCCCACATTTCTCCAAAATTTCCCTCTTTCTGCTTAGAATAGCATCATTCTTCATGCTAACCAGATTTGAAACCCTGGTGCCATCTTTAACTGCCCCATGCCATTTACCCTTCATATCCAATCAGTTGCTAAATATTGTTTATTCTATCTCCATAATATATCATGTATCAGTCCCCTTTTCTCTACTTACAAAGCCATTACCTCTTTCAGATCATATCATGTTATCTAGACTGGTCCTTCTAATTGATCTTGCCATCCTGTAGCTCTTTCCTCTCCATCCTCTATATGGCTGATAAATTGATGTTTCCAGTGCACAAACAGATCTAAACATGCCACTTCCTTGCTCAAAAAGCTCAAGTTATTCTTTCTTGCTTCTAGGATAGGGGTTCTTAACCCAAATGAGTGTGGAGCTAGATTTCGGGGAGTCTGTGAACTGAGACTGGAAAAAAATTACACTTTTGTTTTCATTAACCTTTAACTGAAATTTAGCATTTCCTTCAATTGTGAATTTAAGCAACAGACATCATTCTGAGAATGGGTCCATATGTTTCACCAAATTGTCAAAGATATCCACAACATAAAAAAAGTTGAGAACTCTTAGTTCTAAGACAAAATAAAGACTCCTTTGTTTGGCTTCTGTCCATCTTTCCAGGCCTGTTGAACATTATTTTACATACCTTATATCAAGGTAAACTGACCTGCTTGCTGTTTCTGGTTCATGGCATTCCTTTTCTCACATCTGTGCTTTTAGACAGACTATCACCCTCACCTGGAAAGCACTACCATCCTTCCTCACCTCAGCCTCTCAGAATTCTTCACTCGATTCAAAACTCAGCTCAGATGCTACCTCCTACAGGAAGACTGTCTCAATACTTCCCATTGCTAGTACTTTCCCAGGAAATTACTTTGTATATGTTTTGCATTTAATTTTTTATATACATGTTCTTTTCCCCCAATAGACTGTGAGCTCCTCAAGGGCAAGGGCTATGTTGTTTATGTCGTTGTGTCCCAGAACCTTGCATATATTAGGCACTTAGTAAATGCTTGTTGGATTTATGAATAAAATAAAACCTTTTTCCAGGTTGATACTGAACCCTTCATTAATGACTGTTCTTTGGATATAACCATTCAATTGTTCTGAATCTATTCTACTATTGTGTAGCCAAGTGGTCTGTAAAGTTTTTGATTGTGCACCCCTATCAGTAAAATTATTTTCTAAGTATGTGGGGGAGGGGGAGGTGGTAGTGAACCTATGCTGGGAGGGGTGGGACTTCCGCAACCTCAACTGCAGTTGTAAGGGGTGCCCAGGTCTGGATTAGGTTATAACTACCCTGAAGAGCTGATGCTGGATTTGTGATGGGGAAGGTTGGGAGCTTGCACAGCTGTGGAAGTCAGGGGAGTGAGGGAAGTATTGGATTGCTGTGGGTGACAGGTGTGGCTGTGTTGGACAGATGCCCATGTTGATTATAGCTGGGAGGGTGGGATCCAACCTCTTTTTCCACCCTCTAACTGATCACGTTCTCCTTGGTGGTCAAGCTATAACTTCCACTTTGGAGTATATTGGTCTAACCTACATCTCCAACTTTCCACAAGAACACTACAGGAGGTTTTGTCAAATGCTTTGCCAAACGTATCTACAATGTTTCCTGATCTGTCAGTTTAATAACCTTGTCAAAAAAGGAAATGAGGTTTCCTTCCCTTCCTGCCTCTCTTCCTCCCTCCCTCCTCCTTTCTTCTTTCCTTCCTTCTTTCTTTTTCCCTCCTCATCTTCTACATCCTTCTCCTTTCCTCTTCTCATTCCCCTCCTCCTTGTCCTTTTTCCTCTTCCCCTTTGCTTCACAGAAGGCAAGAAGAAGAGTGCTACTTCTCAGGTAGGGAATTAAAGTCCTCTTCAGGGCTCAGGTCAGACTACACATCCATCATGATCTCCCTCAGCTGGAAGTGTTCTTGTCCCCTATAATTTTTTTTCTGGGATTCTTTGTATAGGTCTTTCCTTTGTCCCCATCACAATTTACCTTGTGTAGTCTTTATTAGTGAACATTACATCTCCACAGGGCTCCCTTTCCCCCCACTATACTATAAACTCCTCATAGGCAGGGACTGTCTTGTTGTTTCATCTTGTATCTGTAACAGTTTACTCATAGGAGGTGCTTAATCAGTGTTTTCTTGAATTGAACTAGACAAAGGAAAAAGAAAACAAGTTTGTTTCAAAGGTTTTGCTTTCAGTCTGAATTGTTGAGCTGCCTGGCGTTACTGTTCAGGTGATTGTACCAGCTCTGACCCCTTTAGCTGAGTTAAAGCAACTTATTATTGTTAACATGGTGGTGGCCATCTCTCTCCTTCTCCCCCACAGATTTTACTGTGACTACTGCGATACGTACCTCACCCATGACTCTGTAAGTAGTGTTGCTCGTGTGCTGTAGTTTGTACACCATGGGATGATGCAAAGTAAATTCTTTTTGCACAAAGTGTGCTGTCCTCCCCACCATGTTGTATACTTAGTGTCCCTGCGCTGTTCAGGCCTTTGAGTTACAGTGTTGCTCCAGAAGTTGCACTGAACTTGGAGATAGAAGACTTAGATTCCTAAGTCTGGTTCATGCCAATTAGTAACTGTGAGGCTGTGGACAAGGCATTTTCCCCTTTGGGGGTCTCAGTTTCCTCATTCATTAAATTCACTTGCACTACCCACCTCACAGAGTTGTTGTGAGGAAAGCGCTTTGTAAACTGTAACATAGATGTAAACTGTGATTGTTGATTTGGAGGAAATCATTCTGGATTTTCCTTTAGTGATTTTCCTGTAAGTATTTACTTCATTGTTTGTGCAGCTAAAGTAGTCTATAGCCTTTAAATAGGGAGAATTTTTCTTGTGTGAGACCAAAAGTTGGATTTAGCAAGTACGGTTTTTGTGACAAGGTAAAAATTGGGAGAAACTAAGAAGTTGTTTTGTGAATGGTATAGAAGTTGCTTTAAGCTCTCAACCATGTTTTTGTTTGTTTCTACAAACTTAGAGCTTTAGCAGTTGCCTTGTAAGTTATCTGTTTTAGAAATAATGAAGCCAGGAATCCTAGTTTGTGTATTATAAAACTCTCTAAAATCAAATCAGAGAAATCTTTATCTTCTGTCTTCCTCCCAGCTGAGATGTGATGTAAAGTGAACACCTTTTTCAGTAAGACACCAGAACACATCTAACCATTTCTGTATTGTTGTTCTTCACTTGCTATTCTAATCCTATAGTTTTGGAAATGCTTCTGGTCAAATATATTGTGATATTTTATTACTGATGGCATTGTGAAATATTGTGCAGTGGTTGTTCCTATAGAGACTCTAGTTGTAAATATTCTTATAATATTGTTGTATAAGGATCCCCACTGGGAAGATTAAGCTCTGCCAATAGATCTTAAACCATATCTGGTAGATCTTCAGGCTGGCTGCAGCTGGCAGTATTCTTTTTTATTTGCTTTCATGATCTGCATTTCCAGAGGGTAGGAGAACTCAGTAGTGACATTTTCTCCTACCAGCCCTTTACTGTTGCACATATCTACTCACCTTTCAGTGATCCCAAGCCTTCAGGAAAATAAAAAGTGGCTCTCCAGAAAAGGGTTAGAGACTTTTGTAATACTGTTATTTTTAAATGGTCTATTTGGGATACTGAACAATTACTAAGGTGATTTGAGGAGCAGCTCCCTCAGGTGGGCTTAGAGCACCTTAAAGCAGTTCAGTACTATAATATTTTTATCTTCTGACTTTGGGGACATTTCCATAGGCTTGCTTTTCTTAACTTAGGTTAATCTTTTCTATTACCTTGTGGCATCTAGTATAACTTGTGTTAACAGTGGTTTTAATGGCTTAGCATTACTGAAAAGACATTAGGGTCATTTTTGCATTTTGAGATTCTGTGATAGCTTTACCTGTTGTCTGTTGTGTTAACTCTGTGGAAACGAGGAAGGCAAATTGGGGAGCAGTGCTTGTAGTATTTGATTTGCTTCCATAAATGCAAAAGGACAGTGGGAATATTTGGTGCAGTGCATTCTTATAGATTCTGTGACCTGTGTAATTGATGAATTGGGATTTCTGACAGATATTTAAGATAACAGACTTGGTCCTTTGAGAATATATTGGGCACAGAAGCTTTTGGCAGTGGGCCACTGTGCCGCATTTACATGAGCTATGTAAGCAATCCCTTGTGAAAGGTGCTCCCAGCATAGGTGTCTTGCAATGGTCGGACTTTATATGATTTTTGGTTTTGCTTTTGTTAAAATCAGGGTGTGGCAAATTTCAATCTGGCATCTCTTTTATTTTGCAGCCATCTGTACGAAAGACACACTGCAGCGGTAGGAAACACAAAGAGAATGTGAAAGATTACTATCAAAAATGGATGGAAGAGCAAGCTCAGAGCCTGATCGATAAAACGAGTAAGGACCCATCCCTCGTTTCCTCTGGTCAGCTGGTCCCTTCCTTCTGCCAGCTACACCTGGCTGCATCTGCGTTTTTGGGGGTAGTTACATCTTGACTCCATTAGTAAGCATTTATTAAACACCTACTATGTTCCAGGAACCATTCTAAGCCCTGGGGATGAAAAAAAGTTCAAGGGGCTTGTTTTCTATTGAGGGAAGTAATATGTACATATATGAATAAATACATGGTAATTTTTGTGGAGAAGAGAACAAAGCTAGCAATGGGGGCTAAGGGATACCAAAAGGCCTCATGTCCAAAGTTGAGTTTAAGCTTTGAAGGAAGATGGGAATTCTAAGATATAGTGATGAGGAGGAAGAAAGACTTGGGAGAAGCCTGTGCAGAGAATGGAGATAGGAATAGAAAAAGTAAGAAAGTCATTTTGACTGAGATGAAGGAGATGTGAGGGAAATAATATGTAATAAGCTTGCAAAGGTAGGTTGAAGCCACTTTGTAAGGTCTTTAAATGCCAAGCTATGATCCTGGTGGTAGTAGGGAGTTTTTTAAAGCAGAAGAGTGACATATCTAGACTTTTGCTTTAGGAATATCAGTTTGGGAGCTCTGTAGAGGATGGGATTGGAAAAGGGAGATATTTGAGACAGGGGGACCAATTAGGAAGCTATTGCAATAGTCAAGGCTAGAGGGCCAGAAATAGTGCAACCATGTGCATGGGAGGAAAGATGTAGAGGTAGAATTGAAAAGACTTATTGAACAGATGCAAAGAGTATCTCTCTGATTCCTAGGGTTTGGGTAATAAATTGGATAGTTAACTATTAACAATAAAACATGCTGAGATCTTTCATAGCTAAAACACAAAAGAGAAAAGAAATTTATAATTTCATCCAAATAGAATAATTGAGAGATTTCATTTGGATTTACTCATTCCATTATCAAAGCTGTAAGAAATTGATCAGAAGGGAAAGTAACAGAATCATTGAGTAGTCCAAATTATGCTTTGAATGCTTGAAGGTCTACATTTGTGAGTTTGTTGATTTTGGACACATCTGATGACTTCAGGGTTGTCATATCGGAAACCAATGGCCATTTCTAGTGCCAAAGCTTGGGTTCAAATCTGGGCTCCAACAGAAAGTAACTTGTAATGGTGATGGTTACTTCATCTTTCTGAGCTTCAGCTTTCACATTGGTAAGATAAGGATAATAGCGAATGCACAGCTTCTTGGGAGAAAAATGGTTGGTAAACTTTGATAGATGGATGGACAGATTATATTGTATGTTGTGGATATGGATTATATATGCCTAGTGTCTATAATATCTATGATATGTGTGCACATATACATGTGGATGGTTGTTATCATTAAAGCATCAGAAGAGGTAGTTAGTAAGTTAGCACTTAGCTCCCTGGTTTTTGTTGACCAGTCTCTCTCTACACAGCTGAGAACATTTTTCTGACTTGACTGTTTACTTTTCCCTCCTCATTCCCCTTCTCCTCGCCCTTTGAATTGTTTGAAAATTGCAGTTAAACTCTAGGCATTATCAGTTTATCATCTTATATTAATTAAGAAAGAATTAAGTCTGAGCTAAAGGCAAACTAATAAAAGTTAAGAGTGATTTTGGAGGGAAAGAGAATCACAGGACACTTGCCTAATACCAGGTGATGCTCGCACTCAAATGAACACTAACCTTTCTGACCCTGAGTCCTTATTTCTGCCTTCATCTAATATTATCATTTACCCTTCATTAAAAGTTGGTTGAGGCTTGTTGTGTGCAAGGCACTGTGGTAGCAATTGAAATTACAAGAATGACTAAGGAATAATTCCTGTCCTCAAGGAGTTCACCCCTGTACATAAATGGATCTTGATTTGGAAGCTCTTTTGGTGTTAAAGTATGCCCTCCTTCTTCCTCACCCCTCCTTGTAAGAGAACATAGTCAAGACACTACTCCTTTGGGGATCATTTTTGTAGGTACACCTCTTTGTGAATTTGTACTCCATCTTACTCTGCTTATGACAAAATCTCCTAGTGATTTACAGTCAATTTTGGATCCACAAATGGGCAATTCCCTTTATGAATTATTCACAGAGCTATTTTTTATGTACTGTATTGGTTACACTAGACAAAAGTGATCAGGCGCTATACTTAACCTTTGCCATGGTTAGTGGGGAATGATCTGTTAGTCTCCTCCCACCTCTGAATCCTGTACTTCGGGGAAAAACACTGTGTTCCCCTTGACCTGGAAAGGAAGCATTCCACACATTCGTTTTACTTCTGAAATACATGAAAGGTATACTGCCATAGCAATCAATCCCACTTCTTCCTGGTTATCTACAATCTTGCTTAGGGCTCATTTATTTATTTATTTGCTTTTTTGGAGGGCAATTGGGGTTAAGTGACCTGCCCAAAGTCACATGGCTAGTAAGTGTGTAAAGTGTCTGAGGCCAGATTTGAACTTGGGTCCTCCTGACTCCAGGGCCGGTGCTCTACTCACTGCGCCACCTAGCCACCCCAGGGCTCATTTATTAGGTCTGTGTCATTCTTGGCAAAGGAGCCCCATGGACAAATATGTGTATCATGCCTATATTGAGCATTGCTTGCATAGTTTTGGAGGAATCTCAAAGAGGCTTCTCATAAAGCATCAGAATGCAGTAGGCAGGCATATGCATATGTGTATATATGTGCATATAAATGTACATGTGCTAGTAAACATTAAACACACAAAAATACATTTGTATATGCATACATGTGTGTAAATGCACATCTGTGTACCTATGTGAATGTATATGTGCAGGCGTGGGTTGTGAATGTATTTGTGTGGCATACATATGCACATGCTTTTGTCTGCTTTAGATGTTTACTAGCATATATACACTTAAATGGATGTATAGGTACATATGCATTTGTCTCCCTATTATTCAAATGCTTTATGAGAAGCCTCCTTTAGATTCCCATAAGTGCTTATGAACAATGCTCCATATAGGCATGGTATTCAAATTTGTAAGATGTATATATCCATATATGTATGTGTGTGTGTGTGTGTGTGTATATATATATATATATGTACATGTGTATATACCCACATTTACACAATGTATATGTAAATACATATATAGGTATGGATTGTGAATGCATGTGTATATAATCACATATATATGCATACATGTACACACACACCTATAAATGTAGGAGTGAATACCCATATAAATACGCCCAAATAAAAAACATATGCTGTATTTTTATCTTTAGTTGAAATCCATACAGTAATTGTATAAAATATACACGATCAGAATTCATGCCTGACTTGATTAGGTGCTCATCTGGGTCCCATAGTACACGTACAAGTCTGACCCTTGTAGCCTATTGCCCAAGAACTTTCTGTAGCTCCATACTACTATTAGGATAAAACATTAACTCCTTTATGTGGCATTTAAAGCCAGCCACTATATGTCTTCACTCTATCTTTCCAGTCTTATTTCTCTTCTCCCCTTCTAGTACTTCTTGTTGTAGCTAGACTGGACTATTAGCTGATACCTGATCTCATCTTATCCTAATTGACCTCCATTTTGGCAGAGACTCCACATCCACATCTCTCTGTTGAAATACTTTTCTTCCTTTACAACTCAGCTTAAGCACTACCTTCTTCATGAAGTTAGTTCTCTTCAGCTAAAAGTGATCTCTTCCTCTTGATTTTCTTAGAGCTCTTGGGAACTCCCCTTTGTCTTCATTAACCCTTCCATGTATCATACTCATTTGTGCGCACATCATACTTCCTCTCTTAGAACTCTCTCACCGCATTGAATTGTAAGATTTTTGAGGACAGAACCTGTCATTTATTTGCCCCTGTAACTTATGCTTGGCATATGGACACTTGCCTTGATAAATGCTTGTTTTAGCTGAATTGAAATAACCCCAGTCATTTTCCATTGCACTGGTCAGATTGTCTTGGGCATTGACAGAGTAGAATTAGAATTTGGAGTTTGGATTCAGGGACTGAGTTAGATGAATATGTATCTGAGCAAGACCATAGCTGACTATATTAAAAAACAAATAGAAACATTTTCTAGTTTATCTGTGTTCTTTCAACCTGTTTGTGTTTCATCTACTTTTTGCTAAATTGTAATTAGAAATGACTGCCCTGGAGCCATTTGTGTCACGTGGTAGATATTGGTTTGCAGTAGGGAACTGTTAAGCAGGAAGGTTAAAGAAAACATAGGAGGGCTGATAAATTTGCTTCATATACTACTATTTCTTCAAAATGCCTTAAAGTCTAAACCTGCTATAAACTGAGTATGTGTTTTAAAGATGACTTCTTTCCAGTATCAAACAAAACCCTTTGCTTTAATCTGCTTCCAACCCAGCAAAGTTATTTTAAAATATACAATGATTTTATAACAGACTGTTTTCACCATCAAAAACAATAGAGACACTACACTTGGACTACTAACATCACAGTCCCAGATATGTTTAGAGATGGTGGGTTATAGCTAATGGATACTTTTGGGTCTGGTATCCTGGAGCTATGATGTCCTCTAGTACATTGGGTGGACCCCCTCTAGGGAACTTAAAGGGGACCATGGACAAGAGTAGAACATCATCATTGAAGGGAATAGCTAACTTGATGAGATTGCAGATCAATTTGAGTATTGGATATATAATATAATTCAACTATTGAAGTGCCAAATAAGTCAGAAGCTTGATAGATGTTCTTGCTGTTTAAGCTGAACCAGCAAACCAGTTGAGGATCAACTAGGAAAAACCTCCTGCAGAAGGTAGAGTCTGAGCTGAGCCTTGAAAGAAGCCAGGGAAGAAGGGAGGAGGGAAAGCACTCAAGGTATGGGATAGCCAACAGAGTGAGATGGTATATGGTTTTCAAAAAGCTTGTAAGTTGGTCTGTGAAATTAGATTGAAGAGGGTAGAGAGGAGAGCAGGGTATTAAGTAGGAAAGGTAGGGAGGGGCCAGGTTTTATAAAGCTTTGAATGCCAAATACAAGAGTTTAGACTTGATTGTAATTTTGCTGGTAAAATTGAACCAGTTGAACCATAGAAAACCTGATGTGTGTTAAATGAGTATCCTTCAAGTTTGAATTGGAGAGTTCCACCAAAACTTCTTGGCCTCATCTCACATCACTCAGATACTTTCCATCATTTTCTCCTACTTCACTGTAGTCTAAGATGAAGAGATGGTCCTTCTCTCAGCCAAGGCAAACCCCCCAACATTACTCGTTGTCTCATTTCATCCTTGCTTCTCTAGCATCTTATCATTCAAGCTGTTACTAATCATCTCTCCCTATCTACTGGCTTATTCCCTACATTGCCTACAAACACGTCAATGTTTCCTCCACCCTTAAAAAACTCTTACTTATCCATCCCCACCATTGATCATTCTGGATCTCTCCTCCCTTTTGTGGCTAAACACCCTGAGAAATCGATCAACAATAGGTACCTCTACATTCCGCCCATACACACACACAGACACACACACGCACGCACACATGCACGCACGCACGCACGCGCACACACACACACATGTATACACATTCTTTTTTAACTCTGCAGTCTGGCTTCCAACCTCTTCATTCAACTGAAACTATTCTCTCCAAAGTTGCCAGTGATCTTTTCATTGCCGAATCTAATGATCTTTTCTCAATCCTAATCTTCCTTGCCCTCTCGACAGCATTTGACACGGTCGATCACCTCCTTCTGTATATACTCTCTTCTCTAGGTTTTTGTGACACTGTTCATTCTTATTTTTCTTCCTGTCCAACTGTTGCTTCTCAATCTCCTTTGCTGCTTTGTTTTCCAAGTCATACCCATTAACCCTGGGTGTCTCCCATAACTGTCCTGGGCTCCCTAATTTTTCTTGCTTGGTACTCTCATTAGCTCCCATGCATCATCTTTTTACTGATTATTCCCAGATCTGCTTATCCAACCCTCATGTTAATGCTGAGCTATAGTCATGCATCTGCAGCTGCCTTTTGGACATCTCAAAGTGGATTGCCACAGATATCTCAAGTTCAGCATCTTCAAAACAGAACTCATCTCACTTCCAAGATCCTTCCAAATTTCCCTATAACTGTTGAGGGTGCTATCATCCTCTCACTCACCCCATCCTGTGACCTTGATGTCTTTTCTACCTTTACAGCATCTATATATCTAATAGAATCAGCCACAACTCTAGTTCATGCCCTCACCAAGTGTATCACCCCTCAAGGAGACTGTTGCATTAGCCTTCTAACTGGTCTCTGCTTTGAAGTCTCTCCTGGCTCCAGGTCATCCTTCACTTAGCTCCTAAGGTGGTTTCCTTAAAGGGTAGGTTTGTGAAGCAATCTACCTGCTATCATTCTTTTTCATGTTTGGTTTTCTTTCTTTTTTCCCATTGTTCACTCCATCAGTTACAACCCTTTTATACAACCAGACTATTGTACAATGTGAAAGTATTTGCAGATCCTATACATGATTGCACACTGCCATGGGGGCGGGGGGGAAGGGAAGGGAGGGGAGAAAATTTGAAACTCAAGGGATTGTGGAACTGAATCTTGTAAACTAAAAGTAAATAAACAAGTCAATGAAAAAAAAAGAGTAGGTCTGGCCATGCCATTCCTCTGCTCAAGAATTTCCAGTGGCTCCCTTTTACCTTCAGAATCAAGTATAAATTCCTTTTTTTGGCATTCAAAGCTTTATAGCCTGGCCCCTCCCTCCCTTTCCTACTTAATACCCTGCTCCCCTCCCCACCCTCTGCTATCCAGCTTCACTGACCAACTTAGAAGCTTCTCGAAAACAGTATGCCATCTCATTCCTTTGGCTTTCCCGCACCTTCACTGCATTTCTTCCTCACTTCTTCCCTGGCTTCCTTTAAGGCTCAGCTCAAACTCCACCTTCAGCAGGTGGCTTTTCCTGGTTGATCCTCCCCAACCTCTAATGCCTTCCTCTTCCACATTAGCTGTAATCACTCACTATAAATCTTCTAAGTACCTAAGTATTTACAGGGTAGAATGTACGCTTCTTGAGAACAGGACTATCTTTTGCCTTTTTTTATATCCCCAGGGTTGAGAACTATGTAAACACTTAATAAATGATTGTTGATTGGCATATATGATGGTTACTGTAATATTTTTAATGTATTTTAAAAAAACAGAGTAGAAAAATTATGATCAGCTAAGATTCTTGTTTGTGTTTCTATTTTTTTCCTTTCAAAGCGGCTGCATTTCAGCAAGGAAAAATTCCTCCCACTCCATTCTCTGGTCCTCCACCGGGAGGGGCTATGATCCCACCTCCTCCTAGTCTCCGTAAGTTTAAAATTTTTGATTTTGCTTTTTTCTGTTTGGAATTTTGGGCATTATTCTCTTAGATTTTATTCAGAATGACCCCTAATTTAAAATTAGTGTTCAGTAAATGCTTGGTGAATGGATGGATAAAAATAGAGAATGGCTTTGATAGGGTAATGTTTTTTGTAACTATTTCAACAGTTAGCTTTTGATTAACTGGACTAACAGCATGTACCACCAGGGGTTCTATGTCTATAGGCTGATTCAAAGACAAAAGGCAGCATGTGTTGTCACTGTTAACACTTAGTTACATCACTGCTAGAAACTTACTAATTGCAATTTAAGAATACCTGGGCAGATATCAGACCTGCTTTCCCTACCACCCCTAGAGTAGATCAAAGGAAATTCTTTCTCAGAGAACAATTTTTATTTTCCCTCATCACCACCCGCTACCCTCACATAGTCGTAAGCCAGAATACATGGTTTGTAGGGTCTTTGGCCTTACCAATATAGTATGTGGAGAAAAGTTGAAGAACCTAAACCAGAGATTCTTAACTTGGAGTCTATGAACTTATTTTTTAAAAATATTTTGATAACTTTCAATATAATTGGTTTCCTTTGTATTTCTATATATTTTGTTGTATGTATTTAAAAACATCTGAGAAGTCCATGCCACAACAAAGGTTAAGAATCCAAGTAATGGATACGGGGGGGG
>CM053584.1:196250910-196273340 GCA_028627135.1 Pseudochirops cupreus
GAAACACTGGGATGGCTGTTTTGGGGTGGTGGGCGGGGGAAATACGGGGAGAAAATATGTAACTCAAAAAATTTAATAAAATAAATTTATTATTAAAAATAATAATAATAATAATAATAAAAATAAAAATACTGCCTTTAATGCAAATCAAGACAACTTTAGGTACCATATCATACCTGTCAGATTGGCTAACATGACAAAACAGGAAAATTATAAATGTTGGAGAAGATGTGGGAAAATTGGAACACTAATGCATTATTGGTGGAACTGTGAACTGATCCAGCCATTTTGGAGAGCAATTTGGAACTATGCACAAAGGGCTATAAAAATGTGTATATCCTTTGACTCTGAAATACTACTTCTAGGACTATATCCCAATGATATCATACAAATGGGAAAAGGATCCACATGTACAAAAATGTTTATAGCAAGTCTTTTTGTGGTGGCAAAGAATTGGAAATTGAAGGAATGCCCATCAGTTGGGGAATGACTGTAGAAGTTGTGGTATATGAATGTAATGAAATACTATTGTGCTTTAAGAAATGATGAACAGGCACATTTCAGAAAAACCTGGAAAGACTCATATGAATTGATGCTGAATGAAGTGAGCAGAACCAGGAGAACATTGTACACAGTAATAGCCACAGTGTGTGATGACTGACTTTGATAGACATAGCCCTTCGCAGCAATGCAAGGACCTAAAATAATTCCAAAGGACTCATGATTGAAAATGCCATCCACATCCAGAGAAAGAACTATGGAGTCTGAACACAGAGTGAAACAGACTATTTTCTTTTTTTTTTTCTTTCTCATGGTTCCTCCCATTCATTCTAATTCTTCTATACAACATGACTAATATGAAAATCTGTTTAATAGGAATGTATATATAGAACCTATATCAGATTGCTTGACGTCTTAGGGAGGGGAGGGAGGTGTGGAAAATTTAAAACTTATGGAAGTGAATGTTGAAAACTAAAAATAAATATATTAATTTAAAAAAAAAAGAAATGATTAGCAGGTAGACTTCAGAAAAACCTGGAAACACTTACATGAACTGATGCTGTGTGAGGGGAGCAGAACCAGGAGAACATTGTACACAGTTACAGCCACACTATGTGATGACAGACTTGGCTCTTCTCAGTAATTCAAGGAAAACAAATCCAAAAGTCTCATGATGCTCTCCACATCCAGAAAAAGAATTACAGAGTCTTAATTCAAATCAAAGTATCCTATTTGCTCTCTTTCTTTTTTGTTTTGTTTTGTTCCTTCTTTATTGTGGTTCATTCCATCGGTTATAATTCTTCTTTACAACATGACTAATGTAAAAATCTGTTTAATATGAATGTATATGTAGAGCCTATATCAAACTGCATGCTGTGTTAGGGAGGGGGAACACTTTAAACTCAAAAGCTTGTGGACCTGAATGTTGTAAAGTAAAAGGTAAATAAATAAATTTTTTAAAATACTGTCTTTCAAAAAACATGTTAAAATGATTTTTCTGAACTAAGAAATTTTGTTCACTTTAGTCCCTATTCAGCTTTTCACCTTGAATTCTGTAAAAACCACTATTGCTTTCTCTGAATAAACTTCCTTGGAGATTGTGGATCTGAAGGGATTTAACTAGGGTCAGACCACTGTGTGAAAACTGGCCATTTCATATGTTTAGCCACATAACCATGAATTTTATAACATATTACTATGAAACCAAAGGTGGAGAAAAACTGTAATGGGCCTTTTGTTGAATGTTAGAATGTTAATAAGAACCTATTTTACTTGTCTTCTGACTTAGAAGTGCACATTTTTTATATGTTAGCATCCCTAACCCCAGGATGGATGCTTTCTTTCAGCGGGACCTCCTCGACCTGGTATGATGCCAGCACCCCATATGGGAGGGCCCCCTATGATGCCAATGATGGGCCCCCCTCCTCCTGGAATGATGCCTGTGGGACCTGGTAAGTTTGAACCTCTTTTCCTCCCCCAAGGAAATTAAATAGGCCCTTTAGTTTGCTTTCTTAATTTTCTTTCTAGTGAAGTAATTTTAAATCAATCCTATTTATCAAGAAGTAATGAAATCTGTTGCTTGTTGATTCTCAGCGTACATAGGAAGATGCCAAATGACCTTATGTTACCATTGCAAATAAAGCAACACCATAACATGGTTTTGGCTTCTTTTTTAGATTCTTCAACACACCTTCTGTATAGCCAATCATGAGCAGCTCGCCTGAGGACTGCTGTTGTGAATAACGTTAAGGGTCTAATCGCATAGTATAATGAATTCTCTATTCAGCAATAAACTAAATATTGTTCAATTAAAGCAAAGCATAATGTTCATAACAATATAACATAACAACTTATTACTAAGGTGGTCACATAGTCTTAAACAAAGCATATCATTCAGTATATCTTATAGTCATCTTTAAGGGGTAGCAGAAAATACCAACATCATCCACCCCTAGGTCACGGTAAGTTACAATCTTCTCAGTCAATACAGAGTATCCAAGTAAAGTCCTCTTTCATCTTGACTAGAGGCTGGCTTCCAATCATCCTTAAGCCAGTCATCCTTAACAGGTGGCAGAAACTACAAACACCATCCACCCCCTAGGTCACAGTAAGTTACAGATCTCATCAGTCAATACAGAGTATCCAAATTAAAGTTCTTTTCCATCTTTACTTGGAGGCTGGCTTCCAAACCCCATGGCTCCTCCTTCATGGACTGACCGCTCTCATCTCTTGCCTGGATTATATATACACATAGGTGTATCTCAGCTCATGGGGACTGCTCCACTCCAAGGTCTTCACAGTTTCTGTTTCTAGGACAACAAAGCTTAACAGGGCTACAATAATATTTACATACATTACCAGTGCTATCACCTCAAATCACTTTCTGTCTGAGAAATCAACATAGAACAACAGACAGGGCATCTGTCTGAGAAATCAACACAGAACAACAGATAGGACTTCTGTCTGAAAAAATAACACAGATCAACAGACAAGAGCATCAACATCACAAACATTCTCTCAGTTCTGCCTCCTCCCAGTCCTGCTAGTGATCTTACCTGTTCCTTCCTGCTCCACCCTTTCTTCGAGTTCCTCCCACCATAGGTTCCCATGTAATTACATTCGGCCTATTAAGGGGCAGGGGAGATCTTCAAGCTCCCTTAGGCCTATTAAAGGCAATACAATGTATACTGTTTCCAAAGATTCTTGATACAATCAAAGGCAAGGCTCAAAGGCATTTGATTAGCTAAAACTCAATCTGGAAAAGCAGCAAAAAATCCTATTTTGCTTGCCATTACAACCTCCTGCTGCCCCTTACCCTTTTACTTCTCAATTTTTACCTCATTTACAATGAGTATGTGGATGTATTTCATTGAGAATAGGTAGGTAGATAGTTAGTTGCACAACCAATTTAGTTACTCAACTTTGGAGCAGAGTTTTTCACTATAAAACATCAGTTCCCATCACTAAAAGAGGCAAGGTCGTTTTCTGATTAAGAATCAAACCATTTATAGACAATGACATTGGAGGTTCATTTTTATCTAGTTTGCATACTTACCATTGGTGCAATGTGTAATTAATCCATAGTTTCAATAAAATAGCTTACATTTATCTAGTGCTTTAATGTATAAAAAGCACTTTTTATTATAACCAGCTTGTAAAGTAGGTATTCTGGGCATGTCCCCTTTTGTCGTTAAGGAACCTGAGGTATGGACACATTGTCTTATTCTGGATTACATAGCCAGTTGTGGCCAACTTTTACCTGAATGTAGGTCTTTGGACTCTAAATCCAGCGTGCTTCCACTTATACCATACTGACCTTCTAATATCATGACTTTTATCAGCCATAGTACAACACCTTTGGATAGATTATAGGTACTTGCCTACTACCCATTTCTTATGAATTGTTTTCAATTTTATAGTCAAACCTTAGGACAGTAAATCCATGCTAATTTGCTTATTTGCATAATGATAGAACATTTTATAAACCTTATTGGTTATCAGAGGGCCCTAGAAGTCACCTTTTTTCCTTCCAGTTTTCATTAATTATGTCATGTTCTCTTGTATGGCCATGAGCTGTACATGGTTATTAACAGATTCTTATCATGACTCCCACTCACTGTTCCCACCAAATTGCACGTTGACTTTTGGTGGCAGAATTGCCCACTGTGTTCTGCTCACATTCATGATAGTGAAATAGCCCTGACAGACTTAAAGGGCTGATTTACATGACTGAACTGTGCATTTCCTCAGCATAAGGGAAATGAAGACAATTTGGGGAACTCGTCACTGGTGCCTTCTGAAAAGGAGCCAGTTTTTTTTTTCAAAGTAACCTATTAATACTTTGCCCTGACTATGGGGTCATCCATGATTTACAGACAGAATGATTTTGTAACATTTCCTCTAGTATGCTTTTTAAGCATATTACAGCTGGAGAATGTGAAAGGAGAGAGTAAAAGGCAATCTAGAATGCATCTCATTACTGACTTCTAATGTACTTTGTTTTTTGTACAACCCTGTAGCCCCTGGGATGAGGCCGCCCATGGGAGGCCACATGCCTATGATGCCTGGACCTCCAATGATGAGACCTCCTGCCCGTCCCATGATGGTGCCCACTCGGCCAGGAATGACTCGCCCAGACAGATAAGAATAAAAGGAAATCTGTTCGTGTCATTTTTTTATTCCTTGTTCTGATCCACCCAAACACCATGGTGCTGCACCTTCTGGGGTGTTTTCCAACAGCATGGCAAGGAAGACTTGCTCCCACTTCTGTCAAAGAAGAAACCGTTTGCAAGGGAGCAGTGGGACAGAAATGCAGCTTACATTTATATTGTGATATGTAAAGATAAAAGTATTGACTGTTTTAGCTATAGAAGGGTTTTTTTTTCACTGATTTTTGTTGTTGCAAGATGAAGAATTCCAAATGTGACTCTCCAACCTTGATGTTTAGTTCATATTCTCTCATTTCATTGTATCTTTTCCCTCTTAGATTCTTGTCCCTCAGCTGTAGAACATTTTCCTAGGGGACAGCCCCCTCGGCAGAGGTTCCTTATGTATTATAAGCTTTGTAAATCTAGCACTTGTAGGCCTTTTATTGAGTCAAAGAATAAATAAAAACACACTTTCTTCATCAGGTCCCAGTGACATCACTTCGTGTGTAGAGTTAGTGTGTAATACTGCTACTCTTCAATCTGGAATAGGGATGAATGCTGCATGGTATGTAGTAGAAAGTATCAGAATTTTACAGCTTTTTTCTTCATATTTCTGGGAATTAAAATTGAGAGAAAATGGTGTATCTAAGCAGAACCAAGAAAACAAAATACACAATGACTTTAAATGACATAAACAGAAAGAACAAAAAATGAACGCTATGTAATTATAAAGATCAAGCTCATCCTCAGAGAGAATTTGCGTCCCTCCCTTCTTTGTCCTGAAAGGGGCTTATGGATGTGAAATGTTGCATATACTGTCAGAAACCCTTGGAGTGCTGGTTGCTCTTGCTGAGGTTCCTTTTTACTCTGTTTTTATTCTGTTATAAGAAACAGCTCAAACTGCTCCCTGGGTAAGGGAGGAGGATGAGTCATGATTGGAAATGAAGGTGATGTAAAAACAAAAGATAAAGATAAAAATATTTTTAAGAAAAGAAACTGGTACATTGATGCCAGTTGGTATGGCATCCTCTTCTTTAGAATGCTGCCCACCACATCTCTGTCCTGGGAAGGCAATATGTTTGCAGGAAAAAAGCCTGAAATCAAGCCAGAGGCACAGCAGGCAAGGAGCTATGTTTGTATTCTTGGCAGTCTTGAGAATCAGAACCCTCAACAGCTGCCATCTGAAATTGCCATTGAAATTGTTACAGAATGATGACTGCTTGCTGCAGAACAGTATTTTAACAGTCTTTAAAAAGAAAACCAAACATTTATTGCTGCATTTTGTTTTTACACAACAATCATTTTCCAATAGAACCCCTTGCCTAATAGTACCTTCCTTTAGAAAAAGGCAAGTAGGTAAAATTTTTGATAAAGCAATTGGGAAGGATAGAACATGTAACATTCCACCCTTGTACCTTACCATTTCTTGACAAAATTGCTAAGAAAGTGTTTTAATTGTCATTGGGAAGAAATGTTGATCACTGTATTTCATCCAGTTTTTCTTGTTATTAAGTACTTTCTTCATTTATATTATTTTAGTTATTGTGTGTATTATTCTCTTTATTCTGCTTTCTTGATCTGTATCCTTTTTTAAATTTTTCACTGATTTTTCTGAGTGATTTTTATATAAAAATCAAGGATCACTATCCTATTTATGAAAATATGCAATACACAGCTCAACTAGTAGTATTTTGAAGAGGAACTAATTTAGGCAAAGAAAATCATTTTTAAAAGAATAGTAACAACTCAGTAGCTTTCCTTGTTAAACTTTATGATGAATTATTTCTTGCTTCCTAGTGTCTCACCTACATCTCTTTGTGGGAGAAACATTTGCTTTTCACTTTTGTCAAGTTTTTTCTTACTCTTGACACAACTAATCACAGAAGGTTATTGAGCATATCAGCTGTATTTTTTTTTTAATGAAAATAATTGGGAAAATGAGCTAAATTTCTTAAATTGGCATTTTGGTAGTCTCGTGTTTACTGAAGAATTATTTATTTTCTGGAAAGAGTTGAGTTCCCTGCCTCAGTGAATCTTGGTATAAATATTTGCTCTCTCAACAAACATTCCCTGATTCTTCTCAGCAGAGGACCTTGCCTTGCTTTCTACTTTTTTTTTTTTTTTTGAGAAACAAGAGACTATGTTCTGGAGCCCTTCTCTTCTCTTCTTTCCCTCAAAACTCCTACATAATCCCTCACTCTCCTTTGCTTTTCTGTCTCTGAGGAAAAACTAGATCTACTCCTTGCCAAGGCTACTCCCTATTCTGCCTTTGGTCCTAATTCCTCCCATGTCCCCCAGGATCCTGCCTCTAGGATCACTTCCCACTTCCCATCCCTTCACATTTTCAATCTCCACTTATCTACTACATAAACACCCAAGTCTCTCTAGTTCTTTAAAAATCTTTTCACCTTCCAGTACCTTGCATTTTCATGCTGCATCTTTCTTTCCTTTCACAGCTAAACTCCTACAAAAAACCATTTAAAGGCATTGCCTCTACTTCTTCACCTCCCACTCTCCAGCCCCTTGCAATCTGGCTTCTGATTCTACCACTCTACAGAAATTGCTTCCTCCAAAGTTACCAGTGATCTAAATCTACTAAAAATCACTACCAGGGATTGCTAAATTCGATAGCCTTTTTTTTCTGAGTCCTCATCCCTCTTAGCCTCTTTGTAGCTTTTAACACTATTGACCATACTCTTGGATATTCTCACCCTTGGTTTGTCTTTTAAAAGTTAAATTTACTTTTTATTATGAAATTTAACACAAAAAAACTATTTTAATATATAAAGAAGTACAACAAAGATGATTGTCTATGAAACTGAATTGTTATGTCCTTGATTTTGGGGGGGGGTGTGTGTATGTATATATATATAGATAGATAGATATAGATATAGATATAGATAGATATAGATAGATATAGATATAGATATATAATAGTAGTATTACTCTTAATGTCAGGGTAGTGACTTTTGCCTTTTTTCTAGAGTAGATGTATCAATTTAAGTTCTCCAACAACAGTATGCTAGTGTGTCTACTATCCCAGGGACTCTGCAACATTGTGTGTGTGTGACCTTTGGGAATTTGATGGGTGCAAAATGAAACTACAGAGTTGTTTAAAATGTATTTTTCTTACTAGTGATTTGGGGCCTTCTTTCATATAGTTGTTAATAGCTTGCATTTCCTCTTTTGAACCTGCCTGTTCATATCTTTTAATTACTTATTTTGGGGGGCTCTTATTGTTACATATTTGTATACACACAATCAGACCTTTATTGGAGATATGCTATGAAGCTTTTTCCCAGGTAACTTTTTTTCTAATTTTAGCCGCACTGATTTTGTTCATGCAAAAGCTTTTCAGTTTTATGCAATAAGATTGCTCTTCAGTCGGGCCTTGCCCACTCTCCAAGTCTTGTCAGTAGTCCCTCCACAACAACGCAGAGGGCAACCACCTCCGACAGTAGCCTCCTAATTGATCTCTTAGGTTCTAGTCTCTTCCCTCGCCATTCCAACCTCTACACTTTGCTCTATTACTGTATGTACTGTTCCCAATGCCTAGGGCTCCCCAGCGATTAGGGCCATAGACGGGGAGGTCGCTTTAAGGAATCGAGTGAGGCCCCGCCTCCTCCCTCCCCGGTCCCACGAGAAGGTGTTGCGATGGGGGCGAGGAGAAGCTCTCCGGACCACTGAGCCTCGGGGACTTTCCCTGGGCCTGAGGATCCTCCTGCAGACGAAGGCCACCTCCCCTCGGGCCCTTGACCTTGTCGACACCGCTCCCCATCCTTGTCCCCCGTCCCCCGACTGCTCTTCCTACAGAAAGGGCGGTTCTTCGAGGATCTGCCCTACTTTGTCCAGGTGTCTGACCACCGGCCAGAGCAACTCCCGTCAATCTCCGGAATCGCCCTCTTCCCCCTTCCCCTCCTCTTTACCCCTCTGCACTGTCCCTCTGGACACCTCTGGACACCGCCCCCCACAACTCCTTCTTGGCCCTTGACCCACCTACCCCCAGGGCCTTACCCAGTGCCCCAGGACACCCCAAAGGAGGGCGCACCCCGGTCCTGGGGAGGTCCCGAGCTCAGGTTGGGCAGGCTCCTACGAAAGGAGGACGCCATGGGGCCAGGCACCTTGTTGGGCAGCCTTCCCAAGGTGGTCTGTGATGTAGCTCTGGTGTTTGTGGCCAGGGGTACCCCTACCTCCATTGAATAACAATGACATGAAGCCCCTTGTACTGTTCCATGAGCTATGACAGTTAGACAAGTGCTGACCTTTCTCATCTTGGAAACCCCAGTTCTGATCTGACCACCTCCGCTGGAATGGAGAATTAATGGACTCAAATGGACAACCTCAGTTTGCCTGAGTTCCTCATCTGTAAAATGGGAATAATAATAGCCCTTTTTCTCGGGGTTGTGAGGATACAATTAGATAATCATTGTAAAGTGCTTAACACAGTTTCTGTCACATAGGTCACTACATAAATGTTGTTCAATACTGTCCTACTCTTTGTGACCTCGTTTGGGGTTCTCTTGGCAAAGATACTGGAGTGCTTTGTTATTTTCTCTCTAGTTCATTTTATAGGTAAGGAAACTGAGGCAAACAAGGCTAAGTGACTTGCCCAGGGTCACACAACTAGTAAATGTCTGCGGTTGGATTTTAACTCAGATCTTCCTGACTCCAAGATGGGTGCTCTATCCACTGTGCCACCCAGCTACTTTACATAAATGTTAGCTATTATTATTTAGACCCTTCCTCACCCAAAAGTTCAGTCTGGTCAATCACTTCTAACCCAGAGTCACTGAAAAACTGGTTCACTATATGCAATCCAGATCCTGGCTCCAAGTAACTGCTTCTTATGCCACTACTATATAAACAGGGACTGGAGGGGTACTGGGTTGCCTTGTACTGGTCCTTCCATCTAGCACTTTGACTCTCCAGGATCTAGGTCTTCAGTCTGTTGGGTGGCAGCTTTAAATGACAAGCTGAATTTATATTTTAACACAGAACTAAAAGGCTGCAACTTTGTGAATTCCAAAAGGTTTGAAGGTCCCCAGAGGCCTATGAGTGGCCAGCTTCATTTCCCTCAAAACAACAGTGGTTTATCTCAAGAGAAGTTTCTTCACTGAACAAAGTACCAAGAGTGGTTGGATAATGCAGTGCTAAGATGAAATATAAAACATTTTAGTAGTCTTACAAAACTAGTTTATGTTCTGATACAAGTCTCCCAACTTATTGTAACTATAGTTAAATATTAGCCTCTCACATTTGCTGTAACTACAGTTACTGAATCCTCTAAATCCTGTCAATGAAGCGCATCAATTCTTCCGTATTTAGCATTTCTTTCTGTATAGGAATAAACTTCCATGTCAAAAAAAGAAAGAATCTTCTTTCATTCTCTTTTACCTCTGTGTTAAAATATAAATTCAGCTTGTCATTTAAAGCTTATCACCATCTGGCTCCAGCCTACCTTTCCAGATTTATCTCACATTACTTCTTTTCATGCATTCTACATTCCAATCAAACTGCCCTACTTGTTCCCCAGATTTGGCATGCCATCTCCCTCCTCCATGCCTTTTCACAAGCTGTCTTCCTTGTCTGGAATTCATTCCCTCCTTACCATCACTTCCTAGAATCCATTGCTGCACTTACAACACAACTTGTTGTGCTGTCTAGTAGAAGAATCCTTTTATAGTCCCTTCCTCCTCAAATTATCTTCCACTTCTCTGAGTAAATATTTGCCTCCAGTAGCACATAAGCTCCCTGAGGGCAGAGATGGTTCTCCTTTTAATTGTTGTTTCCTCAATTCCTTAGCATCTTCAGTAGAAGATGCATTTAAGCATCTTATAAAATACTTACATGGCCCCTGCCTTCATGGACAAGGCATGTCCTTAACAGGACAAGATATCAACACAGATAACCATTATACACAATTACATTATCATGAATTAGAGCCATATTAACTGGCTTCATTTGTGACTAGTGAGAGTATGATTAGAATTTTGCCCTGCTTTGATAGTAAATGCAATAGCAAGTGAAGACATTTTCTGTAGTATTTTTCGTGGCCCTAAAGTTCCATTTCAGAAGCAATAGCTAAGTGAATCTGTGATCTCATAAAGGATGTAAGTCACAGTCCATTGATGCTTGCCCATCCTGTGGCACTCTAGTCCATGTCCTCCAATAAATCCATCCTAGGAATTCTATCTGACATGCTGGGGACCTTCTTTCTTGTACATCTCTTAACACATCATTACATAGCTTTGAAGCCTGGGGGTGTCTATTGCTAATCTTGACATTTTTTTTAAGTTTTATCTTTTTATACTGCAAGTCGTTTCCTGATATAACAGCACCCTAATTGAACCCTCCCTTATGACAAAAACATTTAGGTGATATAACCCAGCCCATCTGATGACACATGTAGTGTTCCACACCCATAGCCCCCTACCTCTCTTCAAAGGACCATAGATCTTGAACCAGAAGGGACTTCAGAGTCCATAAAACCCAACCCTCTCCTTTTACAGGTGAGAAGATGGAGGCACAGAAAATTTAAATAAGTTGTGCATGGTTGCAGAAGTAGTAAGTATCCAGGGCAGAATTTAAAGCCACATCCTCTAAGCTCAGAATCTAGTACATTTACTACTAAACCATTGAGATCTGATCTATGATCATATTTTTTTTCTGGTTGTACATTTCTCAAAAGGCATCTTTTATGCCATGTCTTTGTAATTGCTCGTTGTTAGCACACGACAACCTGCTTCCAGTCGCCATATGCCCTCCATTGTCCTCTGGATGATCTTCGACTTCAGTTCTTTGGAGGCTGGTGTTCCACTACGTAGGTCTACAACATTACTGAAAGAATAATGATACTTTTTTAAACAAGCGTCTGTTTTAGTTAGAAACAGGGAGTCATTAAAAACACTTTAGGATGCCCTAAGTGCAAACCAGTTCACTCTCCTTTTAGATTCTGGGCTTAGCTCATTGTCTATTTGCTGTTTTCATTCATAATACATGTACTGATATATGACCTCTATTGAAGTACATAGTATACTTTGTACAAAATAGCAGTAATAGAAATTGACAAAAACAGGAAACATCCTAAAAAAAATACATTATTTTGCAAGATCATAAATAAGAGGAGTCACAATGATCCAGAGCAAGGAAATATGGGAAATGATATGTGAGTCCAAGGAGGTAGTGTGGTATTGATAGAGTACTGAACGTGAAGTTGGGAAGACCTGAGTTCAAATCCAACCTCAGGCACTAGCTATGTGGCCCTAGGTAAGTCATTCAACCTTTTTCTGCTTCAGTTTCCTCAACTATAAAGTGGTAATAATAGTATTACGTACCTCCCAAGGTTGTGAAACTCAAAGGAGATAATGTTTGCTTCCCTTCTTGAGCTTAAGCTGTTTCTATAAGTATGTATTAACTGTGATAAATTGGAGTTGTAACTGTTAACAAACTTATTTTTAGCCCTTCATTATGAAGTACAGGATTGATTTATTGAATTATGTTTGTAAGTATGGTTTTTTCCCAAGAACAAGACAGTTGATTGTAGTGTATGAAAAGAGAACTGTGATGTTCAGTTTAATGTATTTTAATGAAGATGTGATTTAGTCTTAAGTACTAAAGAGGCGGCAGGAATTTAGAGAAAGTTGTCTGCTTCCTTCTTTGTGAATAAATAGCTTTAGCCACTGGCGTACAGAGTATAAATAACCATTAGACTATCATTGCAGTTGCCAGTGGCTTTACAATCCTTCAGGATCACTTACTTCTGAGCTGCCTGAGAAACAGGATGCCAGGCATGCAAGCTTGACCTGATTTAGTGATCTTGTATGGAAAAAGTTTAGTGGAAATTAAATGTTTGACCTAGTTAATTGTGCTTCTAAACATTACCATAAGGGGTGTATCTCCTGTTCATGGATAAATATCATAACATCTCACAGGACAGAGTGGTGTATTTGGAGGGAAAGGAAATGGGCTCAAATTGACTGTGGACAAGTCACTTCATTTCTCTGGATCTTGGTTTCTTCATCTGTAAAATTAGAGAGTTGACCTAGCTGACCTCTCAAGTCTCTTCCAGTTCTAAATCTTTGATCTTAGATATGCTATCTTTGGTGAGGATGAGGGAACAAGACTGGGCCTTTGCTGGTTTGTATTTTTATTCAAGGTATTTTTTCCTTTTTCTTTGTAATATTTTTGTGATATTTATGAAAATTCAACTCAACAAAAATTTATTAGCACTAAAGGAACTATATGTCAGTTAATGCAAAAATATAATTTTACTTTGAAGTAAAATTTTTCATACTATCATTTCTATTTTCTTTGCCTTATGGATTTTAAAAAAAGCACTTTGTCAATTGACATAGCTTGGTTCTTTAATGTTTTCTTTTTTTTTGGAGGGGGTAAGGCAAGGTAATTGGGGTTAAGTGACTTGCCCAAGGTCACACAGCTAGTTAAGTGTCAACTGTCTGAGGCTGAATTTGAACTCAGGTGTTCCTGACTCCAGGGCCAGTGCTCTATTCACTATGCCACCTAGCTTCTCCCTTTAATGTATTCTTAAATTTCAGTCCTTTCAGTGTAAACTTTTACTATGTGTAGGGCACTGACACAGTGCTCAGTGCTGGGAGAACAAAGATCAAAAGTGATGTGGTCCCTGAGCTCAAGGAGCTTACAATTTACGTGTAGGATACGACCAATATACAGAAAAGTATGATACAAAGTAATTTGAGGAGAGAGGACAAGCAAATGGTGGGGAATGGGGAATAAGTTGAAGAGGAGAGGAGATTTAAAAAGTTGTACTTTAGCTGAACCTTGAAAGAAGGTAAGGGTTCTGACAGGATTCTGAAGAAGGACATTTCTAGGAACCTGCCTTGATAGAATACATCCCATTGATAACCTTTTTCACTCTATATTCCTTTCACACTTAGATGATTAGCTTTTTTTGTAGTTAAGTTACAGATATACAAGATGTTCCAAAAGTCTTACGGCTACTCTAAGCTTTAATAGATTAGAACTGCCCTGAAACGTTAGAGATACCTTATATTAACACATCATTTTCTAATTGTTCCCAAGAGGCATCATGGTATAGTGGATACAGTCCTGGGCTTAAAGTCAGAAGATTTGGCTCTGAACCCTGCCTCTGATACTTCATAGTTGTGTAATTGTGTCAAGACTCAATTTCCTCATCTTTAAAATGGGCATAACAATGCATTTACCTACTTTTCACAGGTGGCTATGAGGAAAGCACAACATAAATATGAGCTACATTGCTTCACAGTCAAAGGTCACCAGCAAGAGAAAATAGTGTTTGTGGAGCTCTTTGATAGCGCAAGAGAAGGAAAGAACTGGGAGGGAAAAGGAAAAAAGGAAGCAACAAAAATGATGCATAGGTTAAGGAGTTGTAAAGATGGAAGCAGTGCTAGAAAAATTCACTTGTGACCTTTCCTTCCTGAGCAATGCATCAAGGAAAGTCTAAGCCTTATTTACCTTTTTCAGAAAACCAGCAGAATCATAATTTCTCCACAGATTCTGAAATCAGGGTAGTGAGTTCTGTTCTCTACCTCCCCTGTCAATCATGCTACTTCTACAAAACACAAACCATTTGACCTAATTCTTTATGAGTACTGTTAAGCAATTGAATAATGATTAATGAATCATTTTCAGATCAATATCAAACTGGAGGGCTCTCTAGCACCCTATTCCTGTCTCTCCCATTCCCTTTTTAATCATTGACTTAAAGTTATAAGAACTGTGCTTATAAAGTATGTGAATGACATGCAACTAAAAAGAATAATTAATATAGATTTTAGAATTAATTTACCTTTAAAAAAAATCCCAGTAAACTAGAATGATGGGCTGACTCTAATAAATAGACATTTAATAGTAATTAATTTAAAGTCTATGCAATTAAAAGAACTACTCTTTTTGAGTTGCTAAGCCATAACTGAGTATACATACAGAATGAGTAGTTCTTTTGGTGGATCATTTTTGCCTTTTTTCTCCCCTTTCTGGCTGAGAATGAGCTGCCAGGTGGAGTGGGGGGCTAGAGGGCTGGGAGGATAGACCTGTCTCCACAGGTGTGCTGGTAAAATTTAACAATTAGTCCCCTAGAAAATACATGTAATTTTAGGTATAGTTCCAAATTGCTTTCCAGAATGGCTGTAGTATTAACATTTTCTCCATCACTTTTTCAAGTCTAGACAAGCAATAAAACAGTAAATCAAGTCCTGAATTGTTTGCTACAAATTGATTTCCCAGGTGTAAATGTTCACATAGAAAATTTAACAATTATCCAACATGTCTACATCATATCCTTAACCTTCTCCCACTTAGTTGCAATGTGTCCAGAGTATCTCTTGCTTCTTTTTCTTTTATGTTTGCTCTTTCCTGATCTTAGGAGAATGAATATTCTAAGATTTCCTGGTGAAGAGGAGTTTTCTTGGCAAAGATACTGGAGTGGTTTGCCATTTCCTTCTCCAGTTCATTTTACAGATGAGGAAACCAAGGCAAACAGGGTTAAATGACTTGCCCAGGGTCATACAACTAGGGTCTGAGGCCATATTTGAACTCAGGAAGCCTGGCACTCTATCCATTGTACCACCTAGCTGTCCTACTCCAAACCTTGATTTTGCTTATAACCTTCTCTCCTTTCCCCCAAATTCTTGAGTTGAGTTGAGCATATATTCTGCATTCAGTTAACTTCAAGGCTTCAATTAGAATTTAAGCCCATAGTGAGTATGGATTATTTCGTTCTTTTTACTTATATTTACTTATTTACTTATATCCCTGGCAAGCAATACGTGCTTATTAAATGCTCGTCAATGGACAAATTGACCTGTGATCATATTGATGTGGAAACTCTCCAGTGGGATAGACTGAAACCTATTTATGCATTCTGCAACTCTGCCTGTGTCTTGCTCTAAATCTCCCACAGTTGGAGGACCGGTACAAATGCATGACTGGTAAACTGTATGGTCTAGCCATTCTGGAAAACAATCTGGAACTATAACCAAAATCACTAAACTGTACATACCCTTTGACCTATGGTTACTACTTCTCGGCTTAAATGACAAAGAGTTCAAACACCAAGGGAAAGAATCCATATGTGCAAAAATATAGCCTTACTTTTATTGCTGTAAAGAGTAGGAAACAAATAGGAAATAACTAACAAATTATGATATGTTAATATAATGGAATATTATTTTACCATAAGAAAGACAGAGAGAAAGGATCAAGAAACCTGAGATTTGTATGAACTGATGCAGAATAAAATGAGAACAATTTAAACAGTAACTACGTTGTTGTAAATATAAAACAACTTTGACACTGATGAATGGCAATGACCAATCACAGTTTCAGACAACTGCTTGATGAAGCTATCCACTCACCTCCTGACAGAGAGGTGATAGATACAAGATGGGGAACTAGACATTTTTAGATGTGGCCTATGTGTGTATTTCTTTTGCTTAAATATATTTAATATGCCTGGAGAACTTCAGATGGCAGAATTTTGGAGGTTGAGGGGAGTAACTGATATTGATGTGGGTCAAGTACAGAAAAATAAAAATTTTAAGAAAAAATAAAAATAAATCTCTAATGGGAAGTCCACATAATGTATGGAGGCTTTCCACTAGATCTCTTGATGTGAGTGCCAATACAGTTCCTTGAGAATAAAGACTGTTCATTTTTATCTTTGTATCCAGTGCTTAGCACAGTGTGTCTCATACATAGTTAGAACCTTAATAAATGTGCGTTGATTGATTTGATTGTTACATGAGTAGCCTACCTCTTTTTTTCTGGTCCTAGAACTCTTTGATGTTATCTTTTATATCACTTTTTGCACATAATTACTTGTGGATAATAGGCAGCAGCCTGTTGATGCTCAGATTATTCTTTGGTTGGCTTGAAATGTCAATTGTGACATTTCATGATTTGCAGCCATCTAGGTATCATTGGAAGAATACTGGTGTCATAGATATGGGTTTTTGTTTCAGAGAAAAGCTTGGGGCTATTAAAAGTACTGCACAATTGCTTTTCCTCATTTTTCTCTTCAATTCTGGACCCAGTATAAGAAATGACAAGAGAAAGAGCTTCAAAGAAACTCACTTATATGAACTGATGCAGAATGAAGTGAGCAGAACCAAGAGAACAATTTACAAAATAACATTTTAAGGACAAATTTTGAGAGAGTTAAGAATTGTGATCAAGGCAATGACCAACTATATTTCCAGAGGACTGATAATAAAGCATGCTACTCACCTCCTGACAAGTAATGGATTCAGAGTATAGACCGAGACATACATTTTTTGACTAATATGGGACTTTATTTTGCTAAACTATGTATATTTGTTACAAGGATTTTGTTTTTATTTTCTTTGATGATGCTCATTTTATATGTTATTTGAAAAAATATAAATTTTCCATTTTTAAAAAAAGACATTTCCATTCCTATCCTCTTCTGTTGCTGCCATCACTCAGCACCTCCTCCTTCTTTGAGGTTCACTCTGTCCAAATGTGTCACCCAATCCAGATCCTAGTGGTCATTATCTTCAGGACCCCCAGGGTTGCTCTTTCTTTTGCAAGGACTTCAGCACCAGGTTCACAGTTTTCCTCAATGCCTATATTTGTTCCTACCCCAATTCTTGCCCTTATACTAAGCGACTTCAGTACATGTGTTGATATTCCCTCAAACACCCTGACCTCCCATTTTCTTAAACCATTCAACTCCTTTCAACAATGCAATCCATTCTCCTCTCCATCTCAGTTACTTACAAGAATGGGGATAATCTTCATCTCTCTGTAGCCCCATAAGATTTCCACCTCCATGATTAAGAACTCTGAAATTCCTTTATCTAGGTATAATAGAGATTGGTGCACCGGTAGAGTATATTGGTGTCCTCAGCTGATGCAAATTCCCCGCGTGGAGCGTCTGAGGGCCTACTTCTGGGAAGCTAAAACCAGTTCACAGGGGCATCTTTGTCTTGTCATACCATCCCTTGGTGGCAAGATCCTAAAAATCTTCTAGAGGACTTTCCACCCTTTAAATGTTTAAAGGGTTTTTAATGGACAGTCGTCCTGGCATGGGCAGTACTATGGCAGGGAAGAGGAGAGGAGGAAACAAAAACAAAGAAAAACAAAAAAAAATATGTGGAGAACAAAAGCCAATAATCCTAAACCTTCTTCTCTCCTTCCCTTCCCAGAAGGATCAAGTCTCAAATTTTTAATTGGAAAGTCCTCCTAGCCTGGACAGTACACAGGGAAAAAGGGAGAACAGAAACAAAACTAGCTTTGCTTTTCTCCCCGCTCCAGAAAGACCAAATCAGAAGTCTCCCAGCCTGGTTCATATGACAGCTGATGTTACATCTTTGCAGGTCACAGTAGATCTCGTCTGTAGTAAAATGGCTAAGAAGTCATGTCTCTTGCATAAAATCTGTCCCAAGCTCTAAGTTGATACCAAGCCTCTCCTTGTACTGCCACCCAGTCAGTATTCTCTGGCCCATCTACTAAACCTTATCCTTCCCTGAAAGTCACATTCAAGAAATTATATAAAATATGTACCTTCTTAGAGACCTCTGTGGAGGGGCTACCCACTTCTTCCACAGTGGCTAAAGAAGGACTCTCCTTTACCCTTATCCAGTGACTCAGTATTATCACCAAGTCAACTAAGGGATCCCTTTTATTCCAGGTAAACACACACTAGCCATAGTTATATAGCAGTTTCATCACCCCCGTGCTTTTGGAAAGCAAGATTCTTCCCCACAATACCACCCTTAGTCCCCCAAGCTGTTTTTGGGATGGAGTTTCACAAACTGTCCTTGAGAAAAAGAATCCTAAATGTTGAGAGAGAGCTGAGTTACTTCTCCAAGGTATACAGAGCTCTCTTAAGGTGGCAAGGACCTTGAGGCCAAGGTCTCTGTCCTCATAAAGGAAAAAGAAAGGAGAAGAAAGAAAAAGAAAAAGAGTCAACAAGAACTATGTCTAAAAACAGTCCGTCCTTATCAGGTAAGTCTTCTTGGAGACTAGTTCCAAGAAAGCATTGAACGAGATAGCTTTTCCTCTTTCTAGGGTAGCATTGATTTGTCGTAGACATGTGACTCATAATTCTGGGAGATAGGATACCTGATATAGGTAGTCAGGGGCATAATGATGCAACTGTTCATTAGTATGGACAACCATCATCCTTCGAGATGGGAGAGTGCCATTTTGCTCCTTTGGGAGAGGTTCAGGGCCATTTGAATTAGGAACAGTTGCCTTGTTTTTAGTGAAGGGGATCATATGGTCCTATGCTCTGTACAGCATGGTACCGCTGCTCGAATGTCCAAATTCACACTGGGCTCATTCAACCAACCTATTCTGTAATAGCTTTGACCTGATGATGTCTCTGATGGGTGCTAATGTTCCCCCAAAAATAACTGTATGCAGTTGGAGACATCAGTAAAATTCTTCCATTGGTCTTGACTCCAAAGCAAAAAGTCTTTGAGTGTCCCATCCTGTGTTGTCCAGACCACAGAACTTGGCCAGACCCATGATCACTACTTAGGAACTAGTGTAGATGATCTTCTCTCCCCCATTCCTCAAGACCTCGTCCCTTTAACCAAACAGCCAGGTAGCCTAGAGTTCAGTTGACAGGAAGAACTTGCTACTATTCCCTAGGGCAGCAGTGCTCAACCTATGGGTTATGTTCAATTTGTAAAATGCAAATACATCCTGCATATCAGATATTTAGCAAAATTACAGTTATGAAGTAGCAACGAAAATAATTTTATGGTTGGGGGGTCACCACAACATGAGGAACTGTATTAAAGGGTCGTGGCATTAGGAAGGTTGAGAACCACTGCTCTGGGGTATCCCCTGTTGCTAGATTACTGGCTACTAATAACCATTTGAGTATCCCCCTCTTGTAGAGGATGGAATCATCAATTATCTAGGCAAAATGATGTTCTTCAGGAGCTAAGTCCTCATAGGTGGGAGCCATTGGAGGAGGCAGGATTCCAGGATCTAGAATAGAGACCTCAGTGTCTGATGTAATCATTACCTGTTTGTGAAGAGCATTATTAAGACCAGAGAGACTTGGGTAAGCATGATTTTGAATGGACCATTTCCATTTAGCAATAGAAATCTCCTGTACCTTACCTATCTTGCTAGATGGTCCATCTTGCATCACCCAACCCGTAAAAGACAATTGTGGACAAAGGGTAGTTGTATGACCCTGTGTCATCTATTCAGTAGCAACTAGGGCCCAGTAAGAAGCAAAAGAAAAAAAAAACCTTGCTTTTCAAAAGTGGTATAAATAAGTGGCTGCTCTAGGGCACTTTAAGCTCTAGATAGCTAACAGTGGCTTATTCTGGACCCCTTTGGTGCCTGCCAAAGCTCCACTCAGGCTGGTCTTTGTGGACAGAGACCTCCTGAAATATGATCCTTTCAGGCTCATAAGGACAGAAGGGATAAGATTTCTAGACAGCTTGCTTTAATCTTCCAGGGATGTAGCTTGTTCTATGCTCCACTTGAAGAGGCAGGCTTATGGATGATTTAGTAAATGAGAGCCATTAGGATATCCACGAGTGTCCTATAAAACCTTAAAGAGTCTAATAAGTCTTGGGATTTCCTTCTTAGATCATGGGGAAGTAAGTGTCAGTAGTTTATTCTGGACTGTGCCTACAATACTGGTTTTTCCTGTCCACTGTATTCCCCAAAACTTGACTGAGTGGGCCCGATCCTAGATTTTCTCAGGGTTGATTTCCCACTCTTTGTTCTCATATGGGCTAGAGCTGATAACATTAGAGAAGAGAGAAACCACACCTCCTCAGGGTACTGTGCAACCATGATCTTTACATGATCATAACCTTCTGTCATCTTACTTTTTCCTATACCTTTCTCTTCCTAAAAGTATTCTTCTCACCATGACCTCTATCTCTCATTCTTAGTTATTTCCCAAACTATCACCCTTGCTCCAACTTACTTTCTCCCTTCTCAAATTTCTCGACCCTTTCATTAACCAATTTGACTTTATACTAACCTCTACTCGAAAATCCCTAGTTCCTTATCACTTATCACTGTTCATGTCTTGCCAAACCTCAGCCTTCCATCTGCCTCTTCTCCCACTCACATGCTCTTACATATGCTCTATGAGGCAAAGCAGAGTTGCAGTAACTCAGAACTGTGAGATGCACAAATTATTTTTCAGAGATAAATGAGTACTTTTATTTCTTTGTTTCACAAATAAGCTGGCTGAAATAGTGGTTTCCTGTGGGCTAATCAAAATCCTGTATCTTCATTAGACTCCTTATTCTTCCTTGGCTTCTACCTTGGCTGGAGCAGTCACAGCTAGAGCAGCAGCTGGGGCAGTGTCCACAGAGGCAGACACTACAAATGCTGAAGGGTCAGCCAGGAAGGCCTTCACCTTTTCAGCAAGTGGGAATGCATACTCAGTCTCCACAGCTACAGTCAAGACCTGCTTGTACCCATTGATTATTGAGTGGGGTACTAATGCAAAAGCTGGGTAGCCAATCTGCAGACAGACTCTGTCAATATTACAGATACCCTCCAAGAACCAAAGGTGCAAAGTCTTCTCTGTGATGTCTAGAACTTCAGGATTGTAAATGTTGCCATTGTCAAACACCTGCTGAATGATGAGCCCAAAGGAGAACCAGGAGATATTCAGCATATTCAACAACGTGGCCTTGCTGGCACCCACTTGGTCTCCAGTCTTAATCAGCTCCACATTACTCAAGATTTCAATGGTGCCCCTGGAAATCTTGGTGCCAATACCCAGAGCCTGGAAGAAAGAAGTTTTCCTGAGACCCAAACCAGTGTTCTGGGCTGGCATAGTAACATCACATGCGGCGATGGCACCAACATGAGCAGCATCTGGCACCTTATTGGTCAGAAGCATATCCCTAATGTCAGTCAGATCTTCTTGGTGAACACAAAGCTCACATTCCCCTGGATATGAGGAATCAGTTTCTCCAGGTCAGAGTTGTTCTCTAGATGCCCACTAATGGCTTTGTGCATCATGCTGTTTTTTTCCCAGCAATATTTCCTTCCCACAGAAGGACATCCGGATCTGCTACATCTATTTGGAGCCTACGTTATCTGCTCCCACAATGAAGCATTTTGAATAATCATCCAAAAGTTGGATCATCTTGAGGAAGTACTTGGATTTCTAGGTAACCCTGTCTTCCTGCTTTAGGGTTTGCCATGTGGGGTTTAAAGACAATGTCACTCACATGAGGGCACCTGGGGAGAGACGAGAGGCACAGATTTAGAGACATCTCTGCTCCAAATGTTCACATGGACTACTTGTGCTCAACCTGTGGTAGAGTTTTCTGAGCTCCTATTGATCTGATCAGCCACAGGGGGACATACTATATCTTGACCCCAACATAGTGATGTCATTTTGATCCTCTTTGAGCAGAAAGGACAACAACCAACCAACAGGCTCCTAAGTAGAGATGGAGGAAGTCACACAGTAGTGATGACTGGGTCTACCACAAATTCTTATTATAGAATCTCAACTGGATTCTCCTTTTGGTCCTTCCTAATTGAGTCTATCCTATTTCCCACAGAGACTGTTCTAAACTTCTTCTCTCCTTAAACCTCACAGGATAAACCTCTCTCCACCCTTATACTTAAAACCCTTCCCTCGGACTCTAAACCAATCCTAGAACTCTAAAACGCACACAAAGATACTTCCTACTAAAGTCAGCTCGGCTATGAGGAACCATATCAGCACTGCAAACCATATCAGCACTGCGAACCGAAACCAGCCTGCCCTGAAGCCGCGGCTGTGCCCCA
>CM053584.1:196273840-196364231 GCA_028627135.1 Pseudochirops cupreus
GAGCTGACTTTAGTGGAAAGTATATTTGTGTGCGTTTTGGAGTTCTAGGATTAGTTTAGAGTCATATTTTATGGGTATTTTGGGGTGGCTATGTGAGAGCTGCGATATGTTGCTGCTCCTACGCCGCCATCTTGGCTCCGCCCCCAAGCCTTTCCCTTTTATTCAGCTAAGTAGCATGTAAGGGCCCCTTAGAGCTATTTGCGTACCTAGATGTCTGACCTCGGTCAGTGTGTCCTTGCTGACAAGGAAAACCTGAGGCGGGTCTAAGAGGCATCCAGGTGTGTACTCTGCCTTGATGACTGCACATCAAACACGTGGGCATTGAGTATATACCATCAATGGAGGATCACTCCCTGCCTATCAGGATCTTGTTGCTGGGACGCCTGACAAAGGGCAGGTGGAGAGGGAATAAAAGGGCAGGGGAATAAGGCTGGGGGGGTAGCAGCAACAGGAGATATGTAAGACAATAAAGACACTTAGCCACTCCACTGAGGCGTGTCTGACTATTCTATCCAAATCCGGAGTTTTCCTCCAAAGAGTCGTTGGGGTGACTGAGAGTAGCTGCAGAATCACGGTAGGTACTTTGGGACCCCTGGGATCCCCAAGTCCAGCTGGCCCGGACAGTAGCACAGTGGATAAAATGCTAGGTCTAGAATCAAAAAGACTTGAGTTCAAATCCAGCGTTGGAAAGTTATTAGGTGTGTGATCTTGGCAAATCACTCAACCTCTGTTGTTTCACCATCCAGCTCTCAGAGTTGTTGTAAGGATAAAATGAAGTAATATTTATAAAGTACTTAGGTAGAGAACCTGGCACATAATTCCTTCCTAATTCCCTTTATAATGTTAGTGCCTTCCTTCTAAAATTATCTTGTCTTATCTCTATCTTGTTCTACATTGTGAGTTCCTAGAGCGCAGGGACTTTTTTTTTTGGCCTTTCTTTGACTCTCCATGGCTTAGCACCATGCGTGGCACATGGTACATGTTTAATAAATGCCTATTGCCTTGACCTTACTGTCCTTCACATACTCTGTGATCCAGTGATATTGGCCTCAATTTTGTTTCTCTCACTTGGCGTCTTATTTGCCGGCTTTGCTCATTTTCACTGACTATACTCCATGCCTTTACTTCTTTCCTTCCTTGTCTATGTCTCCTTGCCTCCCTTGATTCCTTCGTTTCTTTCTTTCTTTTTTTGCTTTTTTGGAGGGGGGAAGGCAGGGCAATTGGAGTTGAGTGACTTGCCCACGGTCACACAGATAGAAAGTATTATGTGTCTGAGGCTGGATTTGAACTCAGGTCTTCTTGTCTCCAGGTCCAGTGCTCTATTCACTGTGCCATCTAGCTACCCCCTTCCCTGATTCCTTTCAACAAAAACCTCATCTTCTGCAAGAGGACTTTTCTTATCTCCCTTTTAATGTCTTCTCTCTAAGATTATCTCCAATTTATTCTGTATGTATCTTGTTTATACATAATTGTTTAGATGTTGTCTCCCTCTTTAGAATGTAAGCTCCTTAAGAGCAGATGCTGTTTTTATCTCTTTTATTTCTAGCCGTTGGCATAGTGCACAGAACAAAGAAGACAATTAATAAATATTTGTTGATTTGGTTTTTTCCTGAATGTTTGGTTCTGGTGAGAGGTAGAATACCACAATGAAAAAGAGTTGGATTTGGAGATGAAGGACTTTCTAATATCAGTTCTTCCACTCTCATCAGTTTCTTAGGACCTCATTATCTGCAAACGAAGATGTTGAATTAGATAGCTGCTAAGGCCCTTTCCAACTCTAAATTTATGATTCTTATTTGTCTATAGAGTTACTCATCATTGCAAAAGATCTGAGGCCCGAAGCTAAAGGGAAAGAAATGAGAGTTAGCTCTCACTTTCTTGGACTTTCGGTTATGCCTGTACTTCTGATACCAGAGTATTATGTAACAAGATGGTATGATTAGCAGTGTTGCAACTGGGGGAAATGATTTTAACAAAAAAAGATTAACACAGAAAGAAAAACATTTATTAGCCAGAGTCACAGAGTGCCAGTTGGAGAACCCGAGATTAGAATTATCCTCGAATTGACTATTTCTCTTATCTTCCTAGATGTCTGGGATCCATTTGCAGAGAGAATTAGATGGAATGGACCTTTTTTATTCTTTAGCAATGTGCCTCAAAGGACCACTGTCTCAATTTCTGTAGGTCATCTGAAAATATTTCCTTTAATCTGCCCAGAGTCTAGGATAGTGGTGAGAAACCTGCACCCTCGAGGCCATATGTGGTCCTTTAGGTCCTCAAGTGTGGTCCTTTGACTCAATCCACACTTTACAGAACAAATCCCCTTAATAAAAGGATTTGTTCTGTAAAATTTGGACTCATTCAAAAGGCTGCACCCAAGGACCTACAAGGCCACATGTGACCTCGAGGCCACAGGTTCCCCACCCCTGGGATGTCAGCAAGATGTTGGACTTGTGCCTTGAATGGGCTTTGAATCTCCTTCAAGTAGCCTTTTGGGTTCTTTGTGTCATTTTTCATTGTTAGCCTTTAAGCTAATAATCTATAATCTTCTTTTCCAGGAGATTCAGCAAACAGAGTAATGGGTGGTGCCATGCAACTTACTTTCCGGAAAATAGCCTTTGATTACTATCCTTTCCACTGGGCAGGTATGAACGTCTTGAACAAAGAAGGAATTACAACATTGCATTTAAGACCAGAGATTAGAGCCTCAGTTTCTAGGTTTCATCCCCTAGTATTTGGGAGAGTCAAAGTTAGGTTATCATTTTTATTGCTCACAAGTATGTTTTAGACTTCCTCCTCAAGGATTCGTTTTACTGCTCTTCTAGAGATTTTGGTGTAAATTGTCCATTGGCAGGGAACAGTGAAAGTGGGAATGGTGAGGACTGTGCTATGTTTCAACTAGACTTCATGCCCATCAAGATGAGATCTTATCGAGGGCCTGGGGATCAGCATCTTGAATGCAGTGAGCCTTGGGCAGATTCATCAAAACAAATTTAGCAAAATTTCATCTATTATTATTACTTTGTACACAGTAATGTTAGGCACTGCTAAGCAAGGTAGAAGGCTTAGATAAGACGTAGTCCTTGAACAGTCCCTGACTTTGGGAATTTTGTGTAAGAGATGAGAAATGCACAGATAATTATAATACACAGTAATTCCTGATAAGCACATAAAAGAGTACAAAGAAAGTATTAAGTGAAATCTGAAGTGAAGGAAAAGCCATTGTCTACTGAGTAGATCAGAGATGACTTCCTGGAGTAGGTAGCACTCCAGTTACACTTCAGAGACCAGCTTAGGGACTTCCAGCGTTCCAGTTAAGTAAAAGTTTGCATCTAATTTTCCCTATCGTCTCAAGAATAAGGAATACATCAAATTAAGTAAAGGAACAGCAGTTAAGAGGAAAAGAAATTCTACAAAGTTTATCCTCACATAAAATAAAAACCATAAAAGCCCACAGTCTTCCACCTTTGCCCCTAGATCTCTGATCTACTCAGTAAACAATGGCTTTCTCTTCACTTCAGATTTCACATAATACTTTCTTTGGACTCTTTCATGTACTTATCATGAATTACTGTGTATTATAATTATCTGTGCATTTGTCATCTCTTACGCAAAATTCCCAAAGTCAGGGACTGTTCAAGGACTGTGTCTTATTTAACCCTTCCAACCTCCCTTAGCAGAGCCTAATATTACTCTGTACAAAGTAATAACAATACATGAAATTTTGCTAACTTTGTTTTGATGAATCTTCCCAAGGCTCACTGCATTCAAGATGCTGATCCCCAGGCCTAGTGTTGTAAGCTCCATATAGGGGCAACTGCAAAAACAGAAAGAGCTTAGCACTACAACAGGTAGACAGTTGGTAGCCTCAGCAAAGACTTTCATCAGTTACAATGATATAATTTCTATAGGTTCCTTTTTTCAGTCTTTGCTTCGTACAACTTTTCTTTGACTTCAGTAGGAGTAAGTGAGGAGAGACTATTCCACCCTTCAGATAGAGCCACAGGAATTAAGTTCCCATAAGAAAAAAAGACCAGTGGAGATAGTGAAGAAATGAGTGAAGAAAAGAAAAATGCTTTGCAACGATGAAGAAATATCATGAAGTAAAAGAATCCCATGATAAAATTCTATTACAAGTGGCTAGAAAAAGACAGATACATACCTAGAATCTCAGTCAGCATGGAGGTAACTAGATGGAATTATAGGTAACTAGATGGAATAGTGGATAGAGCACTAGGCTTAAGTCTGGAGGATCTAAGTTCAAATCTAGGCTCACATGTTTCGTAGCTTGTGACCCTAAGCAAATCATTTATCATCTGTATGTTAGTTTTCTCATCTGTAAAATGGGGATATTATTAATATAAATAACAAGAAAAGGAAAGTCTGAAAGAGGCAAGTGTTATACTCAACAGCAAAAAGAAATAAAGTACACCCAAGCATAACTTATTTTGTGCAGTTGAGCATGATTCAGGAGGAAATAGACTTGACAGCTTTTAAGCATTCTTGTTAAGAAAACCAGACCTGGGAGGAATCTTTGAAAAACAAATAAACAAATAACAAACAAAAACAAAAAAATTTAAAAAAGAAACATAAATTTGAACAGCTTGAAAGAGTTGTAATGAACCACTGTATACATTTGGAAGGGAGAAAAGAGATCTTTGCAGTCCTACCCTACCCTTCGTAATGGCTAGAGAATAAACAGAGAAGCTTTGTGCTCAAGAACTTACCAAAAATATTAAAAAACTAAACACCTTGTGGAAAAATAGGGAAGGACTTACTATTTCTTGTAACTGAAGTGCCACGAGATTCAACCATAGAGATAGGGAAGTGAGAATTTCATAAATCAACCATGATCTTATCCAGTCTGGGTAAAGAAAGGCTTAAAAATTTCATAGTGGTAGAAAGTGCAGGGTCAGAGGGTCACTTATCTTAGTGGAAGAGTGGGATTGAGGAATGGGATTACACCAAGCAAAATAAAATACAGCTACAGAGGGCTGATAACATTTTTATTTTAAGGAGGGCAAGGCATAGTGATTTACTTCTAGGCTGGAAGAAAAGTGAGGAAAGGAAAAAACTGGGTTCAGATTGTTCTAAGCAGTGTAATCTATGGATACATAGTGTTAATTTGTCTTTTTTCTTTCTTTTTTCTAAAGAAAGAATTGTGAGAAGAAATATTAAAACAAGATCTTATGGGGAAAAAAAAGCAGACTTAATCAAAACTTCATATAAATGGGATAAAATCACTCATAAAATAGAAGAGGGTTCAGAAAAGATTAGAAAGCAAAATCCAACAATTTCTGTATATAAGACGCAAACTTAAAATATTAATATTCACAGTTAACATGAGCGGTTAGAGTGGAATTTATTATGTCCAATCTGAATCCAAAAAAGTGTGACAGTCATCTCAAACAAGATAAAATGGATATAAATAAAAGAAACAAGCAAAGAAACTACATTATGCTTAAAGGTACCATATATTATGAAACAATATCTATGTTAAGTATTCTTGCATTAAAGTACATGGCATCTAAGTACTAAAAAGAAAAACCAACTGAATTACAAAAGACCTAGAGAGTAAAACACTAAGTGCTAGGGGAATTCCATTTACCTCTTTCAGACCCAAGAAAAATCTAACAGGAAAATAAAAAATGAAAATCTGAACAGAAGATTACAAAATTTAGCTATGATAGGTCTTAGTGATTATTGAAAATGATTTTTATGTATTTATGTATGTATTCAGCATTATACAACATATTTACAGAAATTGATCACATTCTCAGGCATAAAGAACTTATTAAAAAGGCAGAATTATTAAAAAAATAGCTTCTACAGACCATAATATAATAAAAATTATAATTGATAAATGAAACATAAACAAAGAACTTAGACCTCAGTGGAGACTGATTAAAGTTAACCTCAAGAATGAATCAGAAAACAAGTTATAAGAAAATAACTAATTTTTAGAAATCATCACATTTGAGACAACATATCAGAATTTGTGAGGTGTAGCTAAAGAAATACTTGAGGGAAAATTTGTATCTCTGAATGCATTAAAAAGAGAGGAAAAGTACTTATAATTATATACAATATATAATTATTATATCTCTGAGTGTGTTCTCCAAGACTCTGTCTCGTGTCCTTTTCTCATCTTTGTGTCCAAAACTAAACTAATTATCTTTCACTTTACCATCCTTTTTTCCAAACTTCCCCATTACTATTGGGGTTACCACCATCCTTCCAGTTACCCAGCCTTGCAACTCACGTTTTAAGGGGTGATTTCATAAACAAATACAGGAAAGAGGGAATCACAAAAGACGAAGTTGACAATTTAAATAATAAAAAATTTTAAAGCTTTTTCACATTTAGTACAACTAGCATGAGAAAAACTGTTGAGTGGTAATGAAAGCTTTATACCAAATATCTCTAGTAAAATCTGATATTCAAGCTACATAGGGATTTTACACAAGTAGAATGAATCAAAAAGCATTTATTTGGTGCTTACTTTGTTAAAGAACTATATGACTAAAAGGCATTCCTTTTAGATAAGTGGTTAAAGGATATAAAGTTCAAAAATAAAGAAATTAACCAATTACCTGTGAAAAAATGTAAATTAAAACAGTGCTGAAATTTTTTTCTCATACCCATCAAAATGGCAAAGATAATTAAATCTGGAAATAGTCATTGTCAGAAAAGGCTATGACATCAAATAAGATAATACACTATTGGATGTGTGAATTGGCCCAACCTTCTGGAAAACAGTTTCGAATTATACAAGCAAAGTTACTAAACACTTCATACCCTTTGATCCTACTACTTCCATCTTACTACCAGATGTATATACTCCAAAGATGTCAATGACGAAGAAAGGTTTCAGATAGATCAAATACTTGTAGCTTCTATAACCTATGTAAACATCCTAAATACTGGTCCTAACACTCAAAAGGGTGTTAGAACACTATACTTGCTTCACTCCATGGAACAATGTCATCAATGTCATTTCTCTAGCTTCATAATTTTTGAAAATATCTCTGGGAAGTCCTCAGTCTGCTCAACACTTGATCATAGTCCTTCCCTTTTTCACACTTAGTCTAAAATGATTGATTGATTGAGATATGATCTCTCCTAAGTTGAAATCAGGCTAAAATGGAGAGTGGGGGAGTTTTGACACTCCCTCCCCTTTTTACATTACACTTTTTTTGGTATTAAAGAATGGGAAACCAAGTGATTGCTCTTTGGGGAATGACTAAACAAACTTATGACATGATTATAATGGAATGTTATTATGATAGAGGAATTCATAGAAACCTGGAAAAATGTTTATGAACTGATACAGAGTGAATAAACAAAACCAGAAGAACAGTATATATACACAATAAGTCAACAATGGCAATTAGAAAAGTAGTTGAGTGAAATTACATTGAAATTGGAGTAATTGAAAGATGAATAGTGGTTCTTAGAACAGTTAATTAAAAACACATCCCTTCTTTTGGCAGAGAAGTGGGGACTATGAGAGTAAAATAGAAGTTGTTGGTATTTTTTTTGGTTTATTTAAGTGCTTTTCTTTGTTACAAAGGAGCATTCATTTCTGTGGAGGGGGAGAGATGGTGGGCATATCTAGAAGTAACTAAACTGTGGAAAAAATCATCAATAAAGATAAAACTAAAAAACAAAAGGCATATATACTTATATGGGTGTTAAATATGTATCCTTTTGAGAACATGATGCGATAAAAGTTACATGTAATAAAGTGCCATGGAAAGATAGACTAAAAATTAACTGGAAATTAAATAATCTAATCCTAAAGAATGAGTGGGTCAAACAATAAATCATAGAAACAATCAATTACTTTATCTGAAAGAATGACAATGATAAGACAAATTACCAAAACTTATGGGATGAAGTGAAAGTGGTTCTTAAGGGAAGTTTTATATCTGTGAATGCTTACATGAATAAAATGGAGAAAGAAGAGATCAATAAATTGGGCATACAACTAAAAAAGCTAGAAAAAGAACACATTAAAAATCCCCAATTAAATACCAAATTAGAAATTCTAAAAACCAAAGATGAGATTAACAAAATTGAAATTAAGAAAACTATTGAAATAAAACTCAGAACTGGTTTTATGAAAAATAAAATAAAATAGATAAACCTTTGGTTAATTTGATCAAAAAAAGGAAGAAGAAAACCAAATTATTAGCATCAAAAATGAAAAGGGTGAGTTCACCACCAATGAAGAGGAAATCAAAACAATAATTAGGAACGATTTTTCCCAACTGTATACCAATAAATTTGACAATCTCAGTGAAATGGGTGAATATTTACAAAAATATAAATTGTCCAGATTATTGGAAAAGGAAATAAAATACTTAAATAACCCTATTCCAGAAAAAGAAATTGAACAAGCCATCAGTGAACTTCCTAAGAAAAAATCCCCAGGGCCAGATGGATTTACAAGTGAATTCTATCAAACATTTAAAGAACAATTAATTCCAATACTATATAAACTATTTGGGGAAAAAGGTGAAGGAGTCCTACCAAATTCTTTTAATGATACAAATATGGTGCTGATACCTAAACTGAGAAAAGCCAAAACAGAGAAAGAAAATTATAGACCAATTTCGCTAATGAGTATTTAAATAAAATATTAGCAAAGAGATTAGAGAAACTTATCTTGAGGATAATATACTATGACCAGGTAGGATTTATACCAGGAATGCCAATATTAGGAAAACTATCAGCATAATTGACCATATCCACAAGAAAATTAACAGAAACTATATTATTATCTCAATGGATATAGAAAAAGCTTTTGACAGAATACAACACCTGTTCCTATTAAAAACACTAGAGAGCATAGGAGTAAATGGGGTCTTCCTTAAAATGATAGTTACCATCTATCTAAAACCATCAAAAAGTATTATATGCAATGGGGATAAGCTAGAAGCATTTCCAGTAAGATTAGGGGTGAAACAAGGATGTCTTTTATTCAGTATTGTACTAGAAATGTTAGCTTTACTTTTTTGTGGGGGGAAGTTGGGGGGGAAGGCAGGGCAATTGAGGTTAAGTGACTTGCCCATGGTCACAATGGCTAGTAAGTGTTAAGTGTCTGAGGTCAGATTTGAAATCAGGTCCTCCTGACTCCAGAGCCTGTGTTATGCCACCTAGCCTCCCCAAAATGTTAGCTTCTCCAATAAGAGAAGAAGAAGAAGAAATTGAAGGAATTAGAATAGTCAAAGAAGAAACAAAACAAAACCTCTTTGCAGATGTTATGATTCTAGAGATGCCTAGAGAATCCAGTAAAAAATTACTTGAAATAATGAACAAACTTACCAAAGTTACAGGATATAAAGTAAACCCACATAAATCATCAGCATTTCTATATATTACTAGGAAAGCGCAGCAGCAAGAGGCAGAAAGAAAAATTCCATTTAAAGTTACTATAGACATCATAAAATATTTGGGAGTCTACCTGGCAAAACAAACCCAGGATCTATATGAACATAATTACAAAACACTTTTCACACAAATAAAGTAAGGTCTAAATAATTGGAAAAATAGCAGTTGCTATGGGTAGGCTGAGCTAATATAATAAAAATTACAATTCTACCTAAATTAATTTAATTATTCAGTCTCATGCCAATCAAACTACCAAAAAATTATTTTATAGGGCTAGAAAAAACAATAACAAAATTCATCTGGAAGAACAAAAGGTCCAGAATATCAAGGGAATTAATGAAAAGCAATGCAAGGGAAAGTAGTCTACCTGTACCAGATCTTAAATTGTATTATAAAGCAGCAATAATCAAAACTACTTGCTACTGGCTAAGAAATAGAGTGGTGGATCAGTGGAGTAGGTTAGGAATGCAAGATACAATATTCAGTAGTAATCTACTACTTGATAAATCCAAAGACTCCAGCTTCTTGGATAAGAACTCACTATTTGACAAGAATTGCTTGGAAATAATATGGCAGTAGTATGACAGAAACTAGGCATAGACCAACATCGTATACCCTAAACCAAGATAAAATGGATGCGAGATTTAGCTATAAAGGCTGATACTATAAGCAAACTAGGAGAGTAAGGAATAGTTTACCTGTCATATCTATGGAGAAGGGAAGAATTTATGACCAAACAAGAGATAGAGAACATTATGAAATTCAAAATGGATTATTCTGATTACATTAAATTGAAAAGTTTTTGCACAGACAAAGCCAGTGCAACCAGGATTAGAAGGGAAGCAGAAAGCTGGGAAACAATTTTTACAGCCAGTGTCTCTGATAAAGGCCCCATTTTTAAAATATAGTGAACTGAGTCAAATTTATAAGAATACAAGTCACTCCCCAACTGATAAATGGTCAAAGGATGTGGACACTTTTCAGAGGAAGAAATTAAAGCTATCTATAGTCATATGAAAAAATGCTGTAAATCACTACTGATTAGAGAAATGCAAATCATAACACCTCTGAGGTACTACATCATACCTATCAGATTGGCTAACATGACCAAACAGGAAAATTACAAATGTTGGAAAAGATGCTGCAAAATTGGAGCACTAATGCATTGTTGGTGGAGCTGTGAGAGCATTCTGGAGAGCAATTGAAACTATGCCCAAAGGGCTATAAAACTATAAAACCCTTTAACCCAGCAATACCACTTCTAGGGCTGCGTCCCAAAGAGATCATAAAAATGGGAAAAGGACCCACATGTACAAAAATATTTATAGCACCTCTTTTTGTGGTGGCCAAGAACTGGAAATTGAGGAGATGTCCATCAGTTGGGGAATGACTGAACGGTTGTGGTATATGAATATAATGGAATACTGTCTTGCTATAAGAAATGATGAGCAGGCAGACTTGAGAAAAACCTGGATAGACTTATACAAGCTGATGCTGAGTGAAATGAGCAGAACCAGGAGAATATTGTACATAGTAACAGCCACATTGTGCCATGACTGACTTTGATAGACTTAGCTCTTCTCAGCAATGCAAGGATCTAAGACAGCTCAAAAGGCTCACAATGGAAAATGCTATCCATATCCAGAGAAAGAACTTTTGGAGTCTGAATGCAGATGGACACATACTATTTGTTCTCCTTTTCTTCTAGGTTTTTTTTTGCTTCTTAATTCTCATGGTTCCTCCCATTAGTTGTAATTTTTCTTTACATCATGACTAATGTGAAAATATGTTTAATATGAATGTGTAAGTAAAGCCTATATCTAATTGCATGCTGTCTTGGGAAGGGGAAGAAAATTTAAGACTCAAAATCTTATGGAAGTGAATGTTGAAAACTAAAAATAAATAAATAAAATATTTTTTAAATGACCTGGGGGTCCTCAGAGTAGAGCAGAAAAACAGATGATAATATGTCTTTTTTTAGTATAATTTCCACTAATAAAATCATATCTTTCTGTAAATGATTTGGCAGGGAAGCAGCCACTATGAGCAAAATTTTATGTATGTTGTCAGATGTAGTCACATGCTGAACTATTTTATAGTGCCAGAGACTGTAGCGGCGAGAATTTTCTTTTCTGGACAGTATCTATGACTGCTGCCATTTACCAGTATGACTTTGGGCAAATCACTTAATCTCTTAGGACTTCAGTTGCCTTATCTTTAAGTCGAGGAGGTTGGACTAAGAGACCCCTAAAGTCCCTTCTAGCTCTTAATCAATGAACCTGTGATCTTAGAAAAGGAGTAAACTACTGATATAAAGTGTTGCATGATTTGTTGTTGTTAGATATAGTCGTTTTCTTGGTTGTGTTTTCTTAACTGGTTTTCTTCTATTTCTTCCTTCTAAGGAAGGATTCTGTTGTGGGGAGGGGTTATATGGACATGACTGTGGTGTTAAAAAACAAAAAGTATCAATAATTTTTTTTTAATGGGTAGGAATTCAATTAACAAGGGGAGAGAGAACATATGGTATAGCAAACCATATGAGCTAAGTTGTAAAAGCAAGAAAGTCATTGGTTTAAGTAGAGGTAAGTAGTGTGGAAAAATGGTACAAAGGTATTTTGCTGTCTGATTGTGGAGGGCTGTGAATACCAGCCACAGGGATTTGTTTTATTTGGGAGACAATAGGAAGTCATTAAAAGTTTCTCTGTGGCAGAGTGATATGACCAGATCTTCTCATAACTGACTTTATATAACCACCTAGCTGACAATGGCTTGAAGCATAGATTAGAGGGGGAGAGAGAGGAGGGAAGAAATGGAAGGGGGAAGGGAACAGTAGGAAGAGAAGACAGATTCAAGAGATATTGTAAAATGAATCAATAGGACTTGTAAACTGATAGGATACGAGAGATGAAAGAAAGAGAATCAAAGATAACTTTAAGGTTTTGTGCATAGAAAACTGATGCTACTGACCGAAATAGTGAAGTTGGTTGTGGGAGGTAGAAGGGAAGTGATAGGTTTTTCCCTTGGTTTGGGAGTAGGATAGTGGGGAAAGAACCACATATGGCACCAATAAAGCAGCTTGAACACGTATTGGCTAGTAATTGATTACTCCAAGAAGTGAGAATGGTAGGGGGGTGTCGGAGAGCAGATTTTTGTATTGGGTCTATCTCAGTAGCCTGGGAGTAAAAGGAAATAAAGATTCCTTGACCTAGATGTTTTGCTGAAAGCTTCTTACTTGTCTTTTTTATAGGAGACAATTGTAGGCACTGGGTAAGGCACTGTGAGGCCATGGAGACCCGAGGCCAGTGGGCTCAGAAGCTGGTGACAGAATTTCAAAGCAAGATAGAAAAATGGAATGAAGAATCAGATCTGAAATCTTCCTTGCATCTGGGGACAGACTTACCTTTCCACAAGAAGTCAGGTTGGGTTGTGATTATTTAATTGCTTTAGCCTATTTGTTTGCTTTTACATAGCTAGTGGAGATGGAGAAATAAGTTGCTTGACTCTTATCTTCTGGAAAGTTGCCTCCAACTTAATGCCCATAGAAGGATCACTAAAGTTTCATCCTTCTTCAGAGAGAGCTGTAATAGTAAAAAGAAGATTATCATCACTTTCCATCAGATTGATTGCCTTGCTCTTTGATAGAATGATTTCTTTGACTCTTTGGTGGAGGTTTTCTCTTCCATGCCCAGCATTGAGAGTCTTGGGGATTTTAACTTCTTGTGGCATTTATCATTTTGGCTAAACTTATATGACTTTCCCCTCTGCTCCAGTCTGTCCCCTAACTTCCTGTTGGTATTTTGTAGGTTCTTTCTCCAGTCCCCAGAAGACCCCCCTAGACAAGAGCTCATTACACAGCCGCCAGGCTGCCCCCACTCCACTTTGGCCCCCTGCCTGGAGCAGATTGCGCTCTAGTTGTTTGGTGGTACGGGTGGATGACCTGGATGTCCATCAGGTAAGGAGAGAGAGAGATAGTTCCTAGTGTTGCTGCTAGACAGATGTCATATTTACAGATGGGCATGGGGAGGTCCCTAGAAGAGAGCGGTGTGAAGAAGGCTTTAGGAGTTTAATGTTTTGCCAGTCCTTTATCTTTCTGAATCTTGTTGCTGAAGTAGAAATGTGTTCAGGGAATTTGCTGATGGATTTCCTTGTATACCTTGTTGCTATGCATTTACTGAGACAAAGAATTGACTGATTAAATTATTATTAGTAAACACAGCATTTGTATTAGATTTGATTAAATTGAAATGGAATTAGTGAAAACTGATTTACATATCATTCCTGTGAGAGTATATCTAAAGTGTTGCTCTCTATGGCAGACTCTTGTCTTTCACAGACAAATATGATAGAGACATTCACTTTGTTTCCCAAATCGAGCTGAGTTTTCTTTTGAATTTTGCTGTCAATATTAATATTAGCTCCTGATGGCTTAGGTTTCTACAGCTGGGCAACCAAGGAAGAAGCCATCCACCCTCCTTTCTTGCAACCGAAAGCTCTGCAATCTTCCCACTCAGGTCTCTGCAGTTCATATTGAATTCACAGAGTATTACTTCCCGGATAATCAAGAACTCCCAGGTAAGCAGTTCAACCTGAAGATGAGGGGTCATCTACTAAGAGTAGCCTTGGTCTCTGTCTCCTTTTATTTCTCTGTGTTGTACCCCAACTCTTTCAGTGTCTTATATTTTGTCTCTTCATATCTGTTATAGATATAGCCATTGCATACATTATCTTGTCTTTTGCTTTTTGGAGGGGGGAAGGCAGGGCAATTTGGGGTTAAGTGACTTGCCCAAGGTCACACAGCTAGTAAATGTTTAGTATCTGAGACCAGATTTGAATTCAGGTCCTCCTGACTCCAGGGCCAGTGCTCTATTCACTGCGCCACCTAGCCTTCCCTGCATATATTATCTTGTTTTCTGGCCGCAAACATTTTGCCTGAGTTAAGGCTAATTTCTGTATCCTGGGCTCCAGATTTGTAATATTGACCTGGGTAACCTCACTTCTTCTAATTCTGAATTGGTTGTTGTCTTTAATGAACCATATCTGACTACATTTGTGTTGTTGAAAGTTGTTTGTTCCCTGCTTTCCAGTTCCCTGTCCCAATCTCTATGTGCAGCTGAATGGCCTGACCTTCACCCTAGATCCCATCAGTTTGCTCTGGGGGAACCTCTTCTTGCTGGATTTATATCGCAGCCTGGAACAGTTCAAGGCCATCTACAAACTTGAGGCTTCAAGCCAGCCGGACGAACATGTGGATGTCCTGATGGACGCCTTCCAGTTGAAGGTAGAAAGAAAAGTAAAATTTCAGTCCCGTATTCTCAGCATTTGACCACAGTTCCTGGGTTCACTCTGGCCTAAGAGGCAGTGTGGCATCCTGGAGAAGAGCACCAGATTTGGAGTCAGAAGACCTGAATTCAAATCTAGGTTCTGCTCTTTATTACTTGGATGATCTTGGGCAAAGTAGATCCTTCTGGGCCTGAGTTTCTTCATTTATCAAGTGAAGGGGTTGGACTGGATGATCTTTAAGTAAGGTCCCTCTTAATTCTGGTCTTCCATTGTCTATTTATGATCCCGGGAAACAGGCGAGTAAGTAAAGCCTCCTGATGGTGTGAATGTCCTCATTATACTTTAGTGTGGCTAGAGGCTAAGGTGCCCAGATGGCCATTGTGAAATATATCTCACTCTCTTCCTGCAGTTGAGCCTCCCTCTGGAGAAAAAAGACTTGGCTTCCTTGCATCGTCCCCAGGCCCTTGTCATCTCTACTTCTGCCATGACTGCCACTAATACACGCCATGCCCTGCATTGTAGTTGTGCAGACCTCCAGAACATCTTTCGTAGCTTTGCTGCTACTGAGTTCTTTCATTCCAACTATTCTCATTTTCCCAAAGCCCCAGGTGGATTCAGCCTCCTCCACATGCTTTTCCTGCATCATGCCTTCCAAATGGACTCTCGTGATCCTCAGTTCAGTCTTCTCCTTCCTCAGAGGGATCAGGCCTCCCAAGACCTCTGGTCAATCTACTTCACCCAAATATCCATGGACTTTGAAGGGACAGAGAACTTCAAAGGACATATATTGAACTTTGTGGCTCCTTTCCCCTTATCCCTATGGGTTTGTCTGCCTATCTGTTGGCAGCAAGCCCAGGCACGGAAACTGCTATTGGTCAGGGAGGGAAAGATAAAGCCATCAGCCAGTTTTGGAAGTCCTGTCCAGCCCACATTCCTTGCCCCAGAGTCCGGGTCTCATCAGAGGTCAAAGACAGAGTGTGATCTGAAGAGTCTTTCTGGACTTCCTGAGGTCATTAATGCTCTGAGAGAAGGGAATCGAGGTATGGACAGCAAAGGGCCCACAATGGAAATGGAGGCTACAGCAGATATCCATGTGTTAATACACTCTTCTTCTCATCTTCAAGTGAGGCTGAACCACTACCAGTACTTGGCTCTACTCCGATTGCAGGAAGTACTTCAGAGTCTTCAGGAGCAGTTGGCTCAGGACACTCAAGCTATGACTGGGTCTCCCTTGCCACACCGGACAGTTTGCATAGGGATCTTGTTCCCTAGCACTGAGATAGCCTTACTCATGCACCCAACCACTCCAACTGGACAGACTGGCTCTGCAGGCTCAGAGACCACTAGCCTCATAGATTCGGAGCTCTCGCCTTCAGAGGAAAGGGAGCTGAAGTCTGATGCTTCCTCGGATAGGGGTCCATTAAGTCCAGCAAAGGTCCTAGAAGACAGTACCCTTGAAAATTTGGGTGCTTTACAGGACAGAATAGATCTCTCCCATAGTAATGGAATACTGCTGGACCAGGACCCTTCTTCACAGCTGGGAGACAAAGCCTATGAAGAAGAGATCCATAAATCCATGGAATCCTTACAGAGTAAAAAACTGAGCAAAACCCAGGTATCTTACCCATCTGGCACACTGCAACAGGTGGTGAGTAAAGACATAGTTCTGAGTGATCAAGGTGAAGTGAACCCCGTAAAGAACATTGAGGAAGAGCTGACTAGTGCTATACATTTGACCAAGGATGCAACCAAGGAGGCCCTTCATGCCACCATGGACCTCACCAAGGAAGCCATGTCATTGACCAAAGATGCCTTTAGCCTAGGCAGGGATCGGATGACCTCTACGATGCACAAAATGTTATTCCTTCCTCCAGCCAGGTAAGTATCTTTGTCTGCTTCCTATATGAGACCACATGCCCTCTCCCTTTCCTCTAAATCTTAGGCTTCAGAACTACTTTTGTGTGCGTTGCACATTTAAAATGTGAAACAACAGATATGTCATGCAGAAGGTTGCATTGTAGTACAGAATAAGGGGTAAATTTTTAGACTACTCATGTTCTTTTTTTTTTAATTCCTGGATAAACTGTTTGTATTCTTAACCAGTAGTAATGGGCAAACAGCAAAACATATATGCCAATTGAAGAGCTTATCATTAGGGCCACATTCAGTTCTGTAAAGTGAGTGGAGCATGAGTATTTTCTGCATATAAAATAGCACAAAGGTTGCCTGTGCTTTATATCACTGCATAGAGTACAGTTCTTTTAAAGGTAATTTTTTTCATTATTCTGAACTGGACAAACACCAATAATATAAGATATTTCATATACAAAGGAGAATAGAAAAAGATTGCATATGAAACCATGAATCTCCATTGTGTATCTCAGTTCTGTACAGATTTTTAAAGTCTTATAATAATTCAACAGGTTTTTCCAAAGCTGTCCTGGTTGACTGTGCTTCCCTCTGAACCTTCCTTTCTAGCCCTTGGTGTGCCTTAGTCTGACATCATTGCAATATCTTATATGTATTTAGCACTTTATAGTTTTCAGAGTAAGTGCTTTCATGTACATTATCTTGCACCAGATCTTCTTTAGGCTTGTCTGACCAAGGTGCCACAGCAGTGGACAAGAGCCTTCAGCTCTTGACCCAGCTCTGCCACCAACTGTCCAGGTAAACTTGGATGAATCACTGACTATCCCTGGACATATTCTTCATTGATCAAATAAAGGAGTTAGAATAAGTAATTTCTGAAGTTAATTCCAACTGTTAAAAAGAATGAATTCTGCTTTATTTTTCTAGCCTCTTCTTCTACTCTTCTACATCTACCATATGTCTTAACTGAGCTAGAATATTCAACAATCCTTAAATGTGCCCTTTGCCTTTCTTCCTTCTTGCCTTTGCTCAAGGCATTTCCTCTTCCTAGAATGCTGATTTCCTCTCAACTCCACTTGTTTAAATGCTACGTACCCTTCAAGACCCAGCTCAGAAGCCACCTTTTTCATTAATCCTTTGGGAGAGAAGCGGTCTTTTCCCCCCTTTGAAATCTGATAGCATTTTTTATCTCTTGTAATACTGATTACATCATCACCTTTAGTTCTTCAGTAAATATTTGTTGAACTGAAAATCCTAAACTTATTGGGAGATTAAATTTTTTTCACCAAATACTTGTTAAATGAATGATTGTTGCCTCTGTTGCTATTCAATGTTGCAAGGGTCATGGGTTGCAATTTTTTCTATAAATACTAACTTGATAGAATAAGTTCTGTAAGCCTTTCAGATTAATGTTTAGAAGTACAGTCCTAAAAGTGAGGGTTAAGAAAAAAGCTTATCTATATATTTTTTTAAATTTCCCAATTATATTTTTTTTGTTACATTTTGAGTTCCAAATTGTCACCTTCCATTCCAACCTGTCATTAGAAAAGGCCAGCATTTGATATAGGTATATATGTGGAATCATACAATATATACCATTTATCAGTTCTTTCTCTGGAGGTGGATAATATTTTTCTTTGTAAATCCTTCACATTGATTTCAATTATTATATTACTCAGAATAACTTAGTCATTCACAGGTACTCTTCAAACAGTATTGCTGTTAGAATATTGCCAACTCTTCCTCAATGTTCTTCATAGTTACATTCAAACAATGTTCTCGTAGTTCTGCTCAATTCATTCTGCATTACTTCATGCAAATCTTTCCATGTTTTTCTAAAACCAACCAGCTTATTGTTTCTTTCAGCACAGTAGTATTCCATCCCAATCATATACTACAGCTTATTCAGCCATTCCCCAACTGATGGGCATCCCCGCACTTTCCAGTTCTTTGCCACCACAAAGAGAGCTGCTATAAATATTTTAGAACATACAAGTTCTTTTCCTTTTTTCCCTATCTTCTTGGGAAGCAGACCTAATAGTAGTATTGCTGGGTCAAAGGATAAACATAGTTTTTTAACTCTTTGGGTATAATTTCTAATTGCTCTCCAAAATGGTTAGATTAGTTCACACTTTTCCCAACAGTGTATTAGTGATATATTTCTTAAAATGTCACAGTCCTTTATGGATATCCTCTCTCCCTCCCCCACCCCCTTAATTCCCCCCATTCTCTATCTTATGAGTCTTTTTGTAAAAAAAGGAAAATAAAAAGATTAAAATAAAACCAAACACAGCTCAGCTGACAACGTATGCACAATTTTTTATCCACTACTCCTCTAATGAAAGAAGAGAGAGATATATATTCTCATTTTTTCTAAGGGGCTGAGAGCAGCTAAAGGTGAGAGAGGTGATAGAGAAGATGGTTTTAATGATAGAGTGAGAAAAATACATGGGTTCTGGACTAGACTAGGTGAATTCAAGTTGGCAGCTATTGAGGAAAGTCTTGATCTCTATTGTGTATCAGGTGATACTTGAAGTCCAGTTCATGTCACTGCAGATGGCTTTGGGATGAATAAATATAATGTCTAGCCCTGTATATGTTATTTTGGAAAACAGGGAGCCCATGGCCAAGGTGGAGGAGGGAGGAACCTCAGCAAGTGGAGGAACTGCCAAGCTTCGTTATTTCTCAATAAAGAGGACAGTGTCCCAGCAGTCACTTGATGGTGTCTCCCAGGATGGTGGTGGACCTGAAGATAGGCTTTCAGTAGACAGTGATGGAAGTGATAGCTTTGTAATGCTTTTGGAATCTGGTAAGTAAAAGCAAAGTTTAGAGGAACCTTCAAGAATTCATGTTCTCATCAGTGCCTATATTCCTCTCTGGCAAATCATCCTATGTGAATTCAAGACAGCAGGATTCAAGAGTTAAAACTTCATAAAATTTTCTTAATTGAAAAAAATGGCAGATTTTTAACTTAGTAGGAGAATAAGATTAAAATTATACTTCGGACTTTATCTTTACACTATTGTAAATGTGTTGGTTAGTGTTTTGCTTGTTATTAAGAGAGAGTCTGGGATTTAGGGAGAGAGGGCACAAGTCATTCAGCTATTTAGCAACCCAGGTAGGTTCTGGGCCACTTCCCAAATACTCACTTTTTCTTACAGAGTCTGGATTGGAATTAATACCCCCAGAACAAATCCCACCAGTATTGGATGATAGTGGTAATCAAAAGAGCCCCAGAGTAAATGATGATGACCTAATATCTCCAGAGGTGAATAGCTCAGTTTCTTCTAGCAAGAGAGACCCTATTCTTCAGCCGGTTAGTTGTCCTTCATTTCTTCTTCTGGGGTAGGGAATAGGCCATTAGCATTGATTGCTGTAAGTCTCAGGCCTTGATGATCTTCCCTTTGCAGGTATCAGTTTTGGTCCTAAAGGTAAACCAGGTGGCTCTTGGTATTGAAATACGAGATCAGGACTTTGCTGTGGCCTTGCAGTCAGAGGAACTAATTCTCCAGCAGGCAGGCATTGTGAGGCTTTGGCAGTTCCTGCATGAGGAGTACCCAGGTAAGAGTAACTCCTGTTCTAAGAGGCTTGGTAGAGTCTGAGATAGGTTAGTATAAAGGGCATTTGAATTGGTTCTAGATCTGGCCTCAGTCCAGTTTTTTGATATTCACGTTTCTTGTCTACAAAATTGGGATAATAGAACCTATTCTGGCTACCTTTTAGGGTGATTATATCAAATGAACTAATTAATACAAAAGCCAAATTATTCTGTCATTGTATATGCATGGTGATGTATTGTTATCTCTCCTTATGGCAGGTGTGTTCCCATGGCATCATACTCAGTGCTGAGTCTTCTCATTTTCTATGGGAGACCCCTAGGAGAGGAAGCATCTCATGGAAGCTTCTTTTTATCTGGAAAATGATGGCATCAGGGCGACTAGGTGGCGCAGTGAATAGAGCACCAGCCCTGAGTCAGGAAGACCTGAGTTCAAATCTGGCCTCAGACACTTAACACAAAACTTGACCTTGTGTGACCTTGGACAAGTCACTTAACTCCAGTTGCCCTCCAAAAAAAAAAGAAAAGAAAATGATGGCATCTTTCTGTGACAGAGGCAGATCTGAATTTTTGATAGGCTTCCCACTTCATTCCTTTCCCATGTTTTCCTTTCACCTTGAAGATTAGAACACACACCAGGTGTAGACTTGTCTTAGTCTGCATTTCTGTTGACATCTACACCTGCACTCTCAACTTCATCAGCATCTGGGATCCATCCTTAAATAATCATTGTCCTTTAAAGAAAAAAAAAGGAAACTTACAAATGTGGGATAAGTGAGGATATGTTGGTTTCTCTCTGGGGTATGTTTATATTGACAAGGAAACCAGAGTCCTGAGTAGAAGGTTCTGTGTCTTAAGAGTTGCTCACAAGTTACTTGTTCTTGTCCTGAGGATAGGTCTTAACAGGGTCATCACAGTGATGTTTGTGTGTTTCCTGCCAGAATCCCCAGCTCTGAAGACTAGCTACGCCAAGCCAGCCATGGGTCTCCGATTTGAGGTGGGACCCTGTGCTGCTGTTCACTCTCCCCTGGCTTCAAAGAATGGTTTCCTTCACCTCTTGCTCCGTGGTGGCAGTCTAGAATTGTTCACTTCAGTGCTCACTGGCCTGGGACCCTTCTTGGAGGATGAGGAGATTCCTGTGGTTATCCCTATGCAAATTGAACTTTTGAACATGAACATCACCTTAAAGGTGAGGAAAAACTCATTTTCCTTGACTCTGGGGCTTTTTTTGATAGTGTGTTTAGACGATTCAACCTAGATATCCTTAGCCAGGCATTGTAGTGATTTCCACTACCTTCCCTCAGATGTCACATAGCACTGTATTGTTTAGTAAGTGTACTTGTCATGCAGTGTCATATAACTATCCCTACTGATTCTTATATCCCTACTAGACTGTAAGCTTCATGAGGGTAGTGACCATGACTTAAACTTTTTGTTTTCCTTAGTGATACTGTGATTTGCACAGGGTAAGTGCTTAACACATGTTTGTTGAATGAGTGAGAATGTGTGTGAGAAATTTGGCAGTAGAAGTTAAGGCTCATTCACCAAATCTCCTTTCTCTTAGCAAAGCACCTTGGCCCTCAGAATCACAAAACTTTGTCATTCTAGCTGTTACTAATTTATTGTGTGTCCTTAGTTCCTCCTGTGAAATAGAGGAGAATCATTCTTGCCCCTTGTACATGATGAGAATGTTCTAAGAAATTAATAGATGTGAAAACTCAAGCTTCATGTGAAGAAGATGCTCCAGAGGGTCAAGGCAGTATTATATAGCCTTCCAGGGCCTGGCTGGAAACATCAGGAGGTTGTTTCTTCTCTTCTATAGGATGATAGCCCCCCAATTTACCCCACATCCCCAGGACCTGTTCCTGTCACTCTCGCCTTGGAGCATATTGTGGTGAAGCGGGATGATGATGGTGTCTTCCACATAGTAGGTAAGTGGATCTTGCTTCTCCCTTGAGCATGTCTTCCCCCCTTCTCTTTTTTTCCCTTGTAAGAACTCTGGAATCCACTTGCTTAGAGACCATAGTTTGATACTATGCCTTTGCTTTTTTATCCAGCTGCCGCCCAGGACAAGCCATCATCAGAAGGACCTCAGCATGAGAAAAAGCAACACTCAGAGGAACAGGTGGCTGGATTACCTACAGGAATGCTTTTTGGACAGCAGGTAAAGACCTGGTTAAGCAGGATGTGGCTCCCACAAACTCACAGATGTCTGTAATCTAGGCAATGATATTCCCTGAGGGCTGGGAAGTGTTTTGTTGCAACTTGGTAATTTGAGCTCTTCTCATCTGGTAGCATCAGCTCTAAATAGGGCTGAGTAGCACACAGTCACATTCATTCAAATGATTGGCTGCTGATCATACATTCCAGTTGTCCCAGATGTGCTGCTATGTAGTCTTTGGGAAGTTTAGATCTTGGTATATGAATCCTAATCAAATATTTCCCTGGGATACAGTATGGTAATGTTGAATAGAATCAGTATAGTAGTACAATATAATAAGATCATTGATTTAAAGTTGGAAAGGACCTTAATGGTCATCTAGCCCATATGCTTTTACTGATGAAGAAACTGAAGACCAAAGAAATTAAATGACTCGCCTGTTGTCAGTAAGTGGAAGAGCCAGAACTTGAATTCAGGCCCAATGACCACAAATTGAGTCTTCTTTCTATTATATATAACCTTTGATTTCTTATTACACAGGTGAAGGAGCTGTCCACCCTACAGAAGGAACTTTTAGCCATGAAGCAAGCATTAGCCTGTGCCAACAAAGACAAAGAGAAGCTTCTGCAAGAAATCAGGAAGTACAATCCTCTATTCCAGCTTTGACAGCAGTAACACCAGCTGCCTCCATGCCCAGGAAATAACACCAGCAGCAGCACCACAGAAGGAAAAAAGCTCCATCTCATGTTGAACATGTCTTTTTTATTACACTGGAGGGAGGGCAGGAATTCCTGAATTTCGCCTTTTGGGGCATGTTTCATTTCTGCCAGCTGTTCTAGCCAAAGACAGGGCAGCTACATCTAGCCCAAGGAGTGTGGTTTTGTGTGTGGTTCTCACTGTTCCAGTGCCATTCACAACCTGTCTAAAGCTCCACTTGCTTGATGAGCTGGAGACTTTCAGTATGTAGGACCATTTCACCTCCTGGTGTCTTTGCAAAAATATTTGCTCCAAACATGAGTTTGTGTAAGGGAGAAGACATTGCCCCTTCCAGTATCCTCAGAAAGAACCACCAAAGATCACATGTCCCAGAGCTTCCTGTAGCAAAACTGAACCAACCTGGCCTGGAGCCCCAATTGAGGAAGTTGCAGTTCCACAGGGAGCAGGACAGCACAGTGATGAGTGCAGAGGGATGGATGGAGCCCAAGAGGATCCAGATGTAACACCTTAGGCATGGTGAGAGAAAGGGATAGCACCCTACCATTCTTGGAAAAGGAGCTGAGCATATTTCATCTTTGCATATACTGTCATCATATTTTTCAGGAAGGTTTGTTAGATATAAGAAGGAACCAAGCTCATTGTGGTAATGTAATAGTAGTAAACAAGGATGCAATGTCAACATTGTCTCTTCCTTCTATAACAGTTTATTTAAAACTCAAAGCAACAAAAATGGTAAACCCAGAGCAGAATTGAAGGTCTGATCTTAGAAGTAGGATCCAGATGAGTAATATTCTTGGTTTTTAGCCCTGGTACTCTTGGCCTTCTGTGGATCTTGGACCTTCTTTACAATTCCAGCCCCAACCTTCATCAGTCCTTCCCTTCTCTCACCCTTCTTATCTATTCCCCCTGTAGATGAGAGTATGACTCGGCAACTATTCTCTTAGTATTTACCAGGATGGAAGCTGGTAGTGTTTTTAGCCTTTAGTATAAATATCCACCATAGCCAAACCTTGCTTCCTTTGTAGTTGTGACTTTTTTCTGGAGGAAATAAGCCCTTCTGCCCATGTATCACCTCTTCTCCCACAGAAGAACTTGCCTTTCCTCTTCTAAGCAGGCCGCCTCCATGATGCACAGACCCAGGAAGCGTATCAGTTAGTTAACTGTAACCAGGCAAGCTGGTAAAATCCGTACTAGATAGAATAATTTAACAGTTTTATATCCATAACTGATTGGGGAAAAGTTAACAGTCTTTTCTTTAAACAGGAAACTGCTTCTCTTCTTTTTTGAGTAGACAAATTAGACTTTTTAACAGTTGGGCAAGATTCCACACCAGATTTTTCTAAAGTTACTATGGATTGGTGGAATATGCCCTGCCTAGTACAGGCAGAGAGTATAAGTAGGTTGCTTATGAGAAGTCTTAAGATAAATTCATATATGGTAGCCTCCCAATTAGCTGTCAGGGAAAGTTAAGAGCTTTGGGGGTATAAATCACAATGGGCAACCATGTTTTCTCATAAACCATCTTTTGTAGGAATTTTGAAACAGAGCCCCTGGAATGGACTTTTGGTCTAACCAAGTGAGCATTACTTGTGTTTTTAAGGGGATTAAAAACCCCATAAATTTGAAAATGAAGTTGCTAAACCTCATCCTCACTTGGATGAAATAAATATCTCACAGCTAATTTTTTATTCTTCCCTTACAAAGAAAATGGGGAAAGTTTGCAGTAGATGTCATCTGGCAAAAATGAACAGTGGGTCCCAGCTGGATAAATAAAAGTGCCAAATTATGACTTGAGGCTATCACCTTAATACTGTCCTGCCAGCTCCTAGGGCTTGTTGAAGCTTTGTGAACAACTGTAAAAGGCAGGGCAAAGTGGCATTCAAAGACCTCGAGCTTTTTGGCTTTCTTCTACCAGGCAGTTTCTGCCATTGTGTCTTGAAACTTTCCCTTGGGGAAGGTAGTACAGGTCATCTCCCTCTAGCTTTATTAGGATGATACCACCTAATAACTGTCTTCCATGGCTTTTCCACTTCCCTGTATTAAGGGAGGAAAGAAGACTTTTTCTTAATGAAGAAAATGTGAAAAATCAGTAGTCCCCTGCCCAGTGTGCTGCAGAAAGTGATGGGGAGAAAGTTGCAATGTCTCTCTGCCCACTTCCTCTCTGGTTCCTTGGCCTTGGAGGGGCTCTACCTTTGAGCAGCTTGACCTCCTGTACATGAAACAATGAAGAAACTGTGAACAAGACAAATGCAGACAATCTTCAGCAGCTCTGTCTTTGTCCAAACTGCGGCTTTGCAGTACTTCAACGTCTTTACATTCTGCTCTCATGATTGATCTGAATATGAAGTACTTAAAGTTGTATCATCTGAATTTGTCATGCAGACTTCTTGTTTACATTACTGCACATAGAGGCTAAAACATGGGACCTTCTCCAGAGTCAGTGAGATACTGTGTAAATGTTGTAGTTACTACTGCTTCCATGTCTGGAGAGGTTGAGTTTGACACCAGAATGCTTTGCAACTCAGCCTTTGCTAGGGTTCAGTTATTCTGACCTATCGCAAATGGAGGAGTATATTCTTTGCATGATATAACTAACTTTTCCTTAATCAGTTTGACCATGGAATTGTCATGGATCTCACTGTATGCCTTGCTTTTTTCATAGCTCTTATAAAGAGTGGTCCTTGTGTATGGAATTTGAATGCAGGTGCTAGATACTCCTATAGGTGCTTATAGGTAATCTGTTTAAACTGGATAAAACTAGGGCCGAGTATGTTGTGAATTGGAAAGGTAACTTGAAATGTTAGGTGATGCAGGGATTCATTGCATTTATAAGGAAATGTAGAAGCTATGCCATGTTACTCAGTTGTCACAGCCCCAAAGACAAAGGCCTTGGTCACTTTTTAGCTAGTATATTGTTACTATTTGCTGAGAGACATGCCTAGATGGCATCATACTTTCAGGAAACTTAAACATGGTATCTAGTTACCACTTTTGCTCTCTAATTAGTAATCAAGGATTGATCCCATTAATCAGGTTTGGGTAGTAGCCACTGTTACCTTCTGAATAATTTCCCCTTCTTCCACCATGTGGATAGAGGGAAGCAACTAATACTCCAGCATCAGCTGAAGCTCTGTAAGACCTTTAGATTTTGCATAGAATAAGCCCTTTAATTTTGGAAGCTCAGGAGCCACACGCTTCCATGTCTTTTCACTGTGACACTGTTTGCTAAGTAGCAAATATATAAATGTGTTCTTTCCAAGTTTCTTAGAAATCATTGCAACCTAACTATGAGCCTTACCGGGCACCACTGACAGTGGTGGTCAATTGTGACCCATTAGCCCTATGAAATGCCCAAAAGTATAGTTGGAGCAGAGGTTCCTGCTTTTGTACATTCACAGTAAAGGTTGATTTGGTTTAATTTATTGAGTTTTGATCAAGACTTAAAGGGAGTCTTGAATTTTTTCCTTGTGGAAACCACTAAAGCATTTTGTATGTAGACTGAGGGAACCTGATTTGGAAAACCATTTGTTTTAGTAGTACATATTCAAAATCAGGCTAGCAAATAGATCTCTCCTAATAATTCCTTTTCATATTTGCTAGGTAGAGCTTCTGCCTTAGTAAGAAAAATTAAGAACCTGCTTCAATTGTAATGAAAACAATGCCTTCCCTTTTTCCCAATGATATACAACAGAAAGGAAACAACTTCTGGGAATTCCCCAAAGTTTTGAATTGGCCTTATTCTGCTGATCACTGTCCATAAATAGTCACTTCACTCTCCTCTGTCTGAGGAAACAGTGTGGATGTATCTGCTGAACCATAATCCTAGTCAGTATTAGGAATTTTAATGTTGCAATATCTAATATTTCCATGCGTGTACTGGTTCTGTGAACCACCTGGAAAAATGGTAAATTAAACTTACTGAACAGCATTGGCTACAGGTCTGTCTGTCTGAGAGTAACTTAAGGGGTGGCTAGGTGGCACAGTGAATAGAGCACCAGCCCTGGAGTCAGGAGGACCTGAGTTCAAATCTGGCCTCAGACACTTAACACTTACTAGCTGTGTGACATTGGGCAAGTCACTTAACCCCAACTGCCCTCCAAAGAAAAAGAAAAAGAGAGTAACTGAAAGCAGCCTTTTAATCCTGCTTCAAATCAGTTTATGAACCCTTTCTATGTGAGATGAATCAGATTAAGAGTAATGCCAGATAAAATAGTTTCAGATGTTTACATTGAGAAGGCTAAGGAAAAATCATCTGTTTCTTGGACAGAAAGCTATGGAAGGTGAGAACAGTAACCATTTTCCCACAACCCAATCATCCCTGCTGATGACTTCAAGTTTTGAATACACAAATCAAAGTACATATGCCCCAAGTTAGAAAATAGTTTAATGATCATACACCAAAAACCACATGATCATATTTAATTTTTACAAGGGAATAAAACTATTCTGTCATTCCACCAGTTGCTAACATTGTAAACTGAACTGTCACATTTTACAAGTTAGAAATTTCTGGTCTGTTATCAACTTCACACCAGATCTGAAACCCTGGGGGTAGCAGTTTAGGGTTCCAATGTGAAACTTGCAAAATAAGGTACTCTTGAGCTTAATCAAGAAGATTGATCCTTAGAAGAGTTCTACCCATTGGAAAGCAGTACTCTTGTATGCTTTACACAAAGGGTCTATATATAAGGACACTCCCCCTTTTCAGTTAGCCAAGTAAGAGTTATCACCAATCACAGACTGAACTAAATGGTCCCACATTGATAGAAAACAAATCTGAAAGTGACTGAACTTCTCTACCAGGTAACTTTGAGCTTGAAGATTTGGGGGCAGATGTTTGATCATGGTTTCTCTAAAGGACTGATCTGAGCAACAGTACACAATGCCATGGTGAAAGGACATATGGAAGTCAGTCCTTCTACCTTTAGTAGTACAGCTTAGAAAGCTTCTAAACTTAGTGAAAGATGATTTTTTTGTGCTTTGAATTAGGAATCTGCCCCTTTGACTTCAACCTTTGAACAGCTTCCCGCATGTGTCTAGGCTGTAGTGGTGGCAGCTCTCCCCATTTCTCACACACATCTAAAGCTAGAAAAAATCGAAGAAAAAAGCATTTCATTACTAGGTATTAATTTACAGTCTGATTTCTTTTGAGCCCTCTAACTTTTCCTTCACCTCTTGAGCTAGCTATGGAAACAGGTAAGAGGTGCTTGCTTCTATAGAAGAATGCTGCTCCTTACCTGGCAGCAGGAGATTTCATCGTAAGTGACTGTTTAAAGCATACCTCCATTTAAAAGTGATTCAAATTACAATAGTGACTTCACTTGCTAGAGATTTTATGTAGACTAGAGGTAGTTGATGAAGATTCACTACTGTCAGGGGCCATGTGTGAATGTGTGTGTGACTTCTAGTTCTGTGTGGCCACTTCTGGTTCTCTGGTGTGCTTCACCATGGCAGCAGCAACAGGCTTCCAGAAGGATGAAAGCATCAGCTTCACTTCTCTGGGCTAAAGAGCCAAAGTTCCCCCCCACACCTTTAGCCACTTAAGACAGGGTTCTTGGAGAGTATTAGATGGCATGCTTGCATGAATATACAGTGCTCCCCATTTGCCGTATTGCAAACAGGGGAGGCTATACTGCTCAGGGACCTCACTAGTATTTAAAGTCCAAGTTAAAAATGAACACATATGGTTCCTTAATATTTTTCTTGAAAATAAAAGCATTAAGGATACAACCCAATGTTTACAATAACATCTAGTATATATCAGGCTTTATTCACCTTCTTCTACCACTTCTCCAACAAAAACCTTAGAAATGCCTGACATAGCAATGACGACATTCTGAGATACTGAGGTTCCAGCTTGAAAGACAAAACATTTTTAAGATTTAGATAATGTATGATCAATAAGTCTTTGGAACTTAATGTACTCAAAAGACAATATGTTTGGTGATTAGAATAATTCAGGTAGCTCTTAAGGTTTACAAAGCACTTTTAATGACTATCTCCTTTTATCATTTGAAATATAATCACCAGAAACAAAACTATTATCCACATAATTGAGGGGAAAGTATTTTTTCCACCTGTATTATCTAGGTTTTCATCTTTGCTTCTCAGTGCCATCCTCTAAATCTGGCTTCATCCTAATGAGTGATGGCAGTGAAACATAGCAGTCCATTCTTACCCATTTAATAGCAGCTTTAGGGAATACTGATCGACAGTACATTTCATGGTGGTTTAACTGTTCTTTAGAAAAGGAAGAAACCAGGATTCTGAGAAAAGAATAAAGGAAACCTTTGAGTTCCATTGATGTACAGGGAAATACATTATGAGGTGGGAGATTCAGAAAACAATTCTTTGTCTCAGTGAGCTTGCAACAAATCAGAGTGAACTATACTTCTTACTTCAAGAGAGGCAGCAGTGAAATAGGAAAATGAATTTTAGCCTGGCCATCATACTGGGCACCAATGTGTCCCCGAGTTACAGTATATAATCTGTATGCCTTCCAAAAGGACAGTGTTTCTAGAAGCTGACTTTGACTTTTGGTATTTTAATCTTTTGATACTTTAGATTTATGGTAAAAGTTAAATTTTGTGAATTGTACCTAAACCAGTACAGAAGTTAGCAGAATTAAATTTTTTTTGTGTGGACAGATCTGAGCTTTCAGGGAAGATGACATGGGAAGGTAACTCACTGCATCTTCTGAATTTCATCTTCATCTACTTTGTGCTTTTTCTCTTTCCTCTCTTTAGTTTCTATCTTCATCTTCTTGGCTGCAGGAGGAGGTAATGACGAGTCCTCCTTTCCAGTTCCTGTTAAATCTGATTCTTCCTGGCCCTTGGTCAGATAGGACAAATTAAAGAAACCAGCTTATTCAATTGGCTGGCTTTTCAGGCTGACTGGATTTGATGATATCATTAAAAAAGAAGAACAAACCATTTGTTGAGCAACTATTGTGTTGGGTAGGTTGCTTTCCTCAAGGAGCTAGTGGTCTCTTAGGGGAAACATCTAACAAAAAAAATTAAATTACATCATATCTGAACTGTTATACAATTATATTTCTTAACTGTGTTATTAGTGATAATGGAATATTAAAATCCATACTCAGCAATCAGATTTCAGCCTTAGCAAACTAATATTTTTTAGCAGCAAATACTTTTACCTTCTTACAGGGCTTTAAAGGGAACAGTCAGGCTTGTTTTAAAATTACCTACCAAGGTATACAGAGCTGCCAATTTGTCGGATATGAGGTTAATCTATGTACTTTTTTGGTCCCACTGCCACCCTAGGTCTCAATGTCTAATTCTGGTCCTAGGAAATAGGAATGGGATATCATAGTTCCAGGATTATTCTTCCCCAAAATTTGTAGATATTCTAGGACCAATATGAGACAGAGAAAGTCCCATGACCCCAGGCACATAAACCAATTACATGTTGTGTGAGAGTAAAGGCACATCTGGTATATTAACCTTGGCACCTCATTTGCTTGTGACTACTGAGTTTGCCCAACTCACATCATACTTCCATTCCCTAAAAAAGTATAGTTGTGACCCAGGCAGTGAAGAGGAATGGCTTTAGAGTCAAAAAGACCTGGGTTCAAGTTCTGCCTCTGACAAGTAGGTGTGTGACATCTCAGTGCTTTAGGCAACTCTGTTTTAAAGGTCTCAAACAGATGACCCTTTTATGTTTCTTTCAAAAGTAGGTGATGGAGATAAATAAGTGGGCAACCAAATCTGAATGGGCTATAGTTCCTGTTAGTGATTCAGATATGATTGTTTTAGGAATCTTTTAATTTCTAATAATATATTCCCAACTGCTTACTTAACACCTCTACTGGATGTTACTCAAAATCACATTTATTATTTTCTCTTCCCCAACTTACCAGCTCCCTTGCTACAGTTTCTGAGATACAGTATCTCAAAAAATGTGGTTAAATAAATAATACAGGAGTAAGCTTGTTCCATAGATAAAACTGTCAATGTAGAATGAGACTGCAAGAGGATTTGGTATTAAATATTTAATAAAGTATAATGTGTTAATGGAATGTTGGCCAGGGTACTATGTAGAGGTAAGACTCTACCTCCTAGTCACCCAGGCTTAAAACCTTAGAATGATGGGGGGGGGAGGGTGTCATTGAACTTGTAGCTATGGGGAAGTTTCAGCAAAGCATCATAAAAAAAGTAGCTCATTCACATAAAGGAGAGATGTGGACTAGACAATAACAGTGAAATAGATTTGGCACTGGTTGGACTCAAAAGAGTAGTTCTTAATAATTCAATGTCAACTTGGCAGTAGTTGCCCCAAAATCTGTGCTTGATTCTGTGCTGTTTATATAAGCTCTTGATAAAGATGTTAAAAGCATAAATAACAAGATCATAAATTTGCTTATAACCCAAAGCTGGAGGGGGGAGGGAAGCTAACACGCTGAATGACAGAATCAGGATTAAAAACATCTTGACAGGCTGGGGCAAGGGGGCCAAACTTAATAAGGAAATGTCGTGTCTTACTTTGGGTTAAGATAATCAACTTCTCAAGTACAGGTTAGTGAGGATTAGAGTAGTTTGAAAAAAGAAATCTGTGGGTTTTAGCGTATCACCAGTGTCATGTTTTGGCCAACTCTTCAGTCTGCTACTTAAGTCCTGCTTTCTGGCTTCTTAGCCACCTTTCTACCCTGATTTCCTACTGATTCTGTTATATATAATTATGCTCCTACCAATTTGGTCTATTTTGACCACCCTTAGTTTTTTCCTGCCATCTTATCTAAACTTTGCTTTTCCTTTTCTGAAATGCTTATAGCTTTCATCTGCCTATCAAAATTTTATTTTTCTAGGTCCACTTCAAATGCCACTTCCTTCACGAAACCTTTTATGAGATCACCAAATGGACGTAATCACACCCTTGTCTGACACCTTAAACATCTATACCTTGCTATTTGTATCATTTCTATCTCATGCTTATCCTCCACCTCCTAAGCAGGCTAACAGGATATAAGCTCCTTGAGTGCAGTGACCTTTGTACACATTGTATCAATTGAATAAGATTGCATGGGGGTTTGGTATTGTACACACTGTATACCACTACACATGGCAGTGCCTCTCAAGGTCCCTGTATATGGTAGACACTCGACATGGTATAAAAGTGACCTTGGGAGTTTAGATTATAAATTCATTTGTTAAAACCTCAGGGTGAAGGGTGATGGAAAATTATGAGCAGTGTTACCAAATAAAACAGGAAAGCAGGAAGGGTAAATCCTGTTTTAAAAAAGCCAGAAGAGAGACTCAATTACAGCACTAGTTATTGCACAGGCATTTAAGGATGAAATTGAAAGAGAACAAGTAGAAGAAAGATCGAAAAAAAGACTTGCAAAGATTTACACAGCAAAAATTTATACAGTGAACTCTTTTCACCGTCAAGGAAAATGGAGACGCCACATTTCAACTCAATATCATAGTCCTGAATATGCTTTATAGAAGAGGTTCTCACTAAAAAGGACAAAAGGAGAAATGCAGCTGTATTAGCTCAAGCCTACACAAAAGCGATCCACGTAAAAGACAAGGTTGTGAAGGCACCTGACTTTTAAAGCCCTTTGTAAATCTGGCTCCAGCCTAGCTTTCCAAACTGACTTCACTTTACTCTCCCTTCATGTATTCTATACTTTAAACTAACCTATTTGCTTTTCTCCATACAAAATATTCTATGCCCCTACTCCTTTCCTTTGCATATAGGCTGCCTCCTATACCTGAAATGCTCTTCCTCCTCACGTCTGCCTCCTGGAACTGGAGTTTCTTTCAAGCATCTGCTCAACTGCCATCTGCTTTCAAAAGGCATTTCAGTTGTTAGCTCCTTTTTATTCACCCAAATCACTTTGTATCTATTTTGTATATATCCTTTATTTTTCCATGAACATGTATTTCTCCTCCCCTCAACAGAATGTAAGCTCTTTGAGAGCAAGGACTGTTTTGTTTTTGTCTGTATCCCTAGTATTTAACACCTAGTCTAGCAAATTGTAGGTGAGTGATAAGTGCTTGTTGAATGAATGAAATCAGATCCATATGAGTTTTTATACGTGAAAATGCTTTAAGATTTACAGTGTGTGTGTATGCTTGTTGAATGAATGAAATCATAGATCCATGAGTTTTTATATACATAAACGCTTAAGATTTACAAAAATATACTCACACAAAGCACACATATTCATAACATAAATTTGCTTTTAGGATTTACAAAGTAATTTCTTCATTAAGAAATAGTGCTATAGGTGGTGAAAGTATTACAATTTCCACTTAACAGATGAAGTAATTCAGGCTGAGAGAGTTTAAGTGACTTGTCCAGCTATACTTATGGCTCTCAGAGGAGGGGGAAAAGGAGGTAACATGTGGAAACAAAAGCAATATAAAAAGCAAATGATATCAATACAAATTTTAAAATAAATTTATTTTAATATTTTTGTTATAATATGTGTGTGTATGTACAAGCATTTGAACCCGAGTCAAAACAAGTCCCAGGGCTCTTTCAGTGAATGAGGAGATGTCTTACATGAAAATGAGGAGATGAAGTGTAGAAGTGTCAAGACAGTAAAAACCTAGGGTCTGTATTTAGTCAGGAATAAAACCACAAGGAAAATGTTAATTCTTTCTTATATGAGAGCATTATCCCACTCCCCGTTTCACGAATCCACCCCAGTGCTCCTAATTTTGTTTCCTGGGTCCAAGGACAGCATCACACGGAATCTCTCCTACGGTCACTGGGTCCGAGTGTGAGATTGGGAAGACTAGTTTACGACCATACCACCTAGCCAAGGGTTACCAAGGCTCTCCTGCCCAAATCCCGCGGACACCTGGTGCTCGGTCACCGGCTGTGGGGGCCTCTCGTGGGCCCCACGTCTCCCGGCTGGAAACCTGGGACTCTCTATCAGTGCACTACGGTCCGCAGCCCTCGATCCACCGACGAGAAGAGGGCGAGGTGGGGGAGCCCCCCGAAGGCCCCGAGGCGGGGTCTGGGCGGGGTCCGAGCCCGCTACCCTTCCAGGCCGGCGGGGAGGCTCACCTCAGCGTCTTTGGCCGCAGCTTCCTTGGAGTCCCCGTCCCCCTCCCCGTCTGTCTCCTCCCGGGCCGCGTCAGGAGGCTGGGCAGCTCCCAGGAAGGGCTCAGGGGTGGCGGCAGCGGGAAAGACCGACACCTTGTCTGACGTGGAGCCCTTTCCTGCCTTCACTGGGGACTACAGCTGATTGGGCTCGTCCACCGCTGCCTCTCGGGAACGGAAGAAAGTGCGGAGGCTTTCCACCAGCCTAGAGTAAAGCCGCCAGTGCAGCGCCGGCCCGGCAAAACAGACTTCATGTCGTCGCGCAGCAATGACAACACATTACGGAGCGTCGGAGGAGCCAATCCGTTCCATGGACGGGGACGGGAGCGGGGCGGGGCGGGGCGAAAGGAGAGAGGTTCTGTTACACCTCTCCCTCCTGCATCTTCCTCCACTAGACAAGAAGTCCAGATCTTATCTCTTTTGGGGCAGCTACAACCCGGGCTGGACATCCCCACCTGGAGGCATCTCCCGGAATCATTCCCTTTCCCAGCAATAAACATTGATCTGGCACCATGCTAGGCGCCCCGTGGGGGATTCTAATTTCTCACCAGACCTACCCTAACTCGCTTGTATCAGTCCAGGACGCCCACATCCTTTCAATCACCCAGGCTGACAGCTTTCATTGTCGTCTACTCCGTCTCTCTCACAGCATCCAAACAATTAGTGGCCAAGTGTTGGTTCAAGCGATCAATAAACATTTATTAAGCGCCTCCAAGGTGTCAGACGGGGTGTTAAGCCCCGGGGATTGAAAAGAAGGCAAAGAACAGCCTCTACCACCTCAGGGAGTTTACTGACAATCTAATGGGGAAGACAACGCCCCGATAAATATTTACAAAGCAAGCCCCATACAGGATAAATGGGGAATGATTAATAGAGCGAAATGGAGGTTGAAAAGGACTTCCAGTCAAAGGTGGGATTTTAGTTGGGACTTAAAAGAAATCAGGGAGGTCAGTAGTTGGGAGTGGAGAAGGAAGAATATTCCAGGTATGGGGGGACAGCCAGAGGGAATGCCTAGAGTGAAGGGATGGAGTGTCTTGTTCTACCCACAGCCAGGAGGATGGTGTCACTGGATCAAAGAATAAGTGTTAGGGAGTAAGTAGTAAGAAGACTGGATGCCAAACAGAGTATTTTTTATTTGCTCCATGGTTAGAGCCAAAGAAAATCACTTTGGTGGCTGGAAGATGTATTGGAGTGGAGTGAGACAAGGCAGGCAGACCCAACAACCGGCTATTGCAATAATCAAGGCGTGAGGTGATGGAGGCGTGCATCAGAATGGTGGCGATAGTGTCAGAGGAAAGAAGGGGGTCTATTTGAGAGAGATGTTGCAGAAGTGAAATTAATAACTCTTAAGTTTCAAGCTCGAGGGACTGGGAGGATGGTGTTGGCCTCTACATGTCAGGGTTCTCTCTTAGAGTGCCCTAACTGACCAGCAGAGGCAACCGGTTTCACACACAACTCAACGACACTAGCGTTCCTTTCAGGAACAGAAGAGTCACAGCTCTGAGGTCTAAACAGAAAAGTTTATTAAGGTCTCTCCATGGGGAAGCCTTAAAGCCATATACTAAGGCAGGCTTCCAAAGATGCCTCCCAGCCCTAGGTCTTAAATAGACCCCAGTTCCACATACCCCACGTGACAGGGCCCAGCTGAACAGAATTGTGAGAGGGGGAGTACAATTACAAAGGTATGAAGGCCCCAAGTTGTGGAGACACCAATCAGGAACAGAGGGTAACCCCATGCAAGAGAGTCCTGAGCAATGCAGTATCCCCTGGCGGGGGACAGTGCAATATGCCCTGACCTCCACGTGACCCAGCTAATTCCTGGGCCTCAAACACTTCCCTGTCGCATGACACAACCACTTGCAATGTGAACCTCACATCTACAGTAACAGGGAAGGTAGGAGAGGAAATGGTTTGGTGGAAAAGACAATGAATTCTGTTTGGGACTCATTTAGTTTAAGATGTCTACTGGACATTCAGTTTGAGATGTCTAATAGGCAGTTGGAGATTCAAGATTGCAAGTCAGTAGAGAGATTGGGGCAGGAAAGGTCGATTCAAGAATCATCAGCATAGAGATGGTAACTAAATCCATGGAAGCTGATGAGATCACCAAGTGAAGTAGTACAGAGGAAGAAGAGAAGAGGGCCCACAACAGAACCCCGAAGGACACCTACAGTTAGACGGCATCCTCTGGAGGAGGATGCAGCAAAAGAGACAGAGAAGTGATCAAATACGTAACAGGAAACCAGGAGAGTGGTGTCTTGAAAACCTAGAGAGAAGAGAATATCAAGGAGGAGTGATAAGTAGTGTGAAAGGCTGCAGAGAAGGAGGACAGAGACAATCTGCAGACAGGATAGAATGGGATCATTTGAACAAGTAGAGGGGTTAGCCTTGGTAAGTTGTAAGGCCACTTCATCATGTGAGACAGGGGCAAAGGAGGAAATAGTGTGGCAGAAGGTATATGAGTGAGATGAGATAAGGAAGAGGTAGAAGAAAATGCTGAGCACAAATGACTTCAATTATTTCCTGCAAAATATGAGACAAGTTTCTCAGTTAAGATGGTAGGGGGAGGGGAAGTCTTGGGAAGTTTGAGGAGTAGTGAAAAGGCTTAGAAGAACTCGTATGGAGAGTAGAATAGTGATAAAGATTGCCCAGCAGCAGTTAGGGCCCAGTTGATGTGTTACATAAATTGTAGTGGATCCCATCAGAATGGCTCCATGATTGTTTCATCTTAATTCAGCAGCATGTATGTGGGAGTGAAGACAGAAAATGGTCGGAGTGATCCAAGGCCAAGCCTGGGCATAACTGATATGATAAGGATGCTAAGGCTTCAAGAATGGAAGAAAATGTAGAGTTGAATTGACTCACCAAAGGGTAAAGGGAGATAGGAAGAGGGAGTGGCTAGTGCAGGGGAGATGGTCTGGGAGAGAATTGAGGAGTTAAGGGATTGGAGGTCATGGTGTGCACAAATAGGATTTTGTAAGGGAAGACAAAGGGAGAGGTAAAAAGCCAGTCGGTTGTGGTTGGCTAAGGAGATTTGGGAATTCTTGAACATGGAGGTGGTACATTTGTGGGTGATTGTAGAGGGGGCTTCTTAACTCAGTAGCCTGAGGGCCAGCCTGAGGCTGTATTCTCAGGAGGGACTGAAGAGACCAGAGGCAGACAGGAGTGTACAGCAGCTATCCTTTATTGTATTGTAGTGTCCTCCTTATATACCCTAGCAGTAACATGATTAAAGCATGATCTTCATGTGCGCTGAAGGGATGGACCAATGGAGGAGAGGCCAAGCCAGCTGTCTCAGCTGCTGCTCATCAGGCGAGTGATCTTGCATGACTTTTCTGTAAGCTTAGCAACTGGGCTGTGACTTTCAGCAGCACAGCTGCTTTTAGACTCACACTGATCCCTACGGGTAATGGTAAGATCAAGACATGACTGTCTGTGTGTGGCTGAGGTGGGGTAGATGAGTAGCTCATGGGAAGTGAGTAGGTTGAGGAACTGAGTGGTTAGGAAGTTTGAGGGAGAGTCAATATATTGTTGAAGTCTCCTAGTATGAGGACAGGAGATGAAGAAAAGAGAACATTGTGAGCCAGGTATGGAACTCACTGAGGAAGGAAGGGGAGTGACTTGGAGGGGGAGGTGGCTATTGATAATAGCCACCAGAATTTTGGTTGGGGGTGGATATGAATAACATGGACCTCAAACAAAGAAAGGCTACTGAGTTGCAGATATAGGGGGAGAACCTGAAAGTAGAAAGGGGTGTTCCAACTCTACCAATTTAAAGTCATGGATAGTGAGTGTAGGTACAGTCAGTACTGTAAAGATGGCCAGAGCAGCTGTGTTATCTGTTTCCACAACATGTCTAGCATCCTAACATCCATACCTTTCTCTGTACTGACAGTGCCACCAACCTAGTTCAGTTCTTATCACTTCTCACTTGGACTACTGTAACTGTCCTCCCTGCCTCAAGTCACTCCCTAATCTGACCCATCCCTCTGTTAACCAGTTAGTGCAAGGGTGAGAAACCTACAGTCTTGAGGCCACATGTGACCTTTTAGGTCCTCAAGTGCCCTTTGACTGAATTCGAACTTCACAGAACAAATACCCTCCAATAAAAGGATTTGTTTTGTGAAGTTTGAATTCAGTCAAAGGGCACTTGAGGACCTAGATAGTCATATGTGGCCTCAAGGCCAAAGGTTCCTCACCCTGAGTTAGTCAATAAACATTTATTAACTACCTTCTATATGCCAAGGACTGTTCTAAGTCCTGGAGCCACAAAGAAAGGCAAAAGACACTTCTTGCTCTTAAGGAGCTCACAGTTTAATAGGGGAGACAACATGCAAGCAACTGTACAAACAAGATATATAGATACACATGCATCTCCTGAAATTGTCTTTGTAAGATTCTCTGATGTGTCATTTGCCTGCTCAGAAATCTTCCGTGGCTTCCTGGGGCCTCTGGGACAAAACACACTCCTCAGATGTCAGAGCGTTCCAGGTCCTTCATAGTCTGGCTCGCGTCAACCTTTATAGCCTCATTTCACTTTACAACCCTCATCCAGTCACACTGGACTCCTAGGTAGCTGTTCTCAGAACTCAACCTGCTACAGGCTGCTTCCTTGCCCCATGTGCTAGAATGTGTGTCCTCCCTCCTTATCTTCACGCCTCAGAATTCATGACTTCCTTCAAAGTCCAGTTCAGTTGCCACCTCCTCAGGCTGTGGTTTCAAAACTTATGTGGTAACCCGTTTTTTTTTTTAAACTAGAATGTTGTGTTATTCTCCCAATACTTTTTATAAATTGAATTTTCTTAGCTATACTTTACTGAAATAAAGTTATTCATTACTGCAATTTTTATAACAGCACAGAAACCTTAAACTTACAATAAAGCAATGGAACATTCAGATATCTGTTGACAAAAATCCTTTACATAATTTTTATACCTACATCTTAAAAAAAATAGCTCTTATTGACTCTGAATTTTGTTTTTGCTGGAAAAAAGTGAATTATTTATCAAGAAATGTATTGTAAAATACCTTTTAAGTTTAGTCATAGCTTTGACTACCCTGTGAAAGGCAAGAGCCTTTCTTTTTAGAACCTCTAGAATTTGGAAAACTGTACCTTGGTAAACCTTTCAGTATCCACCCAGCTGTCAATGCCTCCTCTCCCTCTTCATATTCCTAATTTTCTCACTTATGTACAGGTAATATTTATCAACTCCAGCTACAAAGTAAATGCCTTGAGGCCTTTTTTTTTGTAGCAACTCCAGAGCCTAGTATAGTGTCTGGAATGTAGCAGGCATTTAATAAAAGTTGTTGGACTGAATTAGGGGAGGAGAGAAAAGAGAATAGAAAAGAAGAGATTAGAAAGAGTTAGAGGGAAAGAAGAAGAAAGAGGAGACAAAGAGAAGAGAATATGGGGAAGGGATGTAAAGAAAAGGAAGGTAGATAAAGGCAGGGAAGGGAGGGAGGACAGTGACAGGAAGAAGAGGGAAGGAAGTCAGAGGAAGTCAGAGGAAGCACCAGACAAGAGTGATTGTGGAGTGGTACTATTCTAGTTTCAGGAAAAAAATCTTCTCCATACCTTCTAAACTTTCAGTTTCAACCAATTCTCCACAATAAATACACTAATACACTTCCTGGCACATTATGGAAGCTATTAGTACTAAGGTATTCTTGTGTTTTTGTTTAATATTTGAGTAGAAATATTGGATTGAACATTCTTCCTTGTAAAGGGGACAGGAGAAAATAAAAACTTGTTTATCTGAATTAGTATCTAAAGATTACCTTCAGTTCCTTAAGACCATAAACTTAGGGACTACATATTTTATTAGAGCTCTGTAAAAAAAAACAATTGAGATGACATTCAATATTTGTATTAAATAAACTACATTATACTTAGCTTATGAAATACATATACACAGATACATATATATGTATATCAACATATACATATGTATATATGACAAGAGGTATTTTGTTAACATTGTTCTTAATGAAGCGTTGTGCTCCTGCTGGGAATACCAAGGCAAAAAATAAAAACAAAACAAAACAAATAGCTGTCCCTGACCTCAAGGACCTTATATTCTACTTAGGAATACAATATTTACAGATATAGTCTTGTCTTTCAATTACTCTCCAACTTTCATTGAATCTTCAAGGTTCAAAAAATATGCCCATTCCTAAAACCAGACAGCTCAGAATCCCACACTAGTGTACTTCCTAATAATATTTAGCCAGAAGTCATAATTAGCTCTTAGCAAGGGTATTTACTAAAATAGTGATAGAAGGGATATTGTGGTTTCTTATTTTGCTCCCATAGATGATATTGGGAGATAATTAACACTCCCAAGCTATGGGGGAAGCTCCCTTATCTTATTTTACCAAGACAATGGCCATCCTGCAGCCAGGGGGATTAGAAAGGTTGGGATAGGACAACTTGTTCAAACCTGAGGGGTCATGCCCTGGTCACCAGTGTCCTCAATACTGTACCTGCTCAACTAACCTCATTAATATTAACTTACATACCCAAAGGGAAGAGATTCCACCATTTTCTAATCATGAGATATATATGATCCGAAAGGGGAAACGTGTGAATGAGGGCATGTAGTGGGAGTATAAGCAAGAGCTGTAGTTTTGAAGAGTCTGGACCAATCTGGACTCTAATGGGAAGAGTAAGATTACACTAACAGTATTTAAACTTGTTCTTGCTCCTGTATAGTGTGGGTATTCCTAGTGAGCACTGCTCCTTCTTCCTCAAGAGAAGCATAATAAACACCTTCCTCCACCAACTCTGTTTCTCAATTTTTTCAGTAAGAATGGATCTATCACATGGATCTTCCTGTCTGGGAAGTCCTGTGATCCTCATAACCATGTTTCTCACAATGGCAATTTGGCTATATTGTCTCTGTTAGATTGACCATTCAGTTGGGGTCCCAGGGTCTGAAAAGAGAAATTACAAAATATTCTCCCCACAAATCTAGTGTGATACGATTAATATCTACCAGTATTTCCCCACAAGATGGGTAAGGCCTACCTCTCCTTTTTTTTCTTCCTGTGATATAGATTAGTTTTCCCTAAAAGGAGGCAAAGTGGTCCTGGATTTTATTGGCACCTCTGTCCCTGATCACTTTTGGGAATAAGAAATCCATGCTAGGTCGAATCTGAACCTCTAAGACTTCATAGATGCCTGAGACTACATGATTTGCCATGCTCTGCTCTATCTTGCTCTATTGTCTTCCTGAGCAGATGTTTTCATATCCTTGTTGTGTTAAGGCAAAGCAAATCTTGTTTTTGTTTACTGTTCAGTGATTTACATCATTTCATTCCAAAACAGAACCTGAACCAGGAGAGTGTTGGAATGATGCCTGCCTCTTACATCTGGGGTGCTTTCTCCCGCAAATATAGAGTCCATTGGAAGATTACTAATTCAGAGTACAATGGTAGTGAGGCACACATATGGTAAATTTGTTGCAAAAGTAATTCATAACTACATATGCTGAATATGTTTTCCCTTTTTATAGAGTTCTCACTAAGTTCCCTTTGGCTAGATTGTGTCTGGTAGATGGGCCACTCAGTTGGAGTCCCAGGGTCTGGTCCTCTCCACAGCCTGCTCTCTCCTCTGCTATTACATGTCCCATTGTTAAAGCTGCTTCTTCCTTCTAGTGACTTTCTTTTGGTATCTATTTCTGTCTAAAGTACATATCTCTCTTCCCTCAATTGTGCTTCAAACTCTTTAGAATCACTCATCTTTTGAAATGCCATAGAAAAATCTTCCCCTTCCCCCTTCTACTTTCTTCCTCCACTGACTCCTACCCCTGGCTCCTCTCACTCTTCAGGGATCTCTTCCACAAAACTGTTCCTGAGTCTACCTGGAACTCTCTAGGGCCTGGTAACTTAAAGCCTCAGGGGTGTGTGGCTAATTTGTTAGTTCAGCCAATTGAGTTGTTCCTTTCTGATTCACTCATGAGACTTCATACCTCATAAAACTGGGGTGGAAATTTTACAGTTAGTTTAACCCCATGTTACTACATGAAAAGCCTTACTATCCGTGACTAAATCCTGTGACTATAACAGCTGAGTTACACAAATATAAGGACAATAAATAAGTACAAGATAATCTAAAGAGGAAGAAAGTACTAATAACTATGGAGATGAAGAAAGGTTTCTCAACCTGGGTTGTATCTTGCAGAAGCTAAGAATCCTAAGAGGCAGAAGTAAAGAAAGTTTGGTGCATGGGGAGGGGGCAGTCTCTGCAAAGGAGTGGGAGGAAATGAAACACTAAGTTTGGGAAACGAGTCAGCCAATAGGCTATTTTTGGTGGGATTATGGAATTAAGGAAGAGGAGTGATATAAATAAGTCTGGACTAAGACAAATAAAATGGACTAGAGCCAGACTATAAAGGGTCTTAAATGCCAAGCTGAGGAGTTTGTATTTTCCCTACAGAAAATAATAAAGGGCATATAGGGTGTTCAGGACAGATTAGCACCTCTGATGTGAGGCTGCTTATCCACCTTTGATGTCTACCTGTCATCCAATTCTCACCTGTCACTCCAAGAAGCTGTAGCATTCCCTGAGGCCACACCTCAGTTAAACCTTCTAGGCAGATGGACTCAACCAGGTTGTGGGTAACCAACAGGTGTCAAATCCATAGGTGAATTGGAGGGGGGGTAGTGTACCCTAAGCATGTAAAGACTTCGCCCCAGTGGAATGGGCACATGGGAACAATTTGTTCCAAAGGCCACCAAGAAGGCTGAAGCAGGTACTGCTAAGGGGCTTAGAGTTCAGTCAGACACTGAAGATGCCAAGGTCATCCACTGCATCTTGACTTTTGTCCTGGACCACTGGACTTTAATGACTCTGGAAGAGAGAGTGAGGCTGATGACTTTGTGCAGCTCTGCCTCACTTAAATCCAATTTATGGGCAATTCATCACCTGTGATGTCACTGATCCTCTTTGAAAACAAAGAATGAATAGCAAACAATAAGGAGTCAGTGAAGATAGTATGGAGGGGATTGATGATCACACCTGTGCTTACAGTCAGTTAGATAGGTGGTGCCTAGAGCACTGTGCCTGAAGTTAGGAGGACCTGAATTCAAATTTAATCTTGGACATTTACTAAGTATGTGACCTTGGTAAGTCACTTAAACTGTCTGCCTCAGTTTCCTCATGTACAAAACAAGAATAATAATAGTACCTTCCTCAAAGAGTTGTTGTAAGGATAAAATTAGATATTTTAAAAACTTAGCATAGTGCCTGGTCTGTAATGGGCACTTAATAAATGCTTGTTCCCTCCCTGCCTTCCCTCTGTCCTTCAGGCAGATTATTTTGGTAGCTGTGTGGTAGCATGTGGAGAAAGGACTGGAAATGAGTTGAGATTCTAAGCAGGGCGACAAATTCTAAAGTATGCAAAGTTAAATCAAGTCAACAAGCATTTTTAAAGCATTTACTATTGTGCCAGGCACTGTGCCAAGTTCTGGGAAGACAAATAGAAGCAAAAGAAAAGATAATTTCTACTCTCAAGGATCTTACATTCTAATGGAGGAAGACAACTCAGAAAAAGAAGTTGAAATTGTGGTATGGGAGACAAGCATAATGGGGCAGAAAGGAGTCTGAAGAATCACAAGTAGAGCCTGGGAGAGAATGAAGGCATGACTGGCCTTTTCCTTAGAGCAATTTCCTTAAAAATGAAGATTCAAGGAAGAACCAACCAATCAGGGGAAACCTATAAAGCAGCGGTTCTCAACCTGTGGGTTATGTTCAATTTGTAACAATGAAAATACATCCTGCACATCAGATATTTACATTATGATTCATAACAGTAGCAAAATTACAGTTATGAAGTAGGAATAAAAATAATTTTATGGTTGGGGGTCACCACAACGTGAGGAACTGTATTAAAGGGTCGCGGCATTAGGAAGGTTGAGAACCACTGCTCTAAGGTATAGCATGAACTTTGAGGGTGAATAGATTGCCTATAGGCAGCTAGGTAGTACAGTGGATAGACCTGGTATCAGGAAGACCTGAGTTCAAATCTAAGCTGATATTTACTAACTGTGTGACCCTGAGCTAGTCACTTAGCCTCAGTTTCCTCAAATGTAAAATAAGGATAATAGGTTGTTGTGAGGATCAAATGAAATGATATCTGTAAAGTGCCTGGTACATAATAGACACTCTAGAAATGCCTATTCCCTTCCCTGTGGCATGGTAGAAAATTCTGGAGAATCAAAAATGCAAAGCACCTTAAATGTATTATTTCATACGAATGTCACAACAATTCTGCTTTACGTATCACTGTATTATTATTTTTATGCTATCATTACTCTTATTTTATAGAAGAAGAAACTGAAACTGATAAAATTTGGGTGGCTTTCTTATCAGTTACAGAGCCAGTGTCAGAGGATTTAGACACAGGTCTTCCTTAGTCCAAATCCAACAGTTTACCTACCACAACACACTGATTCTCCAACAAAAATACTTCTATCTGGAAAACTGTATTCTTTATTCTGCAAAATGCTTATCACATATACTGGACAAACCAACCTACAGTCACAGAACTTCATTCAGAGTTAGAAAGAATGTGTCAAAAAAAAGTTGTTGGAATATTTTTAAGGAGCCTGCCAGAAGCAATTTTAAAAATTGATTTGACAGTATTCTAAGTTTAAATTTAAAGAGAAATGTCCAAACTGGTATAGATTCTTCCTCCTACCCTATTCCCTTGCACATATCCCTCTAAGCCAAGACAAGATGAGGCAATATGTATAGAATTCTTGAATAAGGAAAGTCATGGTATGTCACAAAGCCACAATTTGGGGTTAACATTACAGAATAATAGTCAATCAACTTTCAGCTAGAACCTCTCAACTCTTTCCTTGACCACTCCCATCCAGGATTGAAAGGATCTCCTCTCTGTGATCAATGTAATAATCTTTTTTTTTCATTTTGCTTTTTGGAGGGGGGGAAGGCAGGGCAATTGGGGTTAAGTGACTTGCCCAAGGTCACATGGTTAGTAAGTGTTAAGTGTCTGAGTTGGATTTGAACTCAGGTCTTCTTGACTTCAGGGCCAGTGCTCTATTTACTACACCACCTACACCCCATCATAATCTTTAATGAATGAGAAGAGGACATTTTTTGAAAGAAAAAGAGAGTACTTCTGTTGAGTGCATCCTTGACCAATGACTATGGGCAATGGGGAAAGCTAGGAACTTCCCAAGAGGTAGAAAACCCGTAAGTTCAGGAACTGTTGGTGGAACTGTGAGCTAGTCCAGACATTCTGGAAAGCAATTTGGAATTACGCCTAAATAGCTAGTGAAGTATGCATACCCTCTGACTCAGTGATATCACTTCTAGGGTCTATACCTTAGGGATCAAATAAAGAGAAAAAGGACATTGATATAAAAAATATTTATAGCAACTCTTTTTGTGGTGGCAAAGAACTGGAAAGTGAGGGATATCCATCCATCAGGGAATAACAGAACAAATGTGAGGGAAGAAATGTGCTATGGTGCTATAAGAAATGGTGGTAACAGCATAACAAATCTGAGAAGACATACACCCACGAAGAGTGAGGTGAAAAGAACGAGAACAATTTATATAACAATAAGAATAGTATAAGACAAACAATTTTGAAAGACTTAGAAACTCTGATCAGTATAATGAACAACCATAAATTCCAGAGCACTTATGATGATATGTATAGGTGAGGGACTGAGAGCACAGATTAAGACATTTTTATAGAGATGGTTAATCAGGAATTTGTTTTGCTAGACTATGCATGTTTATAACAGGAGGCGGGTTAAGTGAAGTGGAAGGGATAGAAAGTAGATTTTCCTTTGAAAATAAAATAAAATTTAATTTTAAAAAAGGACAAGAGCTATCTTGGTCCCAAATTTGATTAGCACCCTTAATCTAGTTTCTTTGAGACAGGCCATTTGTTCTTGACTTAACTTACCCATCAAAGAGTATTCTGGAAAGAGTTTTAAACTGGAGAAATATTTATTTTTAAAGTATCTTTAGAAAACTTTAAAGGTTAATATGCTTCCACAGATATCAATGAACACACAGTAAAACCTACATCTGAATAGGAATCTTTTCTACACCATTGCTTTTTATTTATCTCCCTTTTGGTTCCTGATTCTAGTTTTGGCTTTCTTTCTTTTTTCTAGTTCCCAAATAAAGTGGTCAGAGAATAAGCATAGGACAGTAGCACTTTGTGAGGCCAAATCAGAGGAACTAGAAAGTGAAAGTTAAATTTATTTTTATTGTTCATCTATTTGGTAAATCACCAAACCAGAACCCATCTAGAACTCTATCCCATTAAAAAACAAAGCAAAACAAAAAAAACTTTCTCTCAGGTCCTTTTCTACTCAAAGATCACAGGACAATGGGATCCTTTGCCACAAGACCTGTCTGGTTCAGAGTCCTGACTCTACCAGTAGTGTGATTCTGGACAGTTCACTTAATCTGAACCTGTTTCCTCAATTATACAATGAGAGTAATAAAACTTGTTACTACTTACCTCAAAGGGTTGTGGTAAGGAAATATTAGAGTGTCATACAAATGAGAATTCTTATATTTCTGCCAGAGGCAGAACTTAAACTCCAACCCACATCTTCTGACTCTTTCAAGGCTGTATTATTCTCTCTGTGAACGCCCTTTCCAATTCATAGCCTCTAGGGAAGGAACACACTGGGTCATTTTACAAGCCCTCATTGATTTCCTGTGTCCCTGAAACTCAGTTCAGCACAGCAGGAGATAGAAAGCTTGCCATTGCCCTACAGCTCTTTCCTAAGACTAGCTAGCACTTACATAGGCCTTGAAGGTTTGCAAAGTGCTTTATAAATATGATCTTAGTTTATTCTCACAGCATCCCAGGGGGGGAGGTGCTATATTTTACAGATGAGGAAACTGAGACAGACAGAACTTAACTGACTTGCAGAGAATCAAACACCTTCTAAGTATCTGAACTCAAATTTAATCTTAGTTCTTCCCGTCTCAAGTCTAGCGTTTCCACCTACCTTCTAGATAGCTTTCATGAGCTGCCCAGTGTTTCAGCCAGAATTTAAAGACAACAAAACCCTAAACTTAGCTGGATTTGAATTCTGGTTCTACCATCCACTAATTTCCTCCGTGGTCAAATTATTTCCCCTCTAGGAGCCTCAGTTTCCTCCTCTGAAAAATTAGTTCGGACCAGATGACTCTTTTCCAACTCTAAATACTAGGACTTACTCTTGTTAGGCTCTTGGTGGTCCATCTGGTCCAATTCCATTTCAATCCTATAAACATTTATTACAAGATTTATTGTAAAAGCATTTAGCAGAAAATAAACATTTATTAAGCGCCTACTATGTGCCAGGCACTGTGCTACAAAGAAGGAAACTGAGGACCATAGAGGTTATGTGACCTGCCCAAGGTAGGGCAGGTAGTAAGTGGCAGAGCTAGGATTTGAGTTCCTTGTCTCCCGACTCTATTTCCTGTCTGGGAGTTTTTGAGATCTAAGGCTGGGGGAGGTAGAGGAGCATTCCCCAAAGGGCCTTCCAGGTGTGCCCCAGACCAGCGGGGAGAGAAAAAGCAGACAGAGCTTCTGCAGCATAAGGTAATAATTGCTAGAACTAAGTCCGGGAGCTGCTCAGCTCCGGCCCTACTCCGAAGCCACGCCCCGCGCTCCGGACCCAGCCACACAACTCTCCTCTGTATTGTACTTTCCCGCTTAGGTAGGAAAAGGGGCTGGACGTCCGTGAGGTCGGGGATTGGGGAGAAGGAGGGCGGGGCGCGGCGACGCATACGCCGGATGCCGGAAGTGACGCGCTGTCGGGAGGCGGGGTGGGGGAAGGGGAGGGAACGGCACGGGGCGGGGGAAGGTGGCGTCCCCGGCCGGTTGGCGGGGGGGGTCCGTTGCCCGGAGACAGAAAGTTTGGGATCCGGAGCGGGCGCAGTGGCCCTGGGGCGGGGTGCGGGGGGTCCGGGTAGGAGGACGGCGGACCCGGTAGAATGGGGAAGGAGCAGGAGTTGCTGGAGGCGGCCCGCACCGGGCACCTCCCGGCTGTGGAGAAGCTGCTGTCCGGGAAGCGTCTCTCTTCTGGCTTCGGCGGAGGCGGCGGCGGCGGCTCTGGCGGCGGTTCTGGGGGTGGCTCCGGAGGCGGCAGCGGCGGCGGCCTGGGCTCCTCCAGTCACCCCCTTTCCAGTCTCCTCAGGTGGGTGTGAGCCTCGCGGGAAGGGGGGTGGCGCGCGGCGGGCCTCCCCTCGCCCCCGCCCGCGCCAGAGGGAGGGGGAACCCCTGGGAGGCCCGAGCACCTGGGGCGTGGGGCGGGAGGAAGGCGAAGGTTCCCACCCCCACCCCTCCCTACCTCCCTCCACACACTCTTTCCAGGGAGCCGAGGCTCCGGATCCCAGCCGGACAGACAGAGCTGTGGGCTCGGGTCCCGCCCTGAAAGCTGTGTGGTCCAGTGCATGCCCATGGAGAGGCAGCCAGGGTCCTTTCGGGTGTGTGCGTGGAGAGGGATGCACTTAATTTCTGTGTGACCTTGGGCACGTTTCTCAATCTTTGAACATGGAGACTCATTTTCCTCAACTGTCATGTAACAGAGTTGGACCGGACCGTCCGAGGTCGATCTCTCTGCTTTCTAAACCCTATGACGACTGATTTGGGTCAAGTCTCCGAGCCTCACTTTTCCCATCTGGAGAAACAGATGTTGATAATTGTGTTACTTTTACTCCATGGGTCGTTGTGAGGAAAGGGCTTTGGAAACCTTAAAACACACCATAGCAGTGTGAGCGCTTACCATGTGCTTGCTGCTAGGTGTATCGATCTGGCGGCACTGGTGAGATTGAGGCTGTGCTAAGGTGGCACTCTCCACCTCATGGCACTGCTTCCTCTATGTCCGTTATGGGTCACCAGCTGTCACATTTATCAAGCTACTTCCTTTGCTACCCAGATGCAGAATCTACTCTTTCCTCCCAGTGGGAATTTTGTTGATTCTGTTCTCTTAGGAAGACCTTGGTGCGTGCCTCATCTGGTTCAATATGATCTGGCTCATGTTGCTTGCTTATGCGCAGATTGTTAAATTGTCTCTGAGTCCATCAAGTTTAGTATGCTTTTCTTTTAATTCACTCTAGACCTAAAACATTTTGAATTCCTCAGATTGAACCACAATAGGGTATTGTACTTTTAAGGATTAATCACTGAGCTCACTAGTAAAAGGAGAGAAATTGAAAGATGTTTTTAAAAATGTGGAAATTTTCACTGAGACTTTAAGTGTAAGTAGATGGTAACTGGAACGATTATTTTAAAAAAAATGTATTTTGTGACTGGAAGACAATTTGGGGTGATTTGTCATCGTGTGCAGAATTTGATAGTGATTCAGCAGCTTTCTTTTGTAGCCTGGGTTCTTTTCCTTCCCCGGTTTTTTTTTTTTGAGGTTTTAAGAAGTGGAAGTTATTTAGAAATGGCTTTGTTAGCTTTTGTTTCCTCATTAGCCCTTTTGTTTTAGTTGTTTGTGCCTATTTCACATGTGTCCAACTTCATTTAATCTACAACTATTTATTGAGTACCTTCAGTGCTTAGCATCATACTAAGTACTTTGGGGATATAAAAGTGTAATTATAAAATTGCCCGGATTCCTAGTCTCCTTTCAGAGACAAGATTAAAATGGAACCAGTGAAGAGCAAAAAATACTAAATAAAACTCCAGTGATTCCCAGTTGCCTTTAGTATATATAATAAACTCCACTAATATTTAAAACTCTTGACAATCTGGCTTCAACCTACCTTTCCAGACTCACTACATGTTACTCTTTCACACATTTATTTTCCAGCCAGACTAGCTTACTTTCTGTTCTCATGCATAACATTCCATCTCCTGCCTCCGTCCTTTACCTGTACATGTGTTCTTTTCTACCTTCCTCATCTTTGCCTCTTTGAATCTCTTGTTATTGTTTGGTCTTTCAATCCCCAATGCCTAGCACGCTGTCTGGAAGTAGTATGCTGTGTTTAATTTAAGCACTATATATCTTCAAAAGAGGAAAAGATGTGCTGGGCTGAGTTGTTCAGGGAAATCTTCATAGTAGTTGGGGGACTTAGATTGAACCAGAATAGATAGATAGGATTTGGCTAGATGATGGGGAGAGATTGTGGCATTCCAAATGCTGTAGGGGAAATAGTAGTAAAGATAGGGAAGTCCTGGCGTAGGACAGCTAGATGGTGCAGTGGATTGAGTGCCAGACCTGGAGTCGACCCTTCCGGGAGTTCAAATCTGGCCTCAGATACATACTAGCTATGGTACCCTGGACAAGTCACTTAACCTTATTTGCTTCAGTTTCCTCATCTGGACAATGAGCTGAAGAAAGAAATGGCAAGCCACTCCAGTGATCTTTGCCAAGTCAGACGCAACACCAACAACAGTTGGTGATAGTATGAGAGAGGCCTAATTGGATTAGAAGGTGTGATTTTTGTTGTGAAAAACAAGGTTGGATAGGTAGGTGAACTTTTACTCCAGATGAATCATGAAGTATTGAGATGTTTGGCAATGACTCTATGATTCTTTAGAATACCTTATGAATATGAGATGTAGTGGAGTCTCATAAATGTCTTAGCTTCAAGTGTCTTAGCTTCACATGCCAGTCACAGACAGATACCACCCTGGTTGGTGGTATTCTATGAGAATTCAGCTTCCAAATGATACAAGACTATGAAATTACAGTTGAGCTCATTTTATGTTATTGTGGTGGGTGTTGTCTTCATTCCTCCAGGGTAAGATTGGGCTTACTTGCTCATTCCTCTGTTTATATGATAATAGAGATGCAAAAGTGTTGCTCGGGACTCTTGTTCCCATGGCTCCTGGGGGCAGGGAGGATGATGCTTTAGTTACTAGTTATGCCAGGTATGTCATTAATTATGACCTTCTTAGAGATATCTCTGATTAAAAGTATTGAAAGATTTCTTACCAAATGAGAACATAAACTTAAATATTACTTAGGTCAGTGATTCTTTTTCCCGTTTGTGTAGAAATGTTAATGTTCTTTTTCAAAACCCTTGAATTTGCCCTATCACATAATCAAAGAACTGTTGAGTCTCATTTTGCTTTTGTTTTTTCATAACTCCTTTCTTCTCTATCTTCTTTTATCCCTTCCCTGCTCCCACGTTCCACTGCCCCCTTACATCATACCTTCCCCAACCTCCCCCAGCCTCTAACTACAACTTGGTTCTTTTTCTTTTGGACCTGTAATTTCATCTGCTTATCTACATCTGTCTGTCTGTCTTTGTATCTTTCATTTTATCTACATATATACACATATATGGATATATGTTGATAAAAACCTAGTGAGGTAACTCCCTTTTCTTAGGCAAATTGGAACCTACTCTGCCATTTTATAGTCTTTGGGAGTTGCCCTGGGATACTGAGAAGTCAAGTGACTTTCATAGAGTCACTGAGCTAGTATGTGGCAGAAATCATATTTGAATACCCATCTTATTCTTTCTGTTTGACTTTCTGTCCACTCTGCCATGCTGTGTCATACACAAAAAATACAGTGTTGTTTATCTGTCTGAAATAAGACTTTGTAGGCCTAGCTGGAATCTATGATTACACATATGTGAATTTGACATAGCTAATGCTTAGGACACCCTTGGTTTATTAGTCTGTGTTCCCAACTTCTAACCTCTTATCTATATACTTAGTGTCAGTGCTTCTAGACCCTATTCAAGTCTCATCTAGTCCTAATAGACTCCAGGATAACATTGATGCTATCTATAACTTTTTTTTTTGTACATCTTGGCTGTAGTACCCCACCTGCACTTTTTTTTATCCTTTTATATTCTAATTGTCTGTGCTACACAGTTTAGCACTTTATTACATCAGTATGTAATTCTGATATACAGTAACACCTTACTGTAGATGTAACTGAGAATTAGGAAGAAAAGCAGCCAAAAATAAATGTGAAGTTAATTCATTAAAGTCCACTCCCTTTACTCAAAGGTTGCCCCTCAGAATCTTACCAGAAGTCTCTTTACTCTCATTTTACACTAACCTCTTACTGACTTGTTTATGTGGTTTCCAAGCACCCAGCAGATGAAAATAACAAATTAGAAACTGGAAAGGGGCATGCAAGCAACAGCAAGAAATAACTGTTTTAAATTTAAGAGAAGCGTGCTTAAAAAGTAGATGCAGGACTTTAAAAAATACAACATTTTGGGGACATTTAGTGTTAAGGGAAATAGTCTGTATATAGCAGTGTTCATAAAAATCCCGAGTCTTCAAGAAAAGGTTAAGTTCAGGTCACTGTATTCTGCTTAAAAATATTTATATTCAAATTGATGACACTTTTAAACAAGTGTTTTTTTTTAAAGGCATAAACCCTTTGCTATTTAGAAAAGGAGTTTTTTTTCCTCAAGGAGGTCTTATTCCATGGATTTGATATAGCTGAGATTGTATTATACATAAAATACTAATTGTTTTACAAATATCACCATTTACTTTTCAGTTATATTTGGACAGTTTTGGTGGGTGGAGGCTGTGGATTGTAATAATTTTGATTTCACAGTGTCTTACTGATTACTTGGTATATAGCAGGCACACATTTGAGCCTTATTGGAAGAGTTTTTATTGTCTAGTCAGACTGCTGAATTTGTAGAAAAAATGGAGTGCAAATGCAGAAAAATTTGGGTTTAACTGAAAGGTGCAAAAGAAAAAAAGTCTGGCTATAAAGAAAACTAAAATCATAAATCAAGGCATTGAAATGATTAAGAGAATGAAAGGTAAAATAAAGTAAACTTTAAGATTCCAGAAGTGGGGAGAACTTAAATCAAACAGAAGAGTTCAGGAAGGCTGAAAGAAAGATTGTTTTAATAGCTTATGAAAGGATTGAATCTGAAACATTCATTCAACCTGACATTTTGTATAGGCCTTGTATGTTTAGAACCAAACACTGAGGGAAGTATAAAGCAAAAATAAGGTTCTAGTGGACCTTACAGACTGATAGTGCAAGGGGAAGATGAGAAATAATTAAACTATAAAATAATATATAATTATGCTCAAAGAATTTACATAGAACAATTCTTCCTGAAGTATGTATGGGGAGAAAGTAATTAATGATTGGGAGATCTGGGAAGGTTTCATGGAGGAAGCCTCCGAGCTGAATTTTAAAAGGATAGCAGTTCTACAGATGAGGAGGACAGTTGGACCCATTCTGATCAATACATGATATAAGAGAAGTGCTGGAGTGTATGGGAGACAGAAGTCCAGTTTGGCTGATATATATAGGTAACATAGGATATTGCCAGATTTCACACCAACATGCCAGATAAAAGAGTTGTAATTTCACTCTGTAGGCAACAAAGAGCCATTGAAGATTTCTGCTTAAAGTAGAATGTGTTAGGTTTGGGATGGGGTTGGTCAGAATGAGGGTGAGAAGCTCTTTTAGGGGGGTGTTGAATTAAGTATTGTGAATGGTAATGAGAACTTATACTAGAGTAGTGACATAAGGAGTACACTGAAAGAAGGGAAAGACATGAGGAGGATATTGTGCAGCTATAGCTGTAGAACATGGTAACCATCAGATATAAGAGGTGAGAGAGAAGAGTTAAGACAACATTAAATTTTCAGACTTGGGATACTGGGTGGCCACACTGATAGAAATGTGAAGAGTTTGAAAGGTAGGGCAGTTTCTAGAAAAAGAAATCAGGTGTTACAGATTGTAGAGGTAAATGTGACTTACAACAACTTATTTTTTACTTTAATATTAACAAAGAAGAACACTAACTAGAAACAGATACAAATATCTCAGAGGTGCAAATGTTCTGGAAGAAATCTGCATTGTGGTACTACTGGCTGCATTTTCACTGAAACCCCTTTTCTTTTTCCTTCCTGCACTGGTTATAGTAGGGGAATTTGCCAATTTCAGATTGAGATTTATCCAATCCATATTTATCGTTCAATCCAGATTCTGGATACCAACCCTTCAGGTTATTTTCCCTCCTTTCTCACTGAATTCAATGCCAACACCAGAATCTTCCCATTTCCTCCCCCTACCCCAATCCATTTCCTGCCCTTATATGAAGGGATTTCAGCATACAAGTTGAACTTCCCAGTTCCTAAATCTACCCAGCTTCCATGACTTACTGTACCCCTTCACCTCTGCTACACATATGTTCTATTTTCACGTTCAAGAGCTCTGAATTTCCTTTATCTGTTTTATAGTCTTTTTGAATCTTTCCATATCTCCTTACGCTTTAAACCTATTCATTGTCCTCATCCTGACTCCCAATCCCTCCATTCCTAAGTACTCTCTTGGCCTGAGTAGTGCCCTTTTCTCTGGCTACATTCTCCTCCCTTCTGCATTTCAATTTCTTGTTGAAAAAGTTCTTATCTGCACACTATTCTTTACCTTGGAATGCCCTTTTTCTTCTCCTTTTCTGTCTCCTTTGGTGGTTCCTTCTCCAGATCATGTCCTCTAACCATAGGTAGGTATCCCTCACGGTTCTATCTTGGGCCATCTTGTCCCTCTATACTACTTTACTTGGTGTTCTCAACAGCTCCTGTTGATTAAGTTACCATCTCTGTGCTGATGATTCTTAAATCTTTCTATGTTTCCCCAAACTCTGCTGACTTCTAATCTTGAATCTCTAACTGCCTTTCAGAGATTTCAAAATGGATGTCCAGTGGTTATCTTAAATTCAGTATGTCAAAATAGAGCTCATTATTTTCCCCCCTAAACTCCTCCTCCCCCATCCCTTCCCTATTACTATTACTGTAGAGGGCAACATCATCCTCTCAGTCCCTCAGGCTCACAACCTAGGGAGACATCCTGGACACCTTACTCTTCTCTCCCACCCCCCCATCCAATTTTTTGCCAAGACCTGTCAGTTTCACCTTTCTAACATCTGTCCTATCCCTTCTCTCCTCACTGCCACCACTATAGTGTAGACCTTGACTATAGCAATAGCTTGCAGGTGTGTCTTCTGCCACAAATCCCTCTCCATGCAATTCCATCATCCATTAAGCCACCAATGTGATATTCCTTAAGTGCTGGTCTGACCATGTAAACCACCCTTCCTCCTCCGTCCCTCCCCTTCCCCCCCCCCCCCAGACTCCAGTGTTTCTCTTTTACTTCTAGGATCCAATACAGAATGCTCTGTTTGGCATTCAAAGCTCTTTATAACCTAGTCCCTTCCTATTTTTCCAGTGTTCTTACACCATTTTCCTTTATACTTATTCTGTGATCCAGTGACACTGGCCTCATGGATTTTCCACAAACAAGGCATTCCATCTGTTGGCTCTTGGCATTTTCTCTGCTCCTGTGCCTGGAATGGTCACCCTCCTCCACTCCAGCTGTTGACCTCCTTGGATTCCTTTAAGTCCCAGCTAAAATCCTGTCTTTTACTGGAAGCCTTTCCCAGCCCCTCTTAATTCTAGTCCCTCCCCCCATTAATTATTTTCTATTTATTCTGTATATTCTGTATATCATATATATATATATTTCTATATATTATGTATATTCCTGCTTTATCTACGTTTGTTTGCATTATATTGTAAACCCCTTGAGGGCAGGGCCTGTCTTTTACCTCTTTTTGAATCTCCAATGCTTAGCACTATGCCTGACACACATTAAGTGTTTTAATAAAATTTTATTGATCTATTGATTGATTGTTCTCTTATCCCAGTAATGCTGACGGCTTGCCAAATCTCAACCCTGTATGCCTCCCACTATATCCCTCCTTCACTCTTGCTCTTCTCTGACTGATAATCTCTTTGCTAGATTTTCATTCTGATCATAAGCACTAACAGTGTGTGTCTCCCCAGGGCTCTGTCCTGGGCCTTCTTCCTATGTACTATCTCTCATATTAACATTATTAGCTCCCATGGATTAAATAATCATCTGTATCTATGCTGATGATTCTTAGATCTCTTTATCCTGCCCTTACCTGTTTCCTGATCCCCATTCTCACATTTCCAACTGCCAGTTGGACATTGGATTGGATATCTTAGACTCAACTTTCAACTGTCCAAAACTTAAGTCATTATCTTTCTCTCCAAACCCATCCCTCTTTGGAATTTCCATATTACTTCCTTATTATCAAGGATACCACCATCTTCCTAGTCCCCCAGGCTTACAACCTCTAGGTGTCATCCTTGATTCCACATTTTCATCTCACATATCCAATCTGTTACCAAGTACTATCATTTCTACCTTGGCAACATTTTTTTTTTATAAGTCCTTCTTTCTTCTCTAACACTCCTACAACTCTGGCATACCCTTACTATTTCATACCTGGACTTTTATAATAGTCTTCTGGTTGGTCTCTCTGCATCATGATTCTTCCCATTCTAGTCTATTGTTCACTCAGCTGCCAAAATATTCTTCCTAAAGGGTGTGACCCTGTGATTCTATTTAGTATACTCCAGTGACTCTCTGTTACTTTCAGGATAAACTATAAAATTCCCTGTTTGATTTTTAAAGCCTTCCACCTTTCCGGTCTTCTTACACCTTACTTTCCTCTGTATAGTCTGTGATCCAGTGACACTGACCTGGATACTCCATCTCTCAACTGAGAATGTTTTTGCTGTTCCCCTAAACCTGGAAAGCTTTCCTTCTTCATGTCCACCTGCTAGCTTGTTGGCTTCCTCGATTCCCCTCTAATGCTAGTAACTTCCTTCTGAGATAACCTCCACCTTACCCTGTATATATAGATTTCATGTATATAGCTGTTGCATGTTGTTTTTCCCATTAGGATTTGAGCTTCTTGAGAGAAGGGACTGTTTTTGCCTTTCTTTGTATCCCCAGCACTTAGCACAGTGCCCAGCACAGAGTAAGCACTTAATGGGTGCTTGTTGATGTCTTGATTCAAATGTTTCTGAATTGAATTGAAGGAAATCACAAAAGTATTTTGAATGGGTGCACTACAAATTTATTAGCTATTATTTGTTAGCAGTTATACCCTTAGTGTAGCATGATATCCCACTTCTCTAATTGTTTCCTTATTCCAGTCCTCATAGTGGTTGTTTCAAAACTTCTTTTCTTATGGAAGCTCCCATGCCACCTTGCCCTACTTAACCCACCTTCTCAGCTGAGGAATTTGCCTCACATTTCTCTCCACCCCCCCTAAAAAAAAATTGAGGCCATTGGTTGAGAGTGCTCTCTTGTTCCCTCCTTATCTCACATCCCTCTGATGTCATCTCCCGCTTTGTGCTTCTTCACTCCAGTGTCTGAAGAAGAGGTGGCCTCTATGCCAGGGACAACCCCAATTTTTCTACATGAATCCTCCCCTCTTTTTTTTCCTAGCATTTTCCCTCCACCATTGCCCCTACACTCATTAATCTCTCTGTTTCTTCCTTGCTACATTGTTTGACTCTTCTCTATCCTTAAAAAAACAACAACAAAAAACTTTACACTAAATCCTACCAGGCATAATAGGTATTATCTTATATATTTCCTCCCTTTTTTAGCTAAATTCCTTTCAGAACTCTACAGTCATTGCCTATAGTTCTTTTTAAGTCTTCAGTATCTCCTATACCCTTTGCAAGCTACGTTCTGACTTCATTTTCAATTGAAACTGCCTTCTCTAAAGTTACCAATGATCTTAACATTTTAAAAAAATCAGCAGACATCTTTTTTCCCTTCTTCCCACCCTAGCTTCAATTGAAAAAGAAAGGAAAACAAAACTCCTGTTATAAGCGTATATAGTAAAGCAAAACAACCTTTTTTTTCCTCCTTGGCCTTCTCAGAAGAAAATATGCCTCATTCTGTAGTCTTGAATCTTTCCCCTTGCTTAAGTTGTTTTTCTTTATAGTATTGTTGTCTTTGTATAAACTGTTCTCTTGACTCTGCTCATTTCACTGCGTCAGTTTGTACAAGACTTTCCAGGTTTCTCAGAAACCATCTCCTTCATCATAATACGACATTAATATTCCATCATGTTTATATACCATACCTGGTTTTTTAAAATTAAATTTTATTGGGCAGAGCCAAGATAATGGATAAAAGCAGGAACACTTGAGCTCATTCTGTTACCTCAAATACCTGTAAAAAATGATTCTTAAACAAATTTTAGTGCTACAGAACCCACAAAATGGCAGAGTAAAGTATGTCTCCAACTGAAGATAGCCTGGCAAACTGATAGGAAAGATTTATTGCACTGGACTGGGAGTCGTGCACAATCATGTGCTGGCACAGATTGGCTAGAGCAGACCTCAGGGGACTGAATCACTGGCAGCTGTGGCGGGGTTTCCGGACTTCTCAACACATAAATGCCAAAAAAAAGTAAAAGGCCAGTGGAGAAACTGTTGGAACTGGGTGAGAGAAGAGTGCAGACGGGTCTCCTGGTGTGGCTGAGGTGGTGCGGCTGCAACTACTGCTGCAGTGGCTGTGTCCAGAGCTCTAGGCCCACAGATGATGGGGTGACCAAGTGACTGACCAGAGAGCAATTGCAGAAATCTGTTTTTGGCGCTTGGATCTGGGTTGCAGTCTTGGGTGACAGTCTTGGGGTGAGGAGTGCTAGCATGGCAGACCTTGTTGAGGCTGTGAAAAAGGCAGTCTCTCCTCACAGTTCTGAGGCAGGTACCTAGAAGAATCCCTGACAACAGCTGTGTAAAATGCCAGAAATTTGGGACACAGCACTCCCCATTCTGGAAGCAGAGTTCTACTGTGGCAAAGAGCTGAAAAGTCAGGTAATTGTCTGGGAAGATGAGCACATAGAGGAAGAGAAAGCAGGCTATAGAATCATTCTTCGGTGACAAAGAAGGTCAAAACATAGAACTAGAATAAGACAACAAAGTCAAAACTCCTGCATCAAAAGCCTCCAAGAAAAATATGAACTGGTTGCAGGCCATGGAGGAGCTCAAGAAGAATTTTGAAAATCCAGTAAGAGAAGTAGAGGAAAAATTGGTAAGAGAAATGAGAATGATGCAAGAAAATCATGAAAAATGAGTCAGCAGCTTGCTAAAGGAGACCCCCAAAAATACTGAAGACAATGAAATTTTATTTGTAGATTTTTAAACAAAGCTCAGCCTCTTCTTCCTCCCTCACTTTGAGAAAGCAAGAAAGGCAAAATCTCTGTTACAAGCATGTATGTTCAAGCAAAACAAAATTAGCAATATCTAAAAATAATATGGTTCAAAATGTGCTAAGTTCATTGCCTGTCTGTCAGGAAGTAGGCAGCATGTTTCATCAGGAGTCCTCAGGAATTGTGGTTGTTCATTTTGTCGAGTAGAGTTCCCAAGTTTTCTCTTCTTTTAAAAAAAAATAACCAAACTTTTTTTGTTTTATTTAGCCAAGATCCTATCTTCTCTTCCCCCTCAACTAAACCTTCCCTCCAGCCCCACTCATCCCCACCAATTTGGGAACACAAGAAAAACAAAACCCATTATAAACATGTTTGGTCAATCAAAACAAATTTCCACATTGCCCATGTCCTAAAAAAATATTTGTCTCATTCTGAGAACTACATTCTGAGTTCTGACGTGAAGAACTTTTTTCAGGAGGTGGTTAGCATGTTTCAACATTAGTCCTTTGGAATCCTGATGGGTCATTACTCTGATAAGAATTTAGCACAATAGTATTCCATCAAGTCCATATACTATAACGTGTTCATCCATTCCATAATTTTAGCCACTCCTTCAGATTCCCATTCTTTACCACTGTAAAAAGAGCTATAAATATCTTTGTACATCTTAGAATTTGTTTTGCTCAGGGCTAATCCATCCCTCTAATTCCCTTTCCCTTTTCTTCCCTTTTCATCCTGTTTGATTGTTGAGTGAAATGTATTTCTGTACCTGACCTTCTGTGTGTGTATGTATGTATGTGTGTTTGTATGTGTGTATGTGTGTATTCTTCCTTATTTTTGTCACATTTTATTTTAATACATTTATTATTTATTTTTAATATTTATTAAAAATTTTTTTGAGTTCTGAATTCTCTCCCTTCTGCCCATTCTACCCATTGAGAAGGTAAATGTGAATGTGATATCAGTTATATATATGAAATAATACAAAACATAGTCCATATTAGCCTATTAGCAAAAAAGTCAAGGAAAATAAAGAAAGTGGAAAAAATTACACTTCAGTCTGTACTCAGTCATTATCTCTTTCTGGAGGTGGGTAAGCATGTTTTCATTGAGTCCTTTGGAATTGTCTTGGATTGTTGTCTTTATTAGAGATCATCATAATGTTACTGTTAACTGTGCATATAATGTTGTCTTGGTTCTGCTCATTTCACTTTACATCAGTTCGTATAAGTCTTTACAGGTTTTTCTGAAACCATTTGTCATTTGTCATTTCTTGTCATTTCTTCTAGCACAGTAGTGTTCTATCATGATCGTATGCCACAACTTGTTCAGCCATTCGCTGGTTGATGGACAGCTCCACAGTTTCCAGTTCTTTGCCACCACAAAGAGTCACTATAAATATTTTTGTACATATAGATCCTTTTCCTTTTTCTTCCTTCTTTTGACTCACATGTGAGGTCCAAGTGTCAACAGCCCTCCCGTATGTCCTCCTCTTTGTTTAGATGTCTACTTGTGGAATAAATTTTCCGTAACTTTCCTTTTCCTTCTTTCCCCTCCCCCAGTCTCTGTGTATTCCTCTTCTCTTTCCATTCTTAAGACCAGCAAGACATAAGAGAACAACTCCCAGCCCTTCTGTCTAATTGGGCCCCCTCTGTGAACCCTGATGATAGTAGAGTTCAGAAGGGATACTTACATCTCCCCATATTTTAATATAAGCAAATTAGTCTCTGTTTTGTCTCTGATGCTTCTTCTCTCATGTTTATCTTTTTATGTTTCTCTTGACTCCTGTGTTTGAACTTCAAAGTTTCCACTTTGTTCTTTTCATCAGGAATGCTTGGGAGCCTATTTCATTAAAGATCTATTTTTTTGGGGTGGCTAGGTGGCACAGTGAATAGGGCACAGGCCCTGAAGTCAGGAGGACCTGAGTTCAAATTCGAACTCAGACACTTAACACTTACTAGCTGTGTGACCGTGGGCAAGTCACTTAACCCCAGTTGCCCTGCTTTCCCCCTTGCAAAAAAAAAATAATATATTTTTTAAAAAGATCTATTTTTTTCTCTGTAGAATTATGCTCAGTTTTGCTAGGTATGTTATTCTTGGATCCAAACCTATATCCTTTGCCTTTTGGAGTAGCATATTCTAAGCTCTCTGCTGCTTTATAGTGGTGACTGCTAAATTGTGTGTGTCTGACTATGGACTCCTTAAGTACTTAAATTCATTCTAGATGCTTGCAGTATTTTTTTCCCCCTTTGACCCAAGAGGCTCTGGATTTTGGCTATAATGTTTCCTGGGAGTTTTCATTTTGGGGGTTTCTTTTAGGTAGTGACCAGTGGACTTTTTTCTAGTTTCATTTAACCCTCCGTGAGAGATCTGGTCAGTTTTAAAAAAGTTCTCAAACTATGGCTAAGTCCACTTTTTTTGGTCGTGACAAACACGTAGTTCAATGATCCTTACATGTCCTATCCTTGTTTTGTTTTCCAGGTCAGTCATTTTTGCAGTGGGGTACCTTACATTTTCTTCTGTTTTGTTTTGTTTTGTTTTTTTTAGTCTTTTGACTTTGTTTTAATATTTCTTTTTATTTCATGGTCCATTCTAATTTTCAAAAAAGTTTTTTGCCTGGGCAAGATTTTGTATTCTTTGTGTCAACCTGTTAATGCCCTTTGCCATTCTTTCTTCCTTAACTCTCATTTGTTTTTCAGTTTTTTCTATAGTGCCTTGATTTCAGTAATAAAAATGTTTTTATCTTTTAAAAACTCTTGCCTCCTCTTTTCTATGAATTCTAGTTGAATTTGTTACCAAGCTTTTCTTTGAGGCTTCGCTTGTAGATATTTTTAAGCCATTCTCTTCTTCAGTGTTTATATCTTGAGCATCCTTGTTACCATAATGGCTTTCTGTTGTGGGATTCTTTTATTGTTTGTTCGTTCTTCTAGTCTACTTCTTGACTTTGGACTTTATATTATGTCTGAGCCCTGTGTACTTCTGGAAGGATTGTCTGGGCTTTTCCTGCTTTTGCTTTTACAAAGTACTGAGTGTTGAATTAGTTTAGGATCTCAGGGACAGCTCAGGAACTGCAAGTTTTCAATGCTCTCCAGGGCAAAGTTTGGTATTGCTCTTTTGGTCTTACTTTTGCCAATTCCTAAAGTAGATTTGGGTCTGAGCAACAGGCCTTTGGGAGTATTCTTTTGGAGTACCAGTAGACTGCTGCTTGACTTAGTTACTATCAGCCAACTGGAAGGCTCTGCTGGTTTACAGTGATAGAACTTCAGGCATCCCTTTGGTCTGGGATTCCTGCCTTAGTTATTCCTGTGCAGCCTTCAGACTGGTTTAGAATCCAGATTTGGGACCCTGCTCTTCTTCTAGGGTTAGAACTTGCTTCTTGTTTGTTATACAGTGTAGGGTCAATGACTACTTTTTACCTTAGACCTGGAATTGGGTAGTAAGCAACAGAACTGCCAGTTGATAACTATTCCTATACCCAACACAAGTTTAGAGCGCTTCATTCTAGATGTGGGACCTCATCTTGCCCTGGTGCATAGCCTCTGTTTGCTGGAATGCTTTGAGTGACATGGTCTTGGCCAGACTTTGTTCCCACTGTCTGCAGACCTCTCTTTCTCATTACGTAGATCTGGGCTGAGAAAATTCACTGTGCCTTTTTTCTTGGATTTCTACATCAGGATTTCATCTGATGCATTTTCTAGATCTATTTGGAGGAGGTGTTTCTAGTGTGTGTGTGTATGTGTCTGTGTATTTTTGTGGGGGAACTTTCTGTACTTCTTTCTGCTATTCCACTATCTTGGCCTCATTTCCCTTTCCCAATGATCTCTCTTAATATTATTGTTTTTTACTTCTATTTTTTTAGGTTGTCTTTTACTTCTGTGTGTTTGTACAAACACTCTGTTCTTTCTTTTGTTTCATTGGTGAGACTTGCCATTGCAGATTGCACTTTTCTCTGTGTATTTGGTGGTGGTGGGGAACAGGGGCAGGCTTTGTGATTTGTTTTGTTTTGTTTTGTTTTTTATTCTGCCATCATTTTTGCTGTGCAGGTCATAAGTTCTGCTTTCATAATTCTCATTTTTCTTTTGAGCCACTCAGGAACAGTGTGTTGTGATTCCATGTTCTCACATTCCACAGGGTATTCTGTCTTCATCAAGTATTGGATTATTTTTCTTTGTTTTATAGTTATTTATTCATAGATACCTGAACTTGTTCTACCTGAACTAGATCTGGAGACCATATTTCCTTTTGTTGTTAGTGTTTTCCGTGTTGACTTATCTACTTATGTTCAAAGTCTTTGAATTTTTTTTTCTTTCTGAGATTTTTGGTAACTTCAGTCCCGCTCCTTTACTTTAACCTATCACTTACTTTCTGACTTCTTCCCCTCTGATGGTGGTTTCCTTGGAGGCTTGATCTCAAAGCTTCTCACCTTCATCTCACACTGGACAATTTATGGTTCACTTGCCTAGGTCTCTGCCCCAAGTAACTTTTGGGTCAACTGACCCTAGCTGGATGCTGTTTCCCTCAAGCTCAGTGGAGTGCTGAACAGCACCCACACATACATGCATATAGAGTCCTGTCCTGGTGTCTTGTCTTTTTCCCCTCTGTTCATTAGTTCTTTGATCTGGCACCAGCATTTTGGAGCTTTGCAGCTCTGATGATATGAGATTGTGGCTTCTGGAAGGCAATTATTTCTGAAGGGCTGTCTGTCATAGCTAGGGCAAATGTTTGCAGCCTGGAATCTCCATGGCCCTAAAAGTGGGAGGGAGACTGGGTTGTGCACATGGATTTTGTTGTAAGCCTGTTTCCTGTCCTTGGTGGCTTTGTTTCCTGTAGGTTGTTCCTGTAGGTTGGGAGGTGAGGAGGTGTTAAGTGAGCTCAGGGTCAATGAGCATTAGTTCATATGGTTTTTTTTCTGTAAATTTTCTTTTGGATTTTGAGTGTCCTAGACTGTGGATGTGTCCATAGTCTTGAGTTGCTTTATCTTTGATTCATAATTTCTGTTTTGGAGAAATTTGAGAGGCTGGGATCAGAGAAAATGTTTAGTCCTTCATCTTCTTGCTCCCTTGACCCAGATCCCAATGATCTCTTAATTGAAAAATCTACTGATCTTTTCTCAGTCCTCTTAATGTCTCTGTAGCTTTTGACACAGTTGACCATTTCCTGAATATTCTCTCCTCTCTGGGTTTTCACAACTCTTCTCTTTTGGTTTCCCTCCTACCTGTCTGACTGCTTCTTCTTAGTCTTCTTTGCTGAATCTTCATTTGGTTTATTCTCCTATCAATTGTGGATGTCCCCTATGGCTCTTTTCATAGGCCTTCTTTTCTCTGCATTCTCTCATTTGAGAATCTTAACAGTTTCTATTGATTCAATTATCTCTTTGCAGATGATTCCCAGGTATATTTATCCAACTTAATCTCTCTCCTGAGTTTCTAGTCCTGTCTCACAAACTGTCTCTTGGATATCTTAAACTGGATGTATATTAAGCTTAACGTATCTCAAACAAAATTCATCATCTTTCCTTACTAAAAACCTCCCCTCTTCTGAACCTCCCTATTGTTGTGGGTGCCACCATACCTTCTTTCACCCAGCTTTCCGACCCCATTGTTATCTTCTGTTCCTCTCTCACTCCCCTTCTCATATCCAGTTAGCTGCTAAATTGTATAATTTATCATATAATGTATCTAAATCATATGGTGTATAATGTATCCATGTCTCTTACAGTGTTTTCTTGTTCTTCATTCACACAAGCATCACTTAGTTCATGCCTTCAGTAACCTTAATAGTCTGGGCTAGGGGCGGCTAGGTGGCGCAGTGAATAGAGCACCAGCCCTGGAGTCAGGAGGACCTGAGGACACTTAACACAAAAAAAAACTAGCCGTGTGACTTTGGGCAAGTCACTTAATCCCAATTGCCCTCCAAAAATAAAAATAAATAAATAAACATTGGCTTTAAAAAAAATAGTCTGGGCTATTCCATTAACTTTCTAGTTGTTCTTTCTGAACTACATCTCTCCTCACTTCAATTCACCTTTCCATCAGCAGCAGTTATTTAACATATAGATACTTTTACACACTCTATGGCCCAACGATAATGTTCCTCCCAAAGGACACACCATGTTCATTTTCCCAGTGTTTTGACTAGCCCTATTCCATACCTGGAATGCTCTCTCTCTGTACTTTTGCCTCTTAGTTTTTCTGGCTTCTTTTAAAGACATCTCAAGTGCCATCCTTTCCAGTAGGCCTTTCCATTTCCCCCCCCTGCAGCAAAATGCTCATGACTCTTCCAAGGCTGCCTTTTCATCTCTGCTTTTTAAAAAATCTCTTAGGTTCCTGTTTATGAATGTGTTAAATTTCTCCATTAGAATGTAAGTTCCTTGAGGACAGGAGCTATTTTTTCTTTTTCTTTAAATTCCCAGTGCCCTTGTACCATGCCTGACAGCACATGCTGAAATAATCTTGGAAGAATGAACAATTTCGAAAAATGGGCTCATCCTGGGGATTGTATTAAGTTTTCTCAGTTCTCAGAAGATGAGACAGATAGGCTAGCCTAAAATTGTGTTTGAGAAATTTAGAACTAATTTTTATGAATAAAAATTTTGATTTTTGTCTCAGAGTTTAGACACAGGCACAGTATAATGGAATGCCAATTTTAAAAAATCCACTGCCTTTCAATTCAGCAAGCATTAATTAAGTTACCATGTATTTAGTAAAGGGGACACAAAGACAAAAAATGAAAAAACAGTCCTTTCCAAGATGAGCTTTTATTCTAAGGAACTGAGATAGTGGGAGGGCACACTTACAACATATAAGTAATAGTAAATATAAGGTAGATTGTGGAAGAATTGTTGTGCAAGGTTCTTTTGGAGAGGTATATTTTGGTGCAAATATATTTAATATTTTGAATAAGAATAGAACACATTATTTAAATATTGATGTGCTGGAATGTCCTGGAAACAAAGATATGAATAGCATTTGTGAACTTTTTGAGTTTAACATTTCCTGCCTCCCAAGATTTCAAAGACAGTTATGTCTACAGTCTCCTGGATCTTCCAGTTGACTTAACGTTGTTAAAAATGTTTTGAAGAACTTAGTAAAATATTTTGGTACAATTTTGCTGAATTGACAGTTATTTTCCTTCACTTTATGGTTGCTATAGATTTTTGCTTTCTTAAAAATAGGCTTCATTTCCTTTTTTTTTTAAAGAAGTGCTAATGAAAGTGGCTGTTATGTAGTTACTTTATATGTAAAAATATAAATATCTAATATTAAATAGATTAGACCTTCTTCTTTTCATGAAAGGAAACCCAAGCAGTGTGTATGGTTTTCGTTTTCTTAAATACTGTTTATTTGTTATCTTCAGCATGTTCACTTACTTAGGAGTGTGGTTATGGTTACTGTCCCAATGAAAGTTGCTTCCTTGACCAAAAAATGAAAACAAAAACAAAAAAACCAGAATTCTTTCCCCTAAAATAATCTTCCAACAAACTCATTCTTTTTGGTATATTCACACCAAATATCTGTTAAGATTAGTTTGCAAAAAAGAAAGTCAAATCTATTTCCATTTGGAGTATAGAAAACAAACGAATAGGTTTTATACTCCCAAAGACACTTAGAAAACCCTGGATGTAGACAAAACTTTCTTGGACACAGTGGATCTTGTTGTAGGTATTTTACTGCCAAAGATACAACAGCAAGTATTTTCTGCTATAATTTCTAAAACATCACAGACTTTTTGTTGATATGGGAATTATTACATGGTGAATAGCTTACAATACTTAAAGTCAGGAAGATGGATTAAAATCCTACCTCTGACACTCATTCTCTCTAAACTTATTTTCTCTTTTGTTAAAAGGCAGGAGTTCAAATGGATGATCTCTAAGGTCCCTTTCAGTTCTAAATCTATGACTATGATCCTGTGATACTTTATTACATGTTCAGCGATACCACAATGAGCCTTAGTGTGATTAGCAGCATTTCTGAAAATTACAGTATATGGTCCCATATTTTTTCTTAATGACACACACATCAGATTTGCTTAGTTTAGAAAGCAAAGCTGATTTTTAAAAAGTCATTTGTTTTGTTTTGTGACATTGCTATTAATAAAGGGTTGCAGAGATTATGGTGCAGGAAGAATGACCATTTACATTGGTGGTATAATCTCATTAGAACTACACGTTTACAGAAGTTACTTGGAAATGTTTGTTCCTGTTGCAGAGTGAAGTGATCAGAACTAAAACATTGTGTACAATAACAGCAGTGTTGTAATTATTAATAACCATGAAAGACTTAGCCATTCTGATTGTTAAAATGATCCACCTTTCCAAAGGACTCATGATGGGAAAATGCTGTGTACCTTCAGAGAGAGGACTAATGGACTCTAAATAGATTGAAGCTTATTTTTTTCTTTATTTTTCTTGCTGCCCCCATCCCTTCCACCTGCCCTGGCAAAGCAACTATAATGTGGAAATATTTTTTAATGACTTCAAATGTATAAAGGGTATTGTATTTCTTGCCTTCCCAGTGGATGAGAGAGGAGATAGACAAAGGGAGAGAATTGTAAGTGAAAATTTTTTTAAAAATTGTCCATCTAGACAGCTTTAATTTATACTTTATTTTGCTTTAATTCAGAATGTCCAATGATTTTACTCTGTCATTTTTCTTGGAAAGGGTATAGCATTCCTCTGTAGCAAAATCTCTTCTTGGCTATCATTTTCCTATGTATGTTGTGTCCTCTTGTTAGAATGTAAACTTCTTGAAGGTAAGGTCTATCTTTACTTTCATTTTTTGTGACCTGGTGTTTAGCACAGTGCTTGGCATACTGTAAGTGCAGATCTTGGAGCAAAATAAACAGTACGTTAGAAAATACTTATGAAGCATTCATTGGATACCAACTGTATCATATTAGGATAACTTGTTCCAAAAGTGCCATAAGAGAATCTTGTGATCCACAGTTACCTTCTGGGATATGTAGGATCTGAAAAGGAAATAGATGTGTCATATAGCTGGGAAAGGAACAGATGGACAGTGCAAGTGCTATAAGGATGCCCATGAAATATGAACCCTAAAGAAAGGCCTTCATTATGTTGGGTAGATTCCTCTGTGGCAGGACATGAGCAAGAATTGCGTGGAATGAGAAGGAGTAGCTAAGGTGGAGGGAACATCTCATAGCTAAGGTCAATTAAGACTAAGAACTTTGCTTTGATTATAGTAAGGACTATGGGTAAGAATTTTGTATTCTTTTTTTTTTTTTGCTTTTTGGAGGGGGGGAAGGCTGGGCAATTGGGGTTAAGTGACTTGCCCAAGGTCAAGTTAAATGTCTGAGGTCAGATTTGAACTTAGGTCCTTGGAACTCCAGGACTAGTGCTCTATTCACTGCACCACCTAGCTGCCCCCCAAAAAGTTAAAGAAGCTCGTCATAAAGAAGCTCATAAATTTAAAAAAATTTTTTTATTTTCTTAATAATTTTGAAAGAAATCCATTTTTCTTTACAAGAAGGGTCTTGGTAGGTAAAATAGTGTAACTATTTGAGCTTTATTGTTATGGTCATTACTTTTATAAAGTTCCATAGTCCTAATTAATTTGATATTAGGTATTCAGATCCTTTAAAAATAGTTTTAAGTCATCAAATAAAATATGAAATGAACAATATTAATCTCAATGTGTCCAAAAGGACATTATTTTTACCTCTAATCCCTTTCCCCCTCTTACCTCCCCTAATACTATAGAGGGCAACATTATTCTCTGAGTTCTTTAGGCTCATGACCTAGAAATCATCCTGCATTCCTCACTATCTCTTATTTTTCCATATCCAATCTGTTAATTGTTGATTTCACAGCATCTCTGCTATATGCCTCTTCTCTCCTCCGACACTGCCACCACACTGGTGCAGACCGTCATCACCTCATGCCTGCTGGTAGTTCTACCTTCCTCAGGTTTCTCCCCACTCTAAATCCATCCTTCATTCAGCCATTAAAGTGATTTTCTTAAAGTACAGATCTTGTCATGTCATTCTCCTTCTGTTCAATAAACTGTTGTCTTCAAGTTCAAATGCAATTCAATTTGGCATTCAAAGCCCTTTATAACTGAGCCATGTTCTACCTTTCTAGTTTTCTTAGTCCTTACTCACTGACACATTCTTTAGTCCAGTGACAGTGGCTTCCTAGTTGTCATATGAAGAAGACACTTCCTTTCTTGGCTCCTGGCGTTTACTCTGGCTGTCTCCCAAGCTTAAATGCTCTTCCTCTTACACTCCAACTGTTGACCTCCCTAGCTTCTTTTAAATCTCACCTTCTACAAAAGCATTCCCTAAACCCTCTTAATTCCAGTGCCGTTTCTTCTGCTAATTTTTCCCTATTTATCTTGTATATAGCTTGCTTTGTCTGTTTGTTTCATATTGTCTTTCCCATTAAATTGTAAGCTCTTCAGGGTGGGGTTTGTCTTTTGCCTCTTTTTGTACTGTCTGTGTTAGCACAGTGCCTGGCACATGATGATGATGATGATGATAGCTAACATTTATATATATGTGCCAGGCACTTTGCTAAGTACTCTACAATTATTATCTCATTTGATCCTGTTATAAAAGAAAATCTGTTTGCTCTGTCTAGGGAATAAATCACACTGGTTGAGGATCCAGGAAGTTTCATGATCTTTATTTTACATTTGTTCTGTAACAAATAAATGGGTAGTCTCCCCAAAAAGACTATAAAGGATCAAAGAAAAGCTCTTTTTATGCTCGTTTCATTTGCCTTTGCTGCTGTCCTCCCTTCAGAGCTAGGATTGACTCCAGCTCTTCTGGGTTACAGCTCTCCTGACATGCCTGTTAAGCATGCGTGTTAATGAAAAGTCAGTGACCATACCTCCACCGGTCTGAGTGAGTCTAGCTCAGGCCCCTCTTCACAGATTTATGACTTCCTACATGTAAACACCCATTGTTCCTATGGAATCTGTGGAAACCAAATTGCCAGCATTTCTCACAATCCTCATAACAACCCTGGCTATCATTATACTCATTTTTACAGGCAAGGAAACTGAGGCAAACGGGTAAAGTGGCTTGCCCAGGGTCACACAGCTGGTGTCTGAGACTGGATTTGAACTCAGGTTTTCCTGACTCCCGGCCCAGTGCTCTATCCATTGTTCCACCTATCTGCATTTAATAAATGTTTATTGATTTAATCTAATTAATAAATGTAAAAAAAAGGTGATGCTGTATAGTCAGTGTTTAGGCACAAGTCTGCCAGAAACAATTTTATTTAACACTATTTTAAATCCAGGTCTAGAAAAACTCCCAAATTAGCATAGTTCCCCCATGAACTCGGGCGTGTTGCTCTATCTGAAGATGATTTAACATTTGTAAGTATCTTAAACAAGGAAAAAATCACAATATGTTAAAATATAGTTTGGGATTAACAGAACAGAACCATAGTCACTAACAATTTTAACTTAATCCTTAATAAGACAATTCAGTTATTTCCTTGATCACTTTGAAAAGGTCTCTTTTCTGAATGGAAAAGAGGGCACTTCCTTTGGTGGAAATCCAACTGCCTGTAGGCAATGATTTTTAACAAAGTTTGTTTTCTACCTTTATTACCTTTCAGTTTTTTTCCCCTTAAGGAAGACCTTTTGTTCTAGCCATGTTCTGGTTAGGGTTTTTAGACCAGAAAAAGGTTTATTTCTTTCTGGGGAAACAGAAAAAGGAGATTTTTAAAAATATGCTTCTGTGTATATAAAGAACATCATAATTTTGTAGGCAGGAATTTAAATTTATTATAGTTCATTCAGCTTCTTGTGGCTTTCACCAGATCCCACATATAACTCAAGATTGGTACACTCAAAGATTTAAATCTCTGTTGATTGTTTTTCAAGTAAAATATTTTGTTCTAGTTATTATTCTAAATACCACCACCAAGGCCTTTAATTGCCAAATGTTGAAGAAGTAGAGAAATGGAGTTGTTACCTTAGCTACCACCTAAATAAAGAATGCATTTTCTCAATAAGTTTTTATTAGAATGGCTTAACAGAAAATGTCTTTTATTCATTTATTAAACAAGCATTTAAGTACCTGTTAGTATGTTCGTCACACTTGGAATTCAGAGACAAAAAACCCCACTGCCACTCCTTTAAGGAAGGAGCTGATATAAGCCAAGAGAATATATAAGTGAGAAATGGCAAAAAATGGCAAAAAGAAAAATATTCCAGAACCACCTTTTTTTTTTTTTTGGTATATAGATTGGATTTCATTTCATTTTTGTCTAAAACTTTTTTTAAAAGCATCTATAAAACTATCATTAGAGGATAAACAAATGTACACAGATGCTAAAGTAAAACATGTAAATATGAAGTAGTTTGGAGGAAGAATAGAACACTAACAACTAGGGAGAATGAGGAATGGCTTTGTTTAAGAAGCGCTATTACTTTAGTTGATCTGTAAGGAATACTTTTGTGGAAGGAGCACATTCCAGGCATGGGAGGGGCAGTGACTATGCAAAGTGGGAGATGGAATGTTTGTAACTCCAATTGAGGCAGCACACCTGAGGACTGCTGCTGTGAATAATTTTAAGGGTCTAATCTCGAGGTATAATTAACACTTCTCAAGACTAAATCTTATTCAAGAAATTCAAGCATTCACAATTCATAACAACTTATTACCAAGATGGCCATGTGACCTTAAGTGAAACATATCACTCAGTATATAACAAAACACTCAGTATGTAACATGGCACACAGCATATATCATTGCATTCAATATATCTTATAGCATTTCCCAAAATACTTGTTTATACAATCAGGGGGTCTCAAGCCAGAGTCTTCCCTAGCACAACACATCCTTAAAGGGAAGCAGAAAATACCACACACGCCAATCCTAGCTCACAGTAGGTTACAGTCCCCTCAATCCAAACAAAATGTCCAAGTAAATTCTTCTTGGGGCTGTGTCCTTATGCTGCTGTTGCAGGCTCCCACCTAACACTCTCAGGTGCTCCTTCCTTGTTGCAAAGTTTTCATCTTGATTTGGGGCTGATTTCCTAACCCTTGAAGGTTCCTCTATGGACCGACAGCTTCCACCTGTCTGGATCCTGATGCATGCAGCTTTCAGCTCCTGCTCCTTGTCTCAGCTCATGGGGGAAGGGACTACACTCCAAGCTCTCCCTGCTCCTGTCTGAGAGCAGGCTCCAGGGGCTCCTGTCCCCAGCTTCTGTCTCTGAGAAAACAAAGCTTAACTTGGCCACAAGTATATTTACACATATTAGCAGCACTACCATCTTAATTCACTTAGATAGCCTGAAGGCTCCTTGTTAACTGCGCTTAAATGTCCTTCCTGTGGGCAGGTCTCTGCCCTTCAGCTCAATTCACTTTCCCAACCAGAGGCTCCTTCACCTAGTCTCTGCTGCTGCTAGACTTCTCAATGCTCAATACACATTTTCTTTTTCATCATGATTTTTTTCACCCTCTTTTTTCTTCATCTTCGTTTTCTCTCTTCATTTTCTTCTTCTGGGTTCAAATTTCATGGTGGTGGTAGCTTAACAACAGCTACCAGAGTCTTGTTCAGGACATGGAGAGTTCTCAGGACTGAGACCCAAGGCAGTTCCAATCTTCTAACTTATATACTGTTTTACTTGGCATCTGATTGGCTCCACGTGTGTCACCTGGTTGGCTTAGCCCTTAGTGCCCAAAGGCATGAAAAAAACCGTGTCTGAGCACCTAATGTGTTACAGCTGTGGATTACCAGGGTTCAAAGGAGACAGTCTTTCAGACATTTACAATGTAGCCTGAGGCTGGGAAACTGAACTTCAAAAGAAAAACAAAAAAAATCCCACCTTGCTTGCTGTTATAATGTTCTATATAGGGAACAGCAAATAGTTCAGTTTAGTTGGAACATAGAGTGCATGACAAATGTGAAAATTTAGCACATTAAGTTGGAATCAAATTGTGAATATCTCCAGATACTAAACATTTTTTATTTTATCTTAGAGGCAGTAGGGATCCTCTGAAGTTTCTAGACCAAGAAGATGATCATATTTCTGCTTTAGGAATATCAGTTTGGCTTATATGTGGAAGAAAGATTGGAGAGATGAGAGACTGGAAGTAGGGTGTTCAGTTAAGAGACTGTTTTTATTTTTATTTTTTGCCTTTTTGGAAGAGCAGTTGGGGTTAAGTGACTTGCCCAAATTCACAGGCCTAGTAAGTGTTAAGTGTCTGAGATCACATTTGAACTTAGGTCCTCCTAACTCCAGGGCTGGTGCTCTATTCACTGCGCCACCTAGCTGCCCCAGTGAAGAGAATATTGCCCTAGTTTAGGTGAGTTATAATGAGGACCTGAACTGTGGGAGTTAGAAGAGTGAGGATCATTTGAGGTTATAAATCTGGGTGACTGAAAGGATGATGCCATGAACAGAAATAGGGAAATTAAAGATGAGGGGAGGGTTAGAGTTTGGTGGGGGAAAGATATGGTCTCTTGTATATTTTGAGTTTGAAATGCCTCCAGGACATCCAGATGAAAATGTCTCATGGTAATATGAAACCAGAGTGAAGGAAAGAAAGTAGAAATAGGCGTATTGGATAACCCAGAAATCTTAGTGTAGAGTTAAGCTTGCTTAAGTGAATCATCAACTTTTCCTTCTCCCTTACTCCCACAATTTAGGCCCTCATATCCATCCTTACTTTAGTTTCTAATTTTCCTGCACTAAGACTTTTGGCACACCCTGTATACATAATGATAATGAATTACATTGATGTAGCACTTTAAAATTTGCAAAAGCATTTTACCTTTTACATTATTTAAGCCTTACAGCCACTCTGTGAAGTAAGTGCTGTTGACATTATTATCCTTCCTGTTTAGGTGGAATAAAGTTAAATGACTTGACCATAGTCCTATAGTTAATATGTGTTAAGGATAGGATTTGAAACTCAGCTGTTCTTGATTCCAAGTCTGTAAGTGGTCTTACTGGTAGTGGTACTGGTGGTGGTACCTGTGGTGGTACTGGTGGTATCACTGGTGGTGGTACTGCTGGTGGTACTCCTGGTGGTGGTGGTGGTACGGGGGGGGGGGGGGGGTGCCGGGCGGGGGCGTAGTTGAGTTACTGGTGCTGGTGGTGCTGATTTTGATACTGCTGGGGTTGTGGTGGTGGTGGTGTGGGTGATGGTACTGCTGGTGGTGCTGGAGGTGGTAGTGGTGGTCATGGTGCTGGAGGTGGTGGTGGTGGTGGTACTAGTTGTGGTGGTCGTGGAGGTGGTGCTTCTTGTGGTACTGGTGGTGAAAGTGGTTCTAGTTGTGGTGTTTGTGGAGTTATTGGTGGTGGTGGTGGTGGTGGTACTGGTAGTAGTGTTGGTGCTTCTGGTGGTACTGTTGGTGGAAATGGTGCTAGTTGTGATGGTGGTGGAGTTATTGGTGTTGGTTAATATGTGTTAAGGATAGGATTTGAAACTCAGGTCTTCTTGATTCCAAGTCTATAATTCTATCCACTATATTATACTTCTGCAGGAATCATCTGCATATATCTTTTGGTGATGATGAATATTGAGAGAGGGTATAAAAGGAAAAAAGAGGAGGGCCTAGGACAGAGTTTTAGAGAACAGGCACTGAGATTCAGGGACTGGGGCATGTATGATCATTCAGAGGGAACATCCAGACACATAGGAGAGCAGTATCATGAAAATTCAAAGAGAATAGAGTATCCAGGAGTTAGGGAGAATGATTTAGGCAGTGCTAAATACTGCAAAGAGATATAGAATGATGTTATGGGAAAATATTTCTCACTAAATTCCTGTTATAGATAATTGCTCTCAAATAAATTAATCACAATGCAAAAATTCCAGAGGTTAAACCATAGGTTTTATTATTCTTTTTTCTTTTTTAAATATTTTATTTTATTTTTTAAATTAAATTTGTTAATTTACTTTTAGTTTACAACATTCAGTTCCACAGTCCCTTGAGTTTCAGATTTTCTCCCCCTCCCTTTCCTCCCATCCCCATCATGGTGTCATGCACTGGAATATAGGATCTACAAATATCTTCCCATTAATCATTAGTCAGGTTGTAAAGAAGGATTATAACTGATGGAATGATCAGTGGGAAAGAGGAAACAAAACAAAACAAGAAAAAGGAACAGAGCAAGTAGTTTGTTTCAGTCTTCTTTCAGACTCCACATCTCTTTCTCCGGATGTGGATATCTCTTTTGATCAATGAGTCTTTTGGAGTTGTCTTATAATCTTACATTGCTGAGAGGAGCCCAGTCTATTGAGATTAGTCATCACACATACATTGTATCTGTGATTGTGTACAAATTTCTCCTGGTTCTGCTCTTCTCACTCAGCATCAGTTTATATAAGTCTTTCCAGATTAATAGGAAGTCAGTCTGCTTCTCATTTCTTATAGCACAGTAGTATTCCATTACATTCATATACCACAACTTGTTCAGCCATTTGATGGGCATCCCCTGGTTTTCCAATGTTTTGCCACCACAAAAAGAGCCGCTATAAATATTTTTGTACATATGGATTCTGTTCCCACTTCTCTGATCTCTTTGGGATAGAACCTTGGAAGTGATATTGCTGGGTCAAAGGGTATGCACTTATTTATAGCCCTTTGGGCATAGTTCCAGATTGCTCTCCAGAATGGCTGGATCAGTTCACAGCTCCACCAACAATGCATTAGTGTTATGATTTTTCCACATCCTCTCCAGCATTTATCATTTTGCTGTTCTGTCATCTTAGGCAATATGGCTGGTAAGATGTGGTACCTCAGAGTTGTTTTGATTTGCATTTCTCTGATCACTAGTGATTTGGAACATTTTTTCATATGCTTATAGATAATCTTTAATTTCATCTTCTGAAAATTGCCTGTTCATATCCTTTGACCATTTATCAGTTGGCTTGTATTCTTATAGATTTGACTCAATTCTTTGTATATCTTAGAAATGAGGCCTTTATCAGAGACGCTGGTTGTGCAAATTCTTTCCCAATTTTCCACTTCCCTTTTAATCTTGGTAACATTGGCTTTATTTGTACAGAAGCTTTTCAATTTAATATAATCAAAATTATCCGTTTTGCATTTTATAATGCTCTCTAACTCTTGTTTAGTCATGAAGTCTTCCCCTCTCCATAGATTTGACACGTAAACTATCCCTTGCTCTCCCAGATTGCTTACAGTATCTGCCTTTATACCTTGATCATGCACCTATTTCAACTTTATTTTGGTGCACGGTGTTAGATATTAGTCTGTGCCCAATTTCTGCCATACTGTGTTCCAGTTTTCCCAGAAATTTTTGTCAAATTGTGCGTTCTTATCCCCAAACGGGGGTCTTTGGGTTTATCGTCTATTCCATTGATCCACTACTCTATTCCTGAGCCAGTACCAAGTAGTTTTGATGACTGCTGCTTTATAATACAGATTAAAATCTGGTATGGCTAGGCCACCTTCACTAGCATTTAGGTTTTATTATTCTTAAAGACAGGCATAGGACTCAGAAAAATCATCTTGAACCAAGATTGGTATTTGGAGAAAAAAAGAGAAATATATATTTTTTAAATGTATAGCAATATTTATGGCCTCTTAGGCCATAAAGGTCACATAGATCTTGTAAGATAGAATCATGATCTCATTCTCCCTCAGGTGTACTTAAGGTTAAACAGGCTGAGTTGTATTGATCCAACTAAGTTAGAAATTTAAACACTGAGTTTGCAAAAATCTGCTCTATAGTGCTATAAGACTACATTTTAAGAAATTCACTATGAGCTAATTTAAAAGTGGGAGAGTTACATGTTACAAAAAGAACCAGAGCAGGAGCCAGTGGGGTCTTTCCCCAAATAAGACAAATGAAGATTATTTTTTGGGAAGGTCAGACTCCCTTTTGATTCCTTATCTCAGACTTATCAAAAATCTTCCTTTAATAATGTCATCATTCCAAGAATCAGGCATTAGCCAGGTAGGGTTAATATTAACAGAAGTTAAGCTTTAGTCAGCCAAATATCCAGAATAAATGGCTCTGAGCCCTCATATAATAAAATTTAATAAAAAGAAATAAAAATTTCTCATAACAAAGATGATGTCTTAGGAAAGACTGACAGAAATAGCAACTAAGAAATTACTAGAAATTTTGGAGGGAAGAGCTTCAGTTATGTGAAGAGGTCAGAAGCCTTAGAAGTGAGTGAATGAGAGGAGAGGAAGTAGCAGGTTTCTCTTAAGACAAGTTCTTAATCTTTTTTTGTCAGGGATTTCTTTGGCAGTTTGTTGAAACCTATGGATCCCTTGTCAAAACAATGTTTTTAAATGCATAAAATGTAATCTTTATGCATTTAAAAACATTCAATGTGATTGATTTTCTTTGTAATCCTTTATATTAAAAAAAGTTATATCGAAATGCAGTTATCAAAATATTTTAAAAACAAGTTCATAGCTGTAAATTAATTTTTGTTTTGAAGAGTTTGGGAAAGGGATGAGAGATAAAGAACAATAGCTTGAGGGAATAGAAGGGGGAAAGGGAAGGGAACTAGTATTTATTGCCTACTTTGTGCCTGGCACTATTCTAAACTCTTTTCAAATATTATTTCTCTTGATCCTTACAGCAGCCCTGTGAGATATTATTTTTTCCCATTCACATTTGAGCCAGCGGTTAGGTGACTTGCCCAGGGTCACATAACTAGAAAGTGTCTGAGGCTGGATTGGAACTCTGGGCTGGCACTCTATCCACTGTACCACCTAGCTGCTGAGGTAGGATCTAGTGATGCATTGTATTTTTTTAAAGAGTATGAGAGACCAAAATGATTGTAGGTATCCGAGAAGGAAAGGAGCCAGTTGATGTGGGGAGATTAAAAATTAGAAAAAGAGTATGATTATAGAGTCACGGTCTTGAAAAAGATGTAAGGGGAAGAGTCAAGAATAGTAGTAGAGGAATTGGTCTTGGTCATAGACAACTCTGTCAGATTGCAACAAAGGAAAAGAGAATGGAAAATGATGTCAAGTTTTTAAGTTTCTTTCAACGATGTGATCCATTGATGTATTTAAAATATTCCTTGGCACTTGTCGCAACATAAAGCTCTCAGTGGCCACTTTCCACATTTTGGTATTGTTTAGAAATTACTGAAACTTCTCAGGAATACACCTACTGTGTAAAATGAGGTTTATTGACATTTCAAGGTACTACAGTTTCCTTAAAATATTGGAAAGTGAGAGAGGAGTATTCCTTTAGCTTTAAAAAAAAAGTTTGTCAGGTCAAGGTCTTGGGGCTACATATAAAGAAAAATTAAATAAAAAATTCTGCACTGTTTCTGGGAAACTTTTCTTCAAGAAATTTTCTTCATGGTAAGCAGTTAATGAGTTCATAAATTGCAACTAAGCGAAAGTACAGATTTAGTAGCACAAAAAGACGAAATATTATTTTGGATTCCTAACCATCAGACACTTCTTACACTTTGGTTCTTAGTAGCATTTATGTGCAAGTGAAATGTCTATATATCCTGGCAAGAAACTGCACAAATAATTTCAAACTGTTATCACTAAACTTTGTAAAATTTGCCTTGTGTAATTGGTTTATAATTATATTGTAACTGTTCTCAAATAATGGGTAATTAATTTGAGGCTGAAATGTTTCGAAGAATTTGTATTTCCTTGACTAGTACATATGGATTAGTTTAAAGCTTTGGTTTTTATTAGGAGAGAAGTCTTAGTTTTGTTTGCATTCATTCTATAACATACATGTTAAGATTCTTTAATAAACCTACTTTTGGGACTTACATTGTGTGAATTGCAGAGGATACCAAAAAGAAATTATTTTTTTCAGCTGTAAAAATGTAAGACCCTGGATTGTGGAAATGGTTGCAAAATACAGGAATCAAGTTCAGCTGACCCTTCTTTCCAACTGATACAATCATGGCCTTGTATACATAGTAGTATTGCTATTTCATAACCTACAAATGAAAATGCCTCAAATGTTTATATTGGCAGAAATTCCAGATTTTTGACTTTAATGAACTACTACTTCCATCATTGTTTGTTAAGAACTAGCTGGAGAATATCTTTCTTGCTATTCATTTATTAACGGTCCCTTGTTATCTTTGACGGGCCCAGAAAAGCCTCCAAAAAGGTTTTTAAATAAATATTTTAGAACTGAATGTTTCACTGTGGACTGTGAAAATTGAAGTGAAGGAAACCAGTCTACTCAAACCAAAAAGCCTTAGTAATAAGGGGATTTTGCTGTGATAGCTCTCCTCTATTCCTCATTAGACCATCTTTATCTTTATGACAACTTTCATGTTTGTTGAGTTGAATTTCCATTTGCATCTGTCTTTTAATCTTTGAAAACTTGTTCTTTCATGAACCTCTGTAGGTACTTCAAAGAGGACTAAATGAGAAGGATCCTAATAATCATTGGTTTCTTACTTGGTCATTCACTTTGGCCCTTAAGCGAATTCTTATCTTTGTTATTGATACTTGTGAAAGTAGGCTTTGTGTAATTCAGAATTTTGTGTGGAAGCAAGAGCATTGCCCATACTTATGAAATAATGTTGGAGAAGCAATGCTCAAGCATCATTTTCTTGGGCTCAAAGTCTGAGTGTTGCTGGGGCCAAAATGTAGTTCTGTTGGTTCCGTGCAAAAGTATTAGATGTCCCACTTCATATCTACTATTCCATACTGTGTACACAATCTTATTAGTCATTTTTTGAGGCAGTCGGGTTTAAGTGACTTGGCCACTAGGGTCACATAGCTAGTAAATGTCCTAGGCTGGATTTGAATTCAGGTCCTCCTGACTCCAAGACCACCTACCTGCTTCTATCAAAGATTTTCTATTTTAATTCTGAAAACTAATTCTTTACTACTATTGGGTAACTTTTGGAATGTTAGTCCTAAAAATGGTTTTACGCAGTCAATATTTTGTGTTGGGTTGATTTTTTTTTTTGTATAAAAAAGGAACTTTGCTACCTTTTATATTTTTCCAAGATAGTAATTTTAATGGATGGAATCTTTTATCAGCTTAATCCACGGTGCTGAGTTTCTGAAATAGAATGAATAAGGTAATACCAGTACTGCCACTGTCTTCTGGTTTTTTTTAAAGCCTTTTTGTTAATGGTAATGTTATCTGTATTTTGATGATGAAAGAATTAGTTCATTGCAGTCATCACATGAGGCATCTGTAGTTTTTAATTAGCAGTTTTCAAAGCCTTGACCTATTTGAAAAAACTATTAGAATGGTTGGTATCTTAATGCTTCTTTTATTTTATCTTTGTTTTTAGCTGCCTGACTAAATTTATTTCCGGGAACATTTATTACTCTGTGTGAGGCATTGTACTTTGCAAATTGGGGATGGGAGGCAAAACCAAAATAGTTCTTGCCTTCAGGGAGCTTAAAGTCGTTGAGGAAGATACAAATATATGCATATAAGTGAATGCAAAGTATATGCAAATTAATGGTTTTTTTGTCAGAGGAGGGAGTGTCAGGAAAGTCTTCATGTAGAAGGTAGCATCTGAATTGAGCCTTGAAAGGAATAAGGGGTTCCAGGAGTCATAAATGAGGAGACACTGAGAGAGAGCCTGTGAGAAGTCACAGATAGGAGATGAATTGTATATGGTGAACAAAAGAGAAATTTACTAGAACTTAAAGTGCATGCTGAGAAGTAATGTAAAGTTAGTTTGGAAAGAACCTGGAAACATACTGTGAAGGATAACTTTAAAGGCCAGACATCTTTTCTTAGCAGCATTAAGGTGTGAGCAACCGAAGCTTTTTGAGCTGGGGAGTGACATAGTCATATTTGTGCTTTAGGAATATCAATTTGTCAGTTGTGAATAGATTGAATAGGAGAGATTCAAAGTAGTCATGTTGTATAGAAGAATTAGAATGAATGGGAGGAACCGTGAGAAAAAACCCCAAACTAAACCAAAGGAGAGCAGATAGTATGCATCTGCACTCAGACTCCATATTTCTTTCTGTGGGTGTGGATGACATTTTCTATCATGAGTCTTTTGGAATTGTTTTAGGTCCTTACATTGCTGAGAAGAGGTAAGTCTATCAAAGTCAGTTATTACACAATGTGGCTCTTACTGTGTACAATGTTCTCCTGGTCTGCTCACTTTACTCAGTATCAGTTCATATAAGCCTTTCTAAGTTTTTTTGTAGTGTGCCTTTCTGAAGCGTGCCTGTTCATTATTTCTTCTAGCACAGTAGTAGGATTCCATTGCATTCATATTCTACAACTTGTTCAACCATTCCCCAATTGATGGGGATCACCTCAATTTGTGGTTCTTGACCACCACAAAAAGAGCTATGTTTTTGTCTATGTGGGTTCTTTTCTCTTTTTTATGATTTCCTTGTGATACAGCCCTAGAAGTGTTATTGCTGGGTCAAAGGGTATGTACATTTTTATGGCCCTTTGGGCGTAGTTCCAAATTGCTCTCCAGAATGATTAGATCAGTTCACAACTCCACCAGCAATGCATTAGTGTTCCAATTTTCCCACATTTTCTCCAGCATTTATAATTTTCCTGTCTTGTCACGTTAGCCAATCAGATAGGTGTGATGTGGTACCCAAGAGTTATTTTGATTTGCATTTCTCTAATCAGTAATGATTTAGAGCATTTTTTCATGTGACTATGATGAAGGATAGGTTTTGGGGGGATTTCTAATGAGAAATACTTTCTAGGTTAGCGTCTGAAAAGAATTACCGGCTCAGCTGCCCTTTGGCAGATTTATAAAAGTTTTATTGATTCACAGGGCAAAAAGGGGTAGGGTGAGGAAACCTGGCTAGGAAAGCTGGCAAGGTGCAAAAAGGAGGGGAGTCAGAGAAAGCCCAGAAGTGTGACAGATGTTCTGCAGCAGACAGATGGCCTGCTAGAAAGGCCTACCTGCAAGGCTCTAAGGGCCAGAGAGGCATTTTTAAAGATGCAAAGCTGTCAATCATAAGTTCATTAAGCTAATGAGGTGTACAAAGGTAGAATTAGGGAGGGACCTGGGAGGAGCCAGGGTGTGACTAATACTTAAAGGGACATGCACCCTTCACATCAACTGTGCATGTGTTTTACCCATAATTCACTGGGACATTCCAAGGGGAGGGGGAGCAAAAGGCGGAGTTTTAGCCCTGAAACATCATAAGGTCAACCAGCAGCCAGATTTGAGGTCAGATTCCTAAGGAGAAGTACCTTATCCAGTTTGGGAAGGGAATGGGTCTTGTTTTTCCGGTTACTAGTAGTGCCTTGAAAAAAACCCTTGTTATCATAGGTACAGAGTTAATGCTTAGTGGCTGGGGGCGGGGGAGAGACAGTTAATGCTTCACAGCTGGGGGAGGGAGGGAACAGAGCCAAACTGATCTCACAACTGATGGTAAAGACTGAAGTTACAACTATGCCACAAAAAATCACCCCAAAATATTCAGAGGCACCTCATCAACTATAGATAGCTTTAATTTCTTCCATTGAAAACTGCCTGTTCATATCCTTTGACCATTTATCAGTTGGGGAATGACTTGTATTCTTATAAATTTGACTCAATTCTCTATATATTTTAGAAATGAGGCCTTTATCAGAGACACTGTAAAAATTCTTTCCCAATTTTCTGCTTCCCTCCTAATCTCAGTAATCAAAATCATCCATTTTTGCATTTCATAATGTTCTCTTGTTCGGTTATAAATTCCTCTTTTCTCTGTAAATCTGACAGGTAAACTTTCCTTGCTCTCCTAATTTGCTTACAATATCAGCCTTTATATCTAAATCATGTACCCGTTTATTTTGGTATATTGTGTAAGATGTTCGTCTATCTCCAGTTTCTACCATACTGTTTTCCAGTTTTTCCAGCAGTTGTTGTCAAATGATGAGTTCTTATCTCAGAACCTGAAGTTATAAAGGAAAGCTACCTTGATTTCTTACATCCAGAGGGTAAAATAAAGATTGACAGATTCAAGTGATCACCTTCTAAAAGAGATCTCAGAATGAAAATTTCCAGAACTATTATAGCCAAATTCCAGAACTTCCAGGTCAAGGAGAAAATATTATAAGCATTCAGAAAGAAACAATTCAGATGTTGTGGTACCACAGTCAGGATCAAACAAGATTTAACAGCTTCCACATTGAATGATCAAGGGACTTAGAGTATGATGTTACAGAAGATAAAGGAGCTAGGATTACAACCAAGAATAACCTACCTAGCATAACTGAATATAAATCTTAAGGGAAAAAATAGATATTTAATGAAATAGAAGACTTTCAAGCATTCTTGATAAAAAGACTGGAGCTAAATAGAAAATTTGGCATTCAAACACAATACTCAAGAGCAGCATAAAAGGGTAAACATGAAAGAGAAATCATAGGGATTCAATAAGGTTAAACTTTACATTTCTTTATGGGAAGACGATACATGTAACTTCTTTTTTTAAAATTAATTAATTAATTTTATTTACTTTTAGTTTACAAGATTCAATTCCACAATCCCTTGAGTTTCAGATTTTCTCCCCTCCATACCCTTCCCCGCCATGGTGGTGTGCAATCATTTATAGGATCTGCAGATACTTTCACATTGTACAATAGTTTGGTTATATAGAAGGGTTGTAACAAATGAGTGATCACTGGGGAAAAAGAAGCAAAACCAAACAGATACGTGTAACTTCTAAGATCGTTCTAATTATTAGGGCAGTTTGAAATATACATACACAGAGGGCACATAGACAAGAGTATACATAGAGAGTGAGTGGATTATGTTGGGATGATCTCAAAAAAATTAAGGGGTAAGAAAAAGGGATCTTCTGGGTGAAGGGAGAGATAGAAAAGAACATTTTCTTACATAAAAGAGGCACACAAGGAATAGCTTTTATAGTGGAGGGGAAAATGGGGAGAAGATGGTGGCTAATGTTTGAACCCAATTCTCATTGGAATTTTTTTTTTTTAGGGGAGAAGGCAAGGCAGTTGGGGTTAAGTGACTTGCCCAAGGTCACACAGCTAGTAAGTCTCAAGCTTCTGAGGCTGGATTTGAACTCAGGTCCTCCTGACTTCAGGGTTGGTGCTCTATTCACTGCGCCACCTAGGTGCCCCCCCCCTTTTTTCCTTTTTTCTTTGCTTAAAAATCTCTCTATGTTTTCACAAATTCCATGAATATCATTGATATGGATCCATAACATGAAACCATTTCTAATGACCAATTCATTTACTTTTAATATTATTGAGAAAATTTTTTTGACATGTTGGGAATTTTAATGCTGTCTTTTATTATCATTATTATTCCTCTTACAGTATAATTTAAGCTCCCCCTGTAAAGTTAGTACTTCTAGTCAATCAGTTAGTCTGAAAATTACAAAGTACAGCAAATCTCTCTCTCTCAGCTAGGTATAGAATCTGTATTACCCAATAGGGAAATAAGAGGGGAAGGAGATAAGAGATTGGGGTGGGGGTAACACTAGGGAGGAGAGATTAAGGGAGGCAGTGGTCAGAAGCAAAACAAATTTCTAAGGAGGGACAGGATAAAAAGAGAGAGTGATAAAAGAAAATGAGATAGAGGGAAATACATAATAATTATAGCTGTCAAAGTGAATGGGATGAGCTCACTCATAAAACCGAGGCAGATAGCAGAATGGATTAGAAACTAGAATTCAGCAATATATTGTTTAAAAACAGCAAGGCACCCAGATAGAGTTGTTAAAATAAGGGGCTGGAGCAGAATCTATTATGCTTCAGCTGAAATAAAAAATGCAAGGGTAGCAATCATGATCTCAGACAAAGCAAAAACAACAATAGACGTAATTAGACCAGACAATCAGGGAAACTCTTTTGCTACAAGATACAATAGACAATGAAGTAATATAAAAAACATTTATAGCAAGTTTCTCTGATAAAGACTTTATCTCTCAAACGTATAGGCAGCTGAGTCAAATTTGTAAAAATAGCAATTTTTCAGTTGATAAATGGTCAAAGAATATGAATAGGCATTTTTTCAGAAGAAGTCAAAGCTATCTATAGTCATATGAAAAAAATGCTCTAAGTCACTAATGATTAGAGAAATGCAACTCTGTGGTACCACCTCACACTTATCTGAAATGACAAATAGTGGAGGGGAGGAGAGAAAATAGGTACACTAGTGAATTGTTGATGGAGTTGGGAACTGGTTCAGATATTCTGGAGAACAATTTGGAACTATGCACAAAGGGTTATAAAAACTATATACCCTTTGACCTAGCAATAACACTATTAACTCTATACTCCAGAGAGATGAAAGGAAAAGGACACATATATGCAAAAATATTTAGGTGGCACTTCTTTTTGTGGTAGTATGGAATTGGAAATTGAGATGCTTATCTATTATGGAATGGCTGAACAAGATGTGGCATATGATTGTGGTGGACTACTATTGTACTATAAAAAATAACTAGGGGGGTAGTTTCAGAAAAACTTGGGAAGACTTATATGAATTGATGCAGAGTGAGGCGAGCAGAACCAGATCATTGTACACGGTAACAGCAATATTGTATTGATAAATGACTTGTTCAAGGCTTACTACTCAAGGTAGTCAAAGGTAGAGTTCAGATTTGGGGCCAAGTCCTTGGAATTCATGATAAATGCTAACCTGCATCACTTTGCTTTTGTGTGGGGTATGGGGACCCCAAAAATCCCCTAGCCAACAAAAATCAAAAGTCAGAGGTATCTTGAGGAAGGAACAGGAAATTTTATTCTCTTCCCCCACAAGAAGAAGGTGGTCCTCTCCATGGCAGGGATCAAGGAGAGGAGGCATGTTACAAAAGTCCCTTCTCCCATTGGCTCGGAGGTGGGCTCTCAGTCTTGTCACCAAATCTAACCCAGTAGCGGATAACAGAGAAGCCAATAGTGGATAACAGAGAAGCCCTATCTCCTATTGCAGTGGTTCTCAACCTTCCTAATGCCGAGACCTTTTAATACTCCTATGTGGGCATATCTGCATGTGGGCGGACCCACCTGGAGACTGATAGAATAGTGGGTGTCTCAATTCCTAAGACCATTGGAAATACGTGTTTTGCGATGAAATATATGTTTAATAATGGTCTTAGACCCCTGTGAAAGGGCCTTTCGACTCCCAAAGGGGTCACTACCCACAGGTTGGGAACCACTGTTCTATTGGCAGGGAGGTGGGACAGGGAGCCAAGATATCATCCATGCCCTTATTTGGTAAAAGCCAAGCTAGGGAGGGGAAAAGGTCATAAGCAAAGGTGGAGGACAAAAACTCCTGAAAAGGGGCCTAATGCTGATGACAGCAAGGGAAGGGCCCTAATCTGTGTAAATCCAGGACAGGTCTGTTCAGTCTTACAAAAGTCTATCTCTGGTTTCCAGATAGTTTCTCTCCATTCTCATTCTGAGGAGTCTTCACTGAGGGTGCAGAGAGTGTACCCCACTGACTTTCATCCTTGGAATTTTGTTCCTCAGGAAATCAGCCCTTCAGCACCACTGCTATACTTGATCCTTGAGTCAGATATGGTGTAGATTTTGAAATGTATGAAAAACTTCATCATAGGAAAATATTCCTTAGTTTTAGCACTGCTTTTAATACTAGTTTTGGAATCTTGAGATAGGTCAAGTATAGTCATCTCTGTGCATCCTGGGGTGACCTTGTGTGTAAAATGGTGGGCAAAGTAGATGAGAGGAGAAGGAGGGAAGGATTGGATAAGTCAAAATGTCACTCCCAGTAAATGTGGTGCTGAAGACTTATTCCAAGAAATCTTTGACTTTATTTGTACTCCCAGGATTGTCAATTTGTTATTATGTATTTTCTTAATGGATAATAATAATAAAGCTACTATTATGTAAAAAGAAATACTTACACCTGAAAAAGTTGAGAACTACTGGGCTAAATGATCTCTTAGGTCTCTTTAGACTTTAAACCATATAACCACCAACTACTTCCAGGTGGAAAGGGAAGAAGAGAGGGTAATAGGGCAAATGATTTAGGGGCAAATCATTTTACCTTTCCATGCCTTAGTTTCCTCAACTTTGACAGTGATGATAATCAGTCAAGACTAATGAGAAAACTCTTCTTTATTCCGGTGAGTCAGGTTGTTGGCAGAAAAAGACAAAAGGGAATTTAAAAGATAGCAACTAGAAGTCCTGAGTGGACTTATCATTGTATCTCACTGTCATTTTCCCTTTTTTCTGAATTCCTACTACTTACAGTCTGTACTTTGTGTTATTGTTGTTTTTCAGTGAAGTTCAGCCCCATAGACCATAGCATGCTAGGCCCTTCCATCCTCCACCATCTCTCAAAGTCCATCTAAGTTCATGTTCTTTGTTTCCATGTCACTATATAGTCATCTTATCCTCTGCCATCCCCTTTTCCTTTTCCCTTCAATTTTTCCCAATATCAATGTCTTTTCCAGTGAATCTCATCTTCTTTTTATGTGGCCAAATTATTTAAACTTCAGCTTTAGTATTTCACCTTTCATTGAATAATCTGAATTAATTTCTTTAAGTATTGACTGATTTGATCTCATTGCTGACCAAGAGACTCTCAAAAGTCTCCTCAAGCACCACAATTCAAAAATGTTGATTCTGCTGTGCTCATCTTTCCTTATAGTCCAACTCATAGCCGTACATTGCTACTGGAAAAACCATACCTTTTATTATACCTTTGTTGGCAGGGTGATGTCTCTGCTTTTATAGCTTTCCTTCCAAAGGTGCAAGTATCTTTTAACTTCATGACTGCAGTCATTGTTTGCAATTATCTTTAATCCCAGGAATATAAAATCTTTAATCTCAGCAATATAAAAAAAGAATATAAAATACTGTTAACTGTTTTTTCTCTCTGTTTGCCAGGAAGTGGTGGGAACAGTTACCAAGATCTTACTTAGTTTTTTGATGGTAAGCTTCAAGCCAGCTTTTTATACTCTTTTCTTGCACCCTCATCAAGAGGCAATTTTGCCTTTTGATTCATCCATCCTGACATTTCACATAGTCGACTCTGCATATAATTTAGATAAAGTGACAATATACAGCTTTGTCCTTTTCCAATCTTAAATCAGTCAGTTATTCCATGTTTGGTTGCAACTGTTGCTTCTTGGTCTGCACACAAGTTCCTTGGGAGACAAGTAAGATGATCTGATAGTCCCATCTCTTTGAGGACTTGCCATATTTTGTTGTAATCCACACAAAGTTCTTCTCTTTAGTTGTCTACAAAAGAAGACCAAATATCCCGAACTTGTACAAAGTTCTATTAACAGGTGTTTATTTTGGAGACATAAAATTAACTGCACTTTATGGATTAAAGATTTAAACTGTGATTTGATGCATATAAAATGTGTTCTCAGTAAGGTGTTTTAGCCTTCTTTGGGTTTGTGTAACATTGTGTAACATTCAGTGTAACATTGACACTGAACTACCAGAGGATTGCACAATGAAATGCTCATGGTTCATATGTTTCTTCTGAAGGCTTGGTTTTACTGCTTAGATTTTCTTTTCTTGTAAGTGATTGTTAGAGGATTTTCTGATTCCTCCTTTCAGAGCTGTTTTGATGTAGAGTTCCATATAGCAGTTCTTACATAGAACTTACAATTATATATAAGAACAAATGAGAAAAGCTGATTCTTCAGTGCCCCTTTTTATTGAAGTGATCTTAATACCACCTTCTTGGTTGAAGGCTTTTTTTTTTGAGACTGCATGAGTTGGTAGTTTTCTAGTATACAGCTTCAATTTTTTTGTAAAAATACTTTTCATTATACTTTGGTGGCAGCCTCACTTAGAATACAGAGTTTAGGACTTGGAGCTAGGAAGACCTAGGTTCAGATCCAGCTTCCTAATACTTAACTAGTTGGATGATCCTAGACAAGTCACTTGACTTCTTTGTGCTTCAGACAATTTTCAAGCACAGATTTATTTAGTAGATATAATCTGTATTGGTGGAGGAAGTTTCCATTCTTGGACCTTCCTACCAATGGGGACTCTGGTATTTTTTTCATTTATGCTGCTACTTATTAGAAAGTAATCTTATTGCTCAGTTTGAACATCTTTCAGATATAAGCCCTAAAGTTTATATAAAATCATAGGATTTAGGTTTAGAAAAGGAGCTTAGAGATTATCTAGTCCAACTCTATCTAAATTTTTTTTCTATAGTTCTTTTAAAAATGTGTGTTTTTATTGATCTTTTGTTTTTTATATCACCTACATTTCCCAGCATGTTTCTCTTCCCATTTCTTTCCTTAAATAAAGAATAAACAAGAAGGGGGAAAAAAAGTCTTGTGAAACTGACCCAATATTTTAAAGAAATCTTCAGTTATGTCTAGTCTTCCGTGCCCATTATCCCCCACCTCTGCAAAGAAGTGGGGAATGGAGAAACTTTGTCTTTTCATATGTCTTATTTGGGTCCAAGCTTGGTCGTTATAATTTCATTTATAATTTAAAATTGTAATTTTTTTCCACTTACATGGCTATAAATATAGTATATATTGTTTTTCTTGTTTTGCTAACTTCACTTTGTATTAGTTTATTTTTTCCTCATACTTCTCTATTTTTATCATATTCATTGTTTCTTATGGTATGGTAACTTTCTAGTCAAATTGATCTTCCTGTATCACAGACCTGACCATGTCACATCTTTTCCCCTACCCCACAATCTAGTGTCTCTCTGTTACTTTTAGGATCAAATATCAAATGCTTCATTTGGCTTCGAAAGGCCTTCAGAGCCCTCCTAGTCTCTACCTCCTTGGCTTCCCTGGCTTCCTTCAAGACTGAACTAAAATCCCACCTTATAAAAGAAGCTTATCTTCCTTTATTGCTAATGCCTTCCCTCTGTAGGATTATTTCTAATTTATCCTGTATATGGCTTGTTTGTAAGTAGTTGCTTGTTCAATGTCTTCCCTATTAGATTATAAGCTCCTTTTTTTTTTTACCTTTATATCCCCAGTGCTTAGTATAGTCTCTGGCATGTAGTAGGCACTTAATAAATGCTTGTTAACTTGACTTTACTTTGTGAATGATTGACCTTGGATCCTAAATCACTCATGAACAAACATTATGCTGAACCATTTTGAACCAGAACCTCATTATATTTTGTTTTACCTGTGATTCCTGTTACTCTCCTAATTTGGAATAAAGGGGAGATGGGAAATTTTTGTTCAAAAGTCAAAATATAGAAAAACACAGGATGAAAACATTTTTTCAATTGCTATCTTGTGTTTATATCACCTACATTTCCAAGTATATCCTTTCCCCCTCATCCTCTCATAGAATGATTACAAAGAATAAAAAGGGGGAAACCTCAGTTCAACAAAACTGACATTGAAAAAGTCTGACAGCTTTTGTTTTTTGGTCACCTTAAATTCTGAAAATACCTTTTCCATGCCCCTTTCTACCACTAACAAAGAACAAGAAACAGGGAAAAAATAGTTCAGAAGCACTAACCAACACAGGTTAGTTCTGACAGCCTATTTTTTTTTT
>CM053584.1:196364731-196383605 GCA_028627135.1 Pseudochirops cupreus
TGAAGCTTTTGAGATTCTTTTTCCATCTGGCAAAGTCGACTTTTTAAGGCTTTCTTCTCCTCATTGGCTTTTTGGGCCTCTTTTGCCATTTGATTTAATCTATTTTTTTAGGTGTTATTTTCTTCAGTGAGGTTGTTGACTCTCTTTTCATGATTTTCTTGCATCATTCTTATTTCTCTTCCCAATTTTTCCTCCACTTCTCTTATTTGGTTTTCAAAATCCTTCTTAAGCTGCCCTATGACTTTTAGGCAGTCTTCATGTTTCTTGGAAGCTTTTGGTGCGGGAGTTCTGACTGTGTTGTCTTCCTCCCATACCATGCTTTGATCCTTCTTGTCCCCAAAGAAGAAATCTAAAGTTCTGTTGTTGTTCTTACTTTGCTTTCTTTGCCTGCTCATGATGGCCAGTCAATGATTTTTTAGCTCTGTGGAACTCTGCTTCCAGAAGAGAAAACTCTGTCCCAAATCACTGGGGTTTTCCCAGCTGCCAGAGCTATTAGGGGGCTGTTGTTTTTTTGTAGCCCCCACCAGCTTTGGCTCACTGAAAATGCACCCCAGGATCACCACCCAAGACCACGATCCTGATCCAGGCTGCTCAACGCAAGAGCACTTGGCCTCTGAACGATCGCTTGGCCCCCCCCTGCAGTCTGCGGGCCAGGCGCTCTGAAGCAGCCATGTGGAGGCGGCTGCAGGAGCTTCTGCCACTTCCTTGCTTTGGAGGCAGTTTGGCGGGACCACTTTTCTCCCCCAAGTTTAGCTGAGTTCCACTGACCTTTCACTTAGTTCTTGTTTGATAATTGATAATTCTGGAAACAGCCATAGCTGCCACTGATCCACTCTCCTGAAGGCTCTAGCTGTGGCTCTGCTCATCCTGGCCACCCCGGGACCAAGCTGCAGTTTCAGGCTGTGCTGGGTTCAGATCCCAGCGCTGTGATGATCCTTTCTTGCCGAGCTGCCTTCAGTGGAAGGTGTATTTTTGTGAGTTTTAGAGCCCTAAAATTTGTTTAGAGTCATATTTTATGGGTATTTGAGGTGGCTATGTGGGAGCTGTGGAACCTTGCTGCTCCTATGCCGCCATCTTGGCCCCATTTTCAATATTTCATCTATTATCTTGGAGTCCTTTTTCTTTTCTAAAGGAATTTCAAACTTCCTTAGGCATATGAGGATACATAATAACAACAGCAGTGATAATATTGTGCTTGCTATGTTCCAGACATTATGCTAAGTAGTTTACAAATATTTATTTTGATTCCCACAACAATCCTAAGTTGTAGATCCTATTATTGTCCCCATTTTATAGTTGAGATAATGGAGGTAAATGCCTTTCCCAGTGTAACACAGTAAATGTCTGAGGCAGATCTGAAATCAAGTCTTTCCAGTTTCAGGAGTCGTATGCCATGTACTCTGTCACCTAGCTACATGGAATAAATACGGAGACTAAGAAATTGTGGTATCCTTGTATTCTATGGACTGACTTATTCTGCTGGCCCATAAAGGTGACTTCTTCCTTTTAGAATTAAATTGGGTTCTGAAGGAATTGGGATAGACGGATTCAATATGTTTTTAAACATCAGCTTTCTGTAATAGTGCTGCCTTTACAATATTTATGGGAATTATTTTTCTCCAGTCTTGAAGGGCTTGGAGGAGACTGCTTTTCATGATAGTATTCCTGTGAGGCGGCATAGCCAGCTGCATGCATTTTAGTGATTTTAACTTTAGATAAATAACTCCCTTTCTCCAGATCTTGCTCATTTCCTGTCATCATACCTTTAACTCAGAGATAAGTTCTTTAAGAACAGAATGTACTTTGTATTGTTTGACACACTTTATTATTATGAAGTTGATTCTGCATAATGAGTTTTAGAAACACGATCACTTCTGAGCCATGTTGAGAGATTGGAGAAAGGCATGTTAGGCAATCAGAATAGGATAAATATTTCAGTTACATTAAGTAAGCATCTATTAAGGGCCTACTACTACTACTCTTGATAAAGTAACTTTATTAAAAGTCATAGAGATAAAATGGGGATAAATGTAGTCTTATACTTGTGTCCCCAAAATCAAGTTTACAAGTATTGTATGAGAGAGTTATAACTAGATAGTTGTTTGTCTGAAAATGATTTAGCATTGTAGGGAATTGAAAACTGAAATGTAAGTTAATAATAAGCCAGTAAAAAAAGCTGATGTGATCTTAGCCTCCTTAGAGAGGCATAGTATCCAGTTAGTCCATAGGTCATTGTTAATACTTTGCCTTGGTCGGATGACATATGGAATATTGTCTTCAGGCCTGGGTATGATTTCTTAGAATGGACATGAAAAACTTGTAAATGACCAGGATTGTGAAAGATCTCAAGATCATACCATGTGAAAATGGTTTAAGGAACTGAGTATGTTTAGCTTGGAGAAAAGAAGACATGGAATTTTCTTGCAGGTTTGTGGAACAGAGATTAAACTTGGTCTATTTGGTCCCAAGAACAAAAAATAGGAGCAGCTTATTAAAGTTCCAAAAAGGTGATTTTTGGCTTTAAATAATAGAAATTTACCAACCATTAGACCTATCCAAAATGAGCTGTTTTGCAAAGTTGTGGGCTTTCCCTCTTTGAGTGTTTTTAAGCAAAGACTGGATTACCACTTGTTAGGTGTGTTGTAGAGGGGACTTTTGTTCTGGTGTGGTTTGGATTAGGTGTCCCTGGAAGTTACTTCCAACTCAGATTCTATGATACTCTATGCAAGGCACTAGCAGGTAGGATACAAAGATTACAACTATTTAATTTCATTTTGTCTTTATAATTTTGGAGTAGGAAGTACTTCCTTCCCTTCTTCCTTCCACCTCCCGTATGGTACTGTAGAGTATTGGTGTATCCTTTGTATATTTTTGAACCCAAAATAAGTGAATCAAAATTAAAGGAATATTGTTTACTCTTAAGATGTCTTAATGCCGTATGATGTGTTGTAAAATCTACTGATACAGGGTGATGTGGAAAAGATGGTGCAATCTGACACTTAATAGCTTTGTGACTTTGGGAAATTTCCTTAACATTTTAGCATCAGTTTTCTTATTTGTAAAACTGCTGTAATTCTTGCACTACATACTTCTTAGTGTTGAGGAAAATACTTTCTAAACATTAATGCTGTATTTAAATATTAGTTCCCATTTATTACTAGACTGCAGGCTTCAAAAAAGGAGAGTCCCTTTTCAGCAATACCATGATCCAAGACAATTCCAGAGGATTCATGATGGAAAATGCTATCCACATGCAGAGAGAGATCTGATAGAATCTGAATGCAGCTCAAAGCATGCTATTTTGACTTTTTTTTTTGTGGTTTTTTTCTTTTTGGTCTCTTTTCTTCGCAACATGACTTATACGGAAATGTTTTACATGATTGGACATATATAACCCATATCAAATTGCTTACTGTCTTTAGGGCGGGCAAAGGGGAGAGGGCAATTTTGGAACAAAAATTTTTTTTAAAAAAGTGTTAAAAATTGTCTTTACATATAATTGGAAAAAATAAAATGCTATTTTTAAAAAAAGGAGAGCTCATGTCTTAGCTAAACTTTATTTCTCCCCTAGTACATAGCAAAGTGTTATATACACAGTAAGTACTTAATAAATGATGGTGGTTAACAAATAGTGTGACATACTCTCCTAGGTGTAGTACTGTCTGTCTGTAGGATTCAAAGAAATTTAAGAGTCAAAGAAATTGAACTTAAATGCACATTTTGCTATGTACTATGTGACCTTAGGCAAACCATGTTAAAATACTGAACCTGTTCATTAACTACTCAAATGAGGCTTTGGGCATATGTCAATTCCAGCTAAATCCTATTTGAATCTAAATCAAGACTGATGTAGTGATTTCTGAAATGTTTGTGGTGTTTTCCTGATTTTTGTTGTTTTTTTTTGTTAGAAATAATTCTGTTTGTTAGCCTGTACAGTTCAGGATGCTGATTTCAAGTTTCTTGGTGTTCTTAAGAAAACTTAAGGCACATGAACTAATTTCCTTATTAGGCATTTTTTATTTTTAGGTGCGCTCTTCTTCATTCGTCATGAACCTTCCCCACCCCCAACTCTTACAAAATAGTCTTAATAGAATGGATGTCAGATGGAAGTTGTCTTACCAGGCCTTCTTCACTTTCTCCTTTTCCCTTTTAGGGAAATAAATTCATAGTGGAAATTTTTTGTACTAGCTTTTTTCACAATAGCTCTTAAATTTGACAAAGGGTGAATTATTAAGTTTTTCTTTGAATATTTATCTCCACCATGAATTATAAGGTGTTCCAAAGTCTTAATGCATTTTTAAGATTCCATAGCTAAGACTTTTGGGACACCAATATTTGAGGGCCTCCTTTCTTATGGGCTTTAGTATTAAATGTTTTGAGTTTGTTAAATGAAAGAAAAAAATAAAACAAAACATTTTCTAGCTGTAACAAGCTTCCAGCTTAAAGGCCATAAAGAATTAAGAAATATTTTAGTATGTATCAAGTAAGGGTGAAGGACCAGATATTCTTACAGATCTTTTTCATGGAAACTTTTCTGTTTCTGAGAGATTAATTATTTTACTTTACAGCAGAGGCATATGATAGGCAGTTGATAGTACAAAAAAATTGCCATCTTGATTAAATCTTAACTATTTTTAACCATGTTTAGTTGCTTTTTTGTTCACTGAATTCTTTGCTTCTGTTTTTGAGTCAAGGCTTTTCAGTATATAGAGTAGCTTAGTTGTTCCTTTCATATGTTAGGTTATGAATTATTATTAGGTTTTGAAATTTTTTCATGTCAGTTTAGATTCTCAAACAGGGAATCTTAACCTTTGGCTAAATCTCTGGATTTTGTGCATTAGTGATCCTAGCTATTTGTAGAGCACTTGTAGATCACAAAATTTGTTTAGAAATGTGTAGGATTTTTGGAATTCCCATTCAAAATACCCATAAAATGCAGAAAATACTTGGGAGTTGGGCTACCATAGCAAGATCAGTACGTGTACAAATTTAATTATGAAATACTGCTAAAAGAAATAAAGCACAACTTAAATAATAGGTGCTCTTGGCTAAGACACGCTAATATAATCAAAATCATAATAAGATCATAGCTAGTTTTCAGTTTTAACATTATGCCAATCAAACTACCTGAGGGATACTTTACAGAACTTGATAAAATAAGAACAAAATTGTTTTGGAGGAATAGAAGATCTGGAATATTGAGGGAAAAAATGAAAAAAGGAGGAATGAAGGGGGAATAGCACTTTCATACTTCCAACTGTGTTAGAAAGCAGCAATCAGCAGATCCATATGGTTAAATAATAGTAAAACAGATCCAGTGGGGTTTTTTTTTGGTGAATCTGAAAGCACAAATTATTTTAGAAATAAGTCTTCATTTGATAAAATCTGCAGAAAGTATTAGAACATAGTCTGCCAGAAGTTTTAGGCCAGTGTCTTACACCATATTTCACAGTACATTGAAAATGGATATAGACGTAAATGCTAAAGCTCTACCATAAAAATTTTAGAAAAGATGTAGATCCTATATCTCCCTCGGCTGTAAGTACGAGGTTAATTCCTATCAAACAAAAGATAGAGGTAATTACAAAAGATAAAATAGATAATTTTTATTAGATGAAATTAAAAAGCTTTTGTATGAACAGAATTAATGCACCTAGTATAAGGAGAATAGTTAATTGGGGAAAAAAAATCTTAATATCAAGTTTCTCACATTAGGGTTTAGCATCTAAGGTATAAACAACAAAAATATGTAAGACCAAAATACACTGTCCAATAACGAGTAGTCAATGGATATTAACAATTTATTTTAAAAATTATTCAGTAGAATATTTTAAAATGATTAACAACCATATGAAAGAATGCACCAAATCATTAATAATAAGAGAAATGCCCATCAGAACAACCCTGAGGCTTCACTTCACTTTCATCCAGTGAAGTTGACAAAATGACAAAAGATGGAAATGGTTAATGTTGGAGGGGTTGTTGGATAGACTGACACACTAATGCATTGTTTGTGAAGCTGTGAATTAGTGTAGTCATTTTGGTAAACAATTTGGAATTATGCATATGACATAGCTAAAATGATTATGCCTTTGACCCGGAGATTCCTCTGGTAGGTGTATATCCCAAGGAGATGACTGATAAAAGTAAAGGCCCCATATATTCCAAAATATTTAAAACAACATTTTTTTTTATGAAGAACTGGAAACCAAGTAGATATCTGTTGATTAGGAAATGGCTAAATAAGTTTTACATGAATGTGATGGAATGTTTTGTGTTGTACAAAACAATGACTGGTAACTATGAACTGATGAAAAAAAATGGAGTAAATAGAACTAAAAAGACAATATACACAATGACAGTGGACATGGAAAGAAAAATAAACACAAAACAACCAAAAATAAAGATTTCAGAATTAGAAAGAATAATCTTGATTCCCGATAAAAGAGAGGAAAAGATACTTCCTCCTGTTCCTTTGCAGATGTCAAGGGAGGAAGATCAATGGATTTGGAACATTGCATTTATTGTCAGATTTACTGATTTTTTTTCTTCCTCTTTTTCTTTTTAAAAAATTCTTTGTCATAAGGGATACTCATGGGAGGGGACAGCCAGAGAGAAATGGAGAGATTAGTGTTGTAAAAGAAAATATTTCATTAGATTTATTTAAAAATGTTTTGGATTCATGAAGATATCCATTCATAACCAACAAAATCCCTAAATTTTAGGACTGAGATAAATCAACAAAATACTTGAATCAGGGCTGAGAGATTCTTGTAGTTAATAGAAGCCACAAGGTTGTGTACATGGTAATAAACTTAACTGCTTATCAAATATTTGATTATGTCAGACTTTCTAAATTTCTCAGCCCACATGGCATCAGTAGATTTTTGCTTTTGGTCCTTGTTTTGACAATTTCAATTTAATATTTATTGAGGAGCTACCTTCAGCACTATACTGGGCACTTTGGAGAAATGTAACATTTCTCTGAGTGCTGTTTGGAGGATAAGCATTAGTAATTAAATACATGCTGTTGCATGATGATTGCATTAGAAATCTGCAAAACCAAGTGTTAAGTGAGGACCTAAGGCAGAAATACTAATGGAAGAAGCCCTTGATCTATGGAAAGGTTTTTGTAAGAGGTGGCTTTTGAGACATGAATTAAGACATTCATCAGGGCTAGAGGTTCAAGGGAAATCATTCCATGTATAGTGCACAGTGAATGAAAACATAGCGGTAGAAATGCTCAGGGCATGTTCAGGTAGCTAAGAATCCAGTTTTTTCTGGAGTATTGTGAGTATGGGTGGGTAAATGGGAGCATGTGTATTTTGGGGAGTTGAAAATGAACTTCTGTTGAAATTTAGGTTTTACTTTTGAAAAGCAAAAGTTCAAAGTTAATTATCTGTTTCTTGCATCACCATACTATCCCATATATCCCTCCCTGTCCCCTTCCCAGAGAATAGTTTTTAAGAGGAAAAAAAAATTCTGCATAACTGATGGATACAGTGAACAAAGTCCAAAAACATGAAATTGTAAACACCTGTGGACCTCCCATCTTCACAAAGGGGTAGGTTGGATTTATCTTCTATCTCGTTGAGTCTTACTTGATCTTTGTAATTTTGCTACATTTACTTTTGGTTTTTTTTGTATGTGTGTCACTTTTCCTATTTACGTTATTGTAGAAACTGTGTGTATTGTTTTCTTGGCTCTGCGTCACTGCATCAGTTCACATAGATCTTTCCATGCTTCTTTGTATTTATCACACAAATAATTTCTTGCAGTAATGTTCCATTGTATTCATGTATCACAATTTGTTTAGCCATTCTCTAATTGATGGGTATCTACTTTTTTTTCCAGTTCTTAGGTGTTATAAAAATGCTAATATAAATATTTTGGAGTACATGGGGAATTTTTTCTTATCGAAGACTTTCTTCGGGCTTTCTTATTCAAAGGGTATGGACATTTTAGTCATTTTCACACCAGTTAGTTACCATTTAGCACTTCTGCCAACAGTGTATTAATCCCTTAACCGTCTTATTGTCAGCAAACAGGGGTAGTTTTATCTCCTCTTTAGTCAGAAGTGATTTATAATAAAGCCCCTTGGAGCATCTTTTTTTCCTTGTGATATCTTAAAAACAAGTCTCTTGTTCCTTAGTGAGAGTGCTGCAAGTCCTTGATTACTAGTCAGATATTTGCTTGCTTAGATTTTTAGTTATTTTAGAGAAGGCACTAAAGCCTGGGTATCAGATGCTTAAAAAAAAAAGTTTGTTTAAAACAGTTGTTTAGACTCAAAAGATACTTTCTGAAAATTACTTAAGTACCTACACAAAGTATATTCTAAGAAAACTGTTAGTTTTTTAATTTGGGGAAAAGAGGTTGGAGAATAGTTTGATAATTTATTCATCCTTAAAAATACAAAAGGACACTTCCCTCCTACTTTTGTTAAAGGACCAGTGTTAACAGTGTATTGATCAGAGTTTTGTGTCCCATCCACGTTGACATTATTTATATTATTGGAGTCCTTGTATTTTTTTTGTCTCTGTTTTCCTTTGCATCACTTTGTACAAGTCTTCCTTTATTTTTCAAAATTCTTCTTATTTTTCATTTCTTTTAGTGTAATAATGGTCTGTAATATCTGTGTACTACAGTTTCTTCAGCTTTCCCCAGTTACTGGACATGTGTTTTGTTTTCAGTTTTTTGTTAACACGTTTCAGTTTTTTATTAACAAATGCTGTTCAGAACATTTTTTTTACAAACAGGTCTTATCTTTGGATGTCAGTATTATCTTTGGGGTATATAATTTTAGTGGAAAAGTAGAGTCAAAAGATATAAATTATTTAGTAACTTTTCCTGCATAATTACGAGGTACCTCTTTAGAAAGGAAAATGAAACTGGTGTGGGGAGGGAGAGGGGCTATAAGGAGTACATGGTCTCTTGAGTAGATTTTCGAAGGACCATTTAAACATAAAACTCAGCAGAGCAGCTGAGTCAGGGTCTGTAATTAAAAGTACCCTGTAAAAGAAAAAAAAAGAAACATGAGAAAACTTTGAGTTTGTTTATTGGAAGTTGTTAAGTGCCTATGTATTTATTCGATCATGGGAAAATATGTATATATTTTTGTTTCAAGTTAGTTTAAGCTGAGGAATGCTAAGCAGCAAAAACACTGGATTTCCATTTTTGGTACTCATTTATAGAAATAATGAACATATTTCCTGTATTAATCAAATGTAAACACCAGAAATAAATATGAGTAGAAATTCTTAATTTGTTATAGAATATAAATGCTGTTCTTAGGGTGGAAGTGGCAGGGAAATTTTGGAGCAAAACAGGAAATTAAGCCTGTTTTTTATATTTTAGAAACTGATACATATATATCTCATAAACATAATTTGCTATTTAATATTTGAGATGAGGAATATTGATAATATTGACATTTTCTTAAAGAACTTCATAGCTTTCTGTAGAATATGAAGGTTGCTAGGATCACAGTTATGGAAACCTTGAAGTGAATAGTCTAGATTAGATCTTAGCTTTTTTTTTTTTTTAACTACAGAATAGAATCAGAATAGAGAATTGGCCAAATGATACTGATGAGAGAGGTTGCCTTGCATCCCATCTCTTTTGTTCAGAGCAAATAATGATATATAATTAGTGAAAATCCCTTCTAGATTCTGAAAAGCAGTCAACTTTAGTTTATACTATACTTTTGCTTTTGTAGTGTCCGACTCTTTGTAACTCCATTTGGGGTTTTCTTGGCAAAGAAACAGGAGTGGTTTGCCATTTTCTTGACTAGCTCACTTACAGATTTGGAAACTGAGGCAAACAGGATGAAGTGACGTGACCAGGGTCCCAACAGTTAGTAAGTGTCTGAGGCCACATTTGAACTCAGGAAGAAGAGTTTTCCTAATTCCAGGCCTGGCACTCTATCTACTTTGTAACCTGTCTCCTATACTATTGCTATACTTTTCACTAATAGCCCAGGTAAACCTCATGAATCTTCAAGCCTACAGTTTTTCAGATCCTGAGAAAGCAAATATGTGATTTAACTGTCCATTTTTTATTAATTAGCTGATAGAATGTAGGGCTTGGCATCAGGAAGACAATGTTCAAATCCTATCTCAGACTCCTTAGCTTTGTGATTTTGGCCTAGTTAATTAACACCATCTCAGGATTCTCGTGTGTAAAATGGGGAAAATAATTGCACCTACTTCATGAGGGTGGTGGTAAGAATCCAGTGAGTTAAAAAATGTAAAGATTTTTTTGCAAACCTTAAAGTGCTATTTAAATGCTAGCCATCATCATCAACATCATAATCATCATCTTGTATTAGGTGTTCAGGAGCTATTGGATATGGGACTTGATCTTTCTAAAATAGACTTTATAATACCATGAGAGAGAAGCGGGATAGGGAATATGGTTAAAAGGGAAGAATAAAGAAACATATTGAGAAAGTAAGTAGCACAGACTGGCAGACTGGCTAGTATAATGGAAAGTCAACTGATCTGGGATTTGGGAAATCTGGTTTTGAGTCCAGTGTCTTTCCCTAACTAGGGTATATAATCATTTCTGTAAATCAGAGTTTTTTCCTCAACAAATTGAGGGACTTTGATTAGATGATTTCCAAGAATTGTTTTAGTTCTTATGCTCAGTGACACCTAAAATTGAAACACATGCCTAACTCTTCCTGGTCTAGCAGCAGAATTGTTTTACTTGGAGTACAATTGCCTTGGTTTCCTTCCCTCAACCCCAATCACCACATAAACCTGTGCTGTATAATCATAAAAGAAAACAGGCTTTGAAGTAAAAAAAACAACAACAACAACAAAAAAACAACATGTTAGAATCATGGTTCTGCTACTTGGACACATACCTTAACTTCTTTAGTACTTAGTTTTGAAATCTGTGCAATAAGTGGGTTGAATGAATTAGGTGAAGTAGGGTTGTATCCTGTGGCACTTTTTAATGTTTCTTTTTTATCAATGCCCATTTTGAATGCCAGAAAATTTCCAGTTCTAAATCCAGTGATCCTAGAAGTAAATGCCTGTGAGATGTATGACACTAGCCCTGATCTGGGGTCATTCGGTAATGTAACTCAAGTGCTAGCTTCTTTAAGCTTAAAGAATGAAAGCATATTTCTGTATTAGCTACCAGTTGAGTGTTTTAATTAGCTTGGAGCCCTATCAGAATTGTTGATAGGTGACTCTCTCCTTGAGCTACCAGTTCAGCTTTTCTCTAGCACATGATGGGGCAGGGGAAATAGCCTCTTTGTTTCTGGCTGCCAAGTGGTTCTCATCCTACAAAAGCCTAGGCTGCTTCCACATTGCAGTGTCATTTAAATTGTGTGGATTAATTTTCCATGCTAGGGCCTGAAATTAATATGAAATATTACAAAAAATACTGAAATACAAAATCTGTAGCCTACACGTAGCTTAAGAGCCTCTTGACTTTTGGCTCTTCTCTTTCTATTCAGGGCTCACTACATTCATAGATTCAGAACTTAGCTTGCTAGGGTGACATAATTCATTGTATAAATATAAAGAAAGTGAAAAGGGATTAGAACAAATACTCCTAGACACAACTAGGCATCTCCTGGACCTCCTCTAATAGATTGCCTTCCTAGATCTTTGAGTGCAGTATTTTCCTGATCATACTTCTTGTCTCATGGAATAGAATCAAGGGAAAAGGGTGAGCACGCTTCCTGTCTCAGGATCCCCAACAAGAAACAAAGAAAAGGGGATCCCCAACAAGAAACAAAGGAAAGGGGAAAGATGATGAGGGAAATAAGTTTTCCCATACCACCAAACTAATGGGATTCAAAAATTCTGAATTTTTTTTTTCTTGTCTTCTCTGCATTTCAGTTCCCTCACTCTCATCCAACTTACTGATTCTGCTTTTGGTCTTGTGTGCCTTTCCCTGGGCTCAAATCCCCAATCACTTGTTTTAGGAAGACATTGAAGCAAACAGATGCCTCCTCTCCACTTGTGGCTTCCTACCCTAGAGTGAATTAGGGGCAGAATAACTTCCACTGTCCCTTCTGTGTTCTAGAGAGGATAGGGATCAATCTCATTTGCAGTGGTGTCTCAACTTTTACTCTGTCTTTTTCTGTGGAAGATGTCCTGAGGGTCTCCATAGAAATTTAAAAGGCATTGACAGTAGAAATGCTGGCTGTTAACACTTTAGATACTTTCACTAACCTGGAGATTACTAACTTCTTTGATCTCCTTCCCAATAGCATTTAGGTAATTGGAATAGGTGTCTACTTTTCAAATATGTGTTAGGCGTCACTAAGAAACAATATAGTAATTAACTTAATGTTACTTTCTCTAGGGAAAGAGAGGAAGTAGAAGAGAGTCTTTTAATGGAGGCCAAATAAATGATCCCAGAAACCCTCCTTTATATTCCCTGTAGGAACCTAGAGGCAGATAGGTGGCTCAGTGGGTAGAGTGGACACAACTATGACATAACATAGGAAGTAACTCGATACTACAGGGGCCTTTTTTGCTTTCTGCCTTTTCCCAGTGAAAGCAAAAGAGAGTCTGTTAATGGAAGTCTAACTCAGAAATACACTTATACCACAGTCCCTCCTTGATATCTCTTGTAGGAACTTTGGAAAAACTCCATAATAGGACAGTCTCAGTTTAAGAACTCTGACCTTAGAAGACCTTTGCTCTGCCCTTTCCTGGTCTTGTGATCTTAAGTAAGTCTCTACACATTACTAAAGACTTAGTTTTATCTTTGTTACATGAAGTTAATTAATAGTTCTTGTGCTATTAGCCTGGCAGGGTTGTCGTGAAGATCTTATGATGAATATGTGTAGGGTGGCACAAATGTAAGATGCCACTTGAGCAAGTAGCAAATAGCCATTTAGTAAATATTTTCATTTTGTGGTTTTTGTTGTTATTTTTAGCACATCATGCTACTCCAACTTTCTTTTTGTTAGAGTCTTTAGCCACCTTGAGGTAGAACCTCAGCTAGGGTAGAAGCAAAGTAGGGTACACTTAGGGCACAGTAGAAGTAGGGTTGTATCTTGTGGCACTTTTTAATGTTTCTTTTTTATCAATGCCCATTTTGAATGCCAGAAAATTTTATCATCCATAATATATAGACATTTTTAAATGATAACATCATCATCTGTTTTATGATAACATTTTAGAGAGTCCACCAGTGGACAAAAGAAGTATAACTTTTTAGGGCACATTAATACCTTGTCAGTGTTCAGTCTGGTGGGAAAAAGGGATAATAATGAATAAGGAAAAAAAAGTGTGAAGCAAGAGGGAAGAGGATAGAGAGTTTAGTCCATATGAGATCTGAGAATTTTTATCCCAACTCTTTTCCCAGCTTTTACATATGAATCTTAGGTCCCAGAGCAAGGCTACATCTTTCCATTATGGTTCCAAGAGTACCCCTAAAGAGTCACTGGTGATTCTCTAATACCATTGACTTGATCCTCCACTGCTGTGCTTCCCTCCATGGGATACAAGTCTGACCTGGGTGATGGTGATTAAGTTACTTAACTTAACCTCCCCAGATTTTACTGCCCTCATTTCTTTTACAACATATGCAGCAGCTTTTACTTAAAGACCTCCAATGAGATAGACCCCTCTTACATAGTTCTGATATTTAAGTTTCCTTGTATCAAGTCTAAATTTGTTTCTTTGCCACTTTCAACTACTGCTCCTAGTTCTGCTTTTGGGGGACAAGTAGAACATTTTTTCTTTTATAGGTGATACTGCTTCAGAATGTTGTAAGACAGCTACTTCTCTTCTTCAGGCTTAATATTCTTACATCCTTCAACTTACATGGCATGAACTTGAGACCATTAATATTCTAGTCAAGAATTTATAAATTTTGATCATGTTCTCTCTTAGCTGCTTCTTTGCGATCACACTTAAAACAACAACAACAAACTATCTGCCCTAAGAAGAATTTCTTTTTTTTCAAATTTATTTTTTAGTTTTCAATGTTCATTTCCACAAGATTTTGTTACAAATTTTCTCCCTGTCTTTCCCCCACCACCCACCCCAAGATAGTGAGCATACTGAATACCCTTTCCCCCAATCTTTTCTCTCTTATATTCTCTCCATCTCCCCCCTAACTTTCTAGTAGGGCAAGATGTATAAGAAGGATTTCTGTATTTTTAATTTTTTTAGTTCTCTTTCTTTATACTTTTTTCATTTCTGTTATGTATGTATTAAGATTTGGTGACCATAATTCGATGTATTCTTCCAGATGTTTTGTCTTAATCTAAGCTAAGATTTCCTTCCTTTACTTCTTCCCTCCTTCTGTATCATTTGCCCTTCTTAGTCATAGTTCTACTCCCACTAACATTTATTAAATATCTGTTATGTGCCAGGTACTGAATGGGGATATGAAGATGAGGATATAAAAAAAGGCAAAGGATAGTACTTATCTCTTAAGGTTCTCACAGTCTAATGGGGGAAACAACATGTAAACAACACTTGATAAACAAGATCCAGATGAGATAAGTTGGGGATAGTCTGAGAGAGAAGGCATTAAGATTAAGGAGAATGGGAAAAGGCTTCTTGCAGGAGGTAGACTTTTAGCTGAAACTTGAAGGAATCCAGAGAAACAAGGAGACAGAAGAGGAGGGAGAGAATTACAGTTGTGAGCAAAAGCCAGTGAAAACACTGGGAGTCCAGAGGTGGTGTCATATCCAAGAAAGAGAACAATAGCCAATGCTGGTGGGTCTCCAAGTACGTGGAAGGCATTAGGTGTAACAAGATTGGAAAGGTAGGAAAGTGGCCAGGTTATGAATAAATTTCAAAACCAAACAGATTTTTGTATTTGATCTGGGAAGTAATAGATAGCCGCTGGATTTTATTGAATAAGGCGGGGGCAGGTTGTGTCATCAAAGCTTCATTTCAGAAAGATCAGTTTTGACAGCTGAGTGGAAGATGGAACAGAGTAGAGAGTCTTGAGGCAGGGAGACCAACTAGCAGACTTTGGTTATAGTCTAGGATGAGAGCCTGTACCAGTTTGGTTGCAGAAGAGAAGGAGGTGAATATATGAGATGTTGCAAAGGTAGAAATGCCCAAATTTGGCATTAGCTTGGATTTGGGGCATGATAAAGTGAGTTATTGAGGATGATACTTAGGTTTGTGAGCCTGCATGACTGGGAAAATGATAGTTTCCATTAGCAGTAATAGGGAAGTTGGGAGTGGGGAGGGGTCTCTGTTTCTCATTGCTCTATCTCGATGGCACAGAACAGATGCTTCCAAATTTCACTTGTTTCCCCACCCTTGACCTTTTCTCCTCTCCCCGCTGCAACAAAACAATAACAACAACAACAAAACTGACATAAGGTACATTTCCCTGAAAACAGTTTTTTAAAAACTGTCTAATAGTGTGCTTGCAACTGACAGTTCATTCCACTTTCCACTTTTGTAATTTACTAATTAGATGTTTTACAGAATAACACACTGGGTCCTGTTTTTAGAGAATGGCCCTCAATAACTCTTAGAACTCATTTTTTGGTTTTAACTGAGTTCTAATTAGGTTATAATTACAATTTGGACTGCTTTTCTATAAGTACATTACCCAGTAAAAATCTTTTTTACTAATTATCCCAACTCTTGGGTTTCTTGTTGCTTAATAATGGCTGTTCTTGCTTATTCTGTGATCTTTAGGACTTTGACTTTGACTGTCCAGATCTGCGGTATCCGTCTGGCCCTTTGGCTGGTTGGATTTAAAATCGAGGGATATCTTTGAAGTAAGAGACATATTCTGCAGATAAAGAAAGTGGAGACCTTAGATGTTTAACAACTTAACCTCCTAGGTCACACAAGTAGTAAGTGGCAAAATGGGGATTGGAACCTGGCCCCCCCCCTTTTTTTTTTTTGCTGCTTCCCAGAATTTATTTATTTATTTTTAGTTTTCATATATACATACCTATACACACACGCACACACACACACACACATATAAAACACATAGATATACACACACATGAATGTATATATGTATATATATCTATGGATATATATATATATTTATATTTATATATATATAATCCCTTCAACTATTCTAATACTGAGAAAAGTCTCATGAGTTACAAATATTGTCTTTCCATGCAGGAATGTAAACAGTTCAACTTTAAGAAATTTCTTGTGATTTCTCTTTCCTGTTTACCTCTTCATGCTTTTCTTGCTTCCTGTATTTGAAAGTCAGATTTTCTGTTCAGCTCTGGTCTTTTCATCAAGAAGGCTTGAAAGTCCTTTGTTTCATTGAATATCCATATTTTCTCCTGAAATATTATACTCATTTTTGCTGGATAGGTGATTCTTGGTTTTCATCCTAGCTCCTTTGACCTCTGGAATATCATATTCCAAACCTTCTGATTCCTTAATGTAGAAGCTGCTAAATCTTGTATTATCCTGATTGTGTTTCCACAATACTCAAGTTGTTTCTTCCTGACTGCTTATAATATTTTCTGCTTGACCTAGGAGCTTTGGAATTTTATTATAATATTACTAGGAGTTTTATTTTTGGGACCTTTTTCAAGAGGCGATTGGTAAATTCTTTCAATTTCTATTTTACCCTCTGGTTCTAGAATATCAGGGCAGTTTTCCTTGATAATTTCTTGAATGATGATATCTAGGCTTTTTTTTTATCATGGCTTTTAGGTAGTCTAATAATTTTTAGATGATTTCTCCTGGCTCTATTTTCCAGGTCATTGGTTTTTCCAATGAGATATATCACAATGCCTTCTATTTTTTCATTTCTTTTGGACATGTTTCATACTATCTTGATTTCTCATAAAGTCATTAGCTTCCATTTGCTCCAGTCTAATTTTTAAGGAATTATTTTCTTTAGTGAGCTTTTGAAGTTCCTTTTCCATCTGGCCAATTATGCTTTTTAAGGCATTCTTCTCCTCATTGGCTTTTTGGACTTCTTTTGCCCTTTGAGTTAGTCTGTTTTTTAAGGTGTTATTTTCTTCAGTGTTTTTTGGGATCTCCTTTAGCAAGCTGTTGACTTGTTTTTCATGATTTTCTTGCATCACTCTCATTTCTCTTCCCAGTTTTTCTTCTACTTCTCTTGCTTGATTTTCAAAATCCTTCTTCAGCTCCTCCATGGCCTGAGACCAGTTCATATTTTTCTTGGGGGTTTTGATGCAGGAGTTTTGACTTTGTTGTCTTATTCTGGTTCTATGTTTTGACCTTCTTTGTCACCAAAGAATGATTCTATGGTCTGCTTTCTCTTTCTCTGTGTGCTCATCTTCCCAGCCAATTACCTGACTTTTCAGCTCTCTGCCACAGTGGAACTCTGCTTCCAGAATGGGGAGTGCTGTGTCCCAAATTTCTGGCATTCTGCACAGCTGTTGTCAGAGATTCTTCTAGGCACCTGCCTCAGAACTGTGAGGAGGACTGCCTCTTCACAGCTTCAACAAGCTCTGCCATGCTAGCACTCCTCATCCCAGGATTGCGACCCAGATCCAAGCAGGGCAAGGCAAGAGAATCCTGTCTCAGTACCAGCAAAGAGATTACTGCAATTGCACTCTGATGAACCACTTGCTCCCCTCACCATTTGTGGGCCTATGCAGGTGTCACCACTTCTGCTGCCCGGGGACAGGGGTCAGACTGTGCTCTTCTCTTACCCAGTTCCAACAGAGTTTTCCCACTGACCTTTTACTTTTTCTTTGGTGTTTATGGGTTAAGAAGTCTGGAAACCACCACAGTTGCCAGTGATTCAGTCTCCTGAGGTCGACGTTGGCTGTTCTGGGACCTTGGGCTGTGCTGGTGCATGGCCCACATGGGACTGCGCGCCATGCCCAGTCCAGTGCAATAGACCCTTCCTGTCAGCTTGCCAGGCTGCCTTCAGCGGGAGATTTGTTTCAGTCTGTCACTTCATGAGTTCTGTAGCTCTAAAATTTGTGTACGGTCATTTTTTACAGGTGTTGGAGGTAATCGGGGGATGTACTCTAGTAAGTTCCTGCTTTTACTCCACCATCTTGACTTTACACTCTTCCCCCCTTTTAAAAAAATGATATTTTTTCCCCCAATTACATGCAAAGATCGTTTTCAACATTCATTTTTTATAGAGATTTCAGTTCCAAATTTTTTCTCCCTCCCTCCTCTCACCCTCTTCTAAGTAGGAAGCAATCTCATACATGTACAGTCATATAAACATATTTCCATATTCATCATGTTATTAAAGAGGAAATGGAACAAAAAGGAAAGGCTCCAAAAAAGAAGTGAAAATACTATGCTTCAGTCTGCATTCACACTCCATAGTTTTTTCTCTGGATGTAGATAGCATTTCATCATGAGTCTTTTGTAATTGTTTTGGATCATTGTATTGCTGAGAAGAGTTAAGTTATTCCTAATTGATCATTGCACAATGTTGCTGTTCCTGTATACACAGTGTTCTGGTTCTGCTCACTTCATTTATCATCAGTTCATGTGAAGTCTTTCTAGATTTTTCTGAAGTCCACTTGCTCATCATTTCTTATAGCCTAATGGTATTTCATTACATTCATATACCACCACTTGTTCGGCAACTCCCCAATTGGACATTCCCTCGATTTCTAGTTCTTTGCATGCATAAAAATAGCTGCTATAAATATTTTTATACATGTAGTTCCTTTTCCCTTTTTTATGATTTCTTTGGGATACAGAATTACTAGTGGTATTGCTAGATCAAAGGGTATGCACAGTTTTGTAGCCTTTTGAGCATAGTTCCAAATTACTTTCTGGAATAGTGTATCAGCAATCACCCCCGCACAACCAGGGTGGCTGCTAGCACAGGTTCTTAGATCTGCTTTTCTAAAGGGAAGCAACTCAAAATGGGTTAACAATCTTACTTTAATCGATCAAATATCATTTACCTAGTTCAGGGGGAAAAGTCGGCACCCTGAACT